>JASPKZ010009791.1:597500-1137500 GCA_030220185.1 Diploptera punctata
GTAGGAACAATAAATGTACCAACTATTTTTTTTCCTGTACCTAGAACAAAGAAACGATAAATCATATTTGTTAAAATGGTGTAGAAACACATGAACATTTTAAACGTATGTTCAGCTTTTGTTTTGTTTGTACGGTATGTAGAGGCCTGTTGGTCTTAATGTTTATTTTTTTTAGGCAAATATTAAATTGTGGACATTAAAATCTTTTGAACCTCTCTTGGCTCCGTCTTACTGACAGACGTAAATTGCACTCGCTTTCGCTACTTTTCAAGCTTCTGAATTCCTACATTCCTACTTACCTGGCGTCCAGATTTGAGAAATTATCCTCCTACCACAATATTGACACTAGGTCACAAGATAGCAGTCTGCTAACAATTCCTCTTCATAGCACTTCCTCCTATTCTACTTCCTTCACAGTAGCCTCCGCCCGCTCCTGGAATCTCCTTCCTCAAGATATCAGGGGTTGCCGCACACTTGGCACCTTTAAGTCACGCTTATACAGTTACCTGTTGTCTAATAATTAATTTTTCTCTATTTATTTAATGTTATACTATGTCATTAATCTTTTCCTCGTTTTTTTATATATCTTGTACATATTATATATTTAATTCGTTAAATTTAGAGTAAATCAAGATACATTATAAATATTAATTGTATTGTATTCATAACTTGTAATCGTTTATATATATATTGTAATTTAGATTTAAGACTTTTCTTTTGTATTTTTTTTAAACCTGGTTGAGTGGTAGACAAGGCCTTAAGGCCTTAACTCTGCCAGGTAAAATAAAGCTATTATTATTATTAATATTATTATTATTATTATTATTATTATTATTATTATTATTATTTAATAATGTAAACCAGTTAATACTATTAATTAATAAATACTTTACTCCTGTTTGTGCGTTGTTTTATATTTTGATTCCTCCTGCTGTAAGTGTTCGTGACAATGGTAGTCTTTCGTACAGGTCCGGCCGGAGAAGTAGATAATAGAATGCGTGCTCCAGAGGTAGTACCGCGCTCCGCACGGACTTCCAGCTCTGAACTTTCACATGCCTGACTTAGACCAGTCGGTCATTGAAGTTATTTTCCCGCAGCTGGAGACTAAACTTCTGCCGTAACTAACCCACACCATATCAGCGACTATGAAACACAGTCTAATAGTCCGGTAATACTATTGTAAAATCGACCGTGAAAGTCTGAATTCAAACTTACTCTCCACATAATAAGATAACGCAATCAAAATCTACAGCATCGATGAAGAGTGTATTTCAACACATCGTCAGGAGTACAGGAGACCCGGTATTAAAATAAGTAATATTTTGTGAATTGCAATGTTTCTATTTAGTCTTAATGGTATAACTAATGAATATTAACATGTTTCTTTGCTATTATAATTACTATTAATAAAGAATTTTATATTATTTTAGTATTAATATTTCGTTAAGTAAACGCATAATACTTAATGCAGTTTGGCATTTTATATTTTACCGCCTGTACGGTTCCTTACTATTCGCCCTGCAGCCTAAGCACAGCCATTATCTGACACACTGATATTCTAATATCATTTATAATATGAACATTTAATATCTCTAAACAAACAAAGTGGGGCATATTTTATAGCATTCAATCAAGTGCCCGCCCAAATACATATTTCATTTTTTTTTATGCATTGAAAATCAGGATTTAACAGAATCAATTGCCATTTGGTCTTTTGGCGCCACATTTTGGGTGGATAAAAGAGCGGACGTGTGGGAAAACATATCCATTAAATTTTTGAATCAGAATTCACGATCTCATAGGGTGTATACATCTCCGTAAGCTTAATCGATATACCCTTCCTCAGTTGCTCCCTCGCTATTTTCCTATTACCACACTGGAAGTAGGATAATGAAATGCTATATATGAAGTTACAAGTTGTATTTATATTGCCTATTTAGCAAGAATATTAAGCATGTGTATAAGAGATTGTTTGAAATGTAGTCACATTTCCTTCAGTATATATATATATATATATATATATATATATATTTGTCTGATAACTTGTGCTGTTGACATTTAACCTACTAACGTACATGCATTTAACTATTTCGTAAATTATGTTTATAATTGATAATTATTTACAGTTTGTATGTTACTTTAATATAACGTAGTTTACAAGAATATGCAAGAGCTCATCTATAAAGTTTCCTCACCAGCCGCCACTGTTCATCAGTGAGAACGTTTACCGCATTAAACATCAGTAGAACAAACTATATTAAATAAAAACTGAGTTTCGTGTGTCATAAAATAATTCATTGAATAATATCGGAATTGCTATTCAATTAAACATTCTCCCCGTCTGTGTTATTGACACATTTGCCGTCTGTATATGTGTACTGATGACATTCTAGTGGATCATCAATTTGGATTTAGACGAAGCAGGTCTACAACAGATTAGAATATTAGAATAATACAACTTTTGGAAAAGTAATGAAAATATAATGGTATTCTACATAAACTACATGTAGACTTCAAATGGGCAGACGATTCAATTAAGAGGGAGATGTTATATAGTATCCTGCTGGAGCTCGGAATTACTAAAATGTTAGACTTATTCGAATATGCCTAAATGGTACAATGAGTGGGGCACGTGTAGGCTAACAATTTTCGGTCACATTTGTAATTCACAGTGGGTTGAAGCAAGCAGATGCACTGTCTCCTCTACTATTCTTTTTTGATATAGATCATGTCATAAAATCTTTAGAGGATGAATAAGGCCCACAACTCAATACTATTAATAAGCTTTTAGTTTATGCTGATGATGTACTACTACTAGGCGATAGCGATGAGATACTACAGGCCAAAACGCACACCCTATTGAGTAACACTAAGAAACTGGCACTGAAAGTATATATCAGTAAAACTAGTAGTAGTAGTAGGACTTTATTAGACAAAAAAGTAAGATATTTACAATATTATTTACAAATATGGGTCGCACGGGCAGTAAGCCGTACGTGCTGTTGACAGTCCGTTACAATAAAGTAATAATTGGTACTAGTGTAAAGAAAAATAAACAAAAACAGCAATAACATTACAATTACATAAAGAAAACACAATAAAAATATTACAATTAAATAATAACACAATAGCATTATACACTAAAAACATTAACATTACAATTACATAAAGAAAACACAATAATATTACAATTAAGTAATAACTAAATATATGTCCACACACACACATATATATATATATATATATATATATATATATATATATATACTTTATATAATGGGAATGGACAGTTAATGACAAATGAGGGAAATTCTGAAAAGGTGGCTGGATTCAAACAACTAGGAACAATAATCACAAATAGGAAAGAGGTGCACAAAGAAATTAAACATAGGCTCTGTTCTGGAAATACATGCCATTATGGATTACTGGGACTCTTTTCGTCCCAACTCCCTTGAAAACACGTAAAAGTTAAAACATATAAAACTGTTAATCTGTTAGTAATATAATATGGGTACGAAATATGGACTCTTACTTTAAGGGAGGAATGGAGATTAAGAGTATTTGAGAATAAACTTCTTAGGAAGTTTTTTGTACCCAAGAGAGATGAATAGACAGGCGAATGGAGAAGACTACATAACAGTTAACTACATGGTCTTTGTAGAAAGCCAAATATAGTAAGCAAATTGAGTCTCATAGACTGCGGTGGGCAGAACATGTGGCACGAATGGGAATGAAAGACGTGCATGTAGGAAAAGCTGAGAAAAACCTGAGGAAAACGCCCAGTAGGTATACCAAAGAATGAGGTGGGAACATAACATTAACCATATTTTTGGGAGGTAGATTATACAGGTATTGATGGGAAAACAATATATCATGATAGGGATGTATGTAGATCTTATATCCGCGCGGCCATGTGTCTTCTAGTTTGATGGTGCCTGTGAGATAGTACAATATGTGTCTGATAACTTATAATGTTGACATTTAAGCTACTCTGATCATTGTATTTCAAATTTCTCTTAACGCACATGTATTTATGTATATTGTAAAATATATAATATTTTAAAGGTAATACAAGTATTTGTTGTATTATCTCAAATGCTTAAATAAACGCACTGGGCAAGATAAATTATAATATAATTTATGTATGCATTTGTATGCTTAAATTTGTCAGAAGAGGAATTACATTAATTTTCCAGCTTTGCAATGTATACTACACCCTAGATGATTGATAGAATTTGCTATAAAACATATTTTCTGCTCGCCGAAAAAATTCACAGTCGAAAATGTGAATATATTTATATAAAGACATTTAGTGTATCGTGCCATGATTAACTATTGAGTTACACCCAGATATAAATGTGAGATAGATTTTGTGAAAAATATTTTTTACATAAAATTATAATAAAAACATTTTTAACTCTTCTTTATTATTACACATTACCATCATATTTTGAGGTTTCATATCATATATACCCAAGTTCATATTACTTAGGGTAATGCTACATAAAATTAGAGTCGTCACAGCTACTGCACTTTCCTTGCTTTAGAGAGTAAAAAAAGTCCTACCGAGTGTACGAAGCCGATCGCTATATTAGTAATAGAGTCTCCAATATAGATGGCAGAACTATATGTAGTAATCGCCAATGACGTTACACTGGTAGATTATAATAAATAAAAAACCCATATATATACGAATGTATCCTATAATTATACTGTTTAATATTTTAGTTTCACGGAGTGAATAAAATGCTACTATTTGATATCACAACGTTTAATAGAAGTACATTTTCATTTAATATACCAGCGCATTCATATAATTGGCAATGTGTACACCATGTTAATTGTTTAAGCCACCACATGGTTTGTCATGTTATTGATAATACAATTTTTTTGATTCGATTTTAGGTTCGTGCCTTAAAATCGATGGAATACTTTGTAAAGTAAGTCAACTTACGTGCGTAGAATTTAATTTACGGTATTGCTGGTTTTAGCAATGTATGTAGATTTGTTTTGCTAAATTGAACTGTATGAAAACAGATATTGCGTAAGTGGATGACAAATGAGGGACATTTTTAAGAAGAGGCTGAATTCAAATATCTGGAAACAACAATCACAAACAAGACTGAGATGCACAAAGAAAGTAAACATAGGTTCAATTCTGAAAATCAATGTTAATATGCATTACAGGGAACCTTGCTGTCAGTACTAATTTAGAAAAACGTAAAACTGAAAATATATAAAACTGTTACTCTACCAGTTATATTATATGTATTCGAAACATGGACTCTTATTTTAAGGAATAAAGAAGTACAGTATTTGAGAATAAAGCTCTTATGAACATTTTTTAGCCAAAGAAAAAACAGTCGAGCGAATAGAGAAAAATATATAACAGTGAACTACATGGTCTTTGTAGGAAGCCAGGTATAGCAAAAAAAGTTGAGTCTCATTGAACTGAGGTGGGCTGGATATGTGTCACTAATCGGAATGAAAAAGTTGCATGGGATATTCTTGTGGGAAAACCAAAGGAAATGACATAGTTAGTAGACCAAGAATGAGGTGGTATAATAACATTTACGAAGCTTTAAAGGAAGTAGGGAGAGATTGGAAAACATTTACTCAGGACAGAGTTGTGTACATAGTTTTTTTCAGCGCGGCCATGAACCTACGGGTTCAGTATTGCCAATTGGTTAATTAGCTATGCATATGTCTGATAGCTTACTATGTTGACAATTTAATTACTTCGATCATTGATTTTCAAATTTCTTAACTTACATGTATTTACATATGTCTTAAAATATAGTTTCCTTTAGAGATAATTCAATTTTTTTTCTATATTTCTCAAATGCTTAAATAAACGCATTTTGTAATAGAAATTTTAATTTAAAATAATTTAACTTATAAAAGCATTTTTATGTTTACATTTTTCAGAAGAAGAACTGGATTAACTTTACCAACTTCACAGTGTTCGCTACAAATATAACGATATTTCATGTCATCTTTCCGTTCACACTCTAAATAGTTGATTGGTTTTGTTATAAAACATACTCTCAGATTGGACAGAAACACAGACTCGAAAAATGAAGATATTAATGTCGGAACTTTATGTATATCATGCCATGATTAACTTTCGGATTGCAGCCATATGTGTATGTAAGATACAGTTTGTGAATAAATATTATTTACATTAAAGTATAATAAAAACATTTTTAACTCTTATTTGTAATTTCCATATTATAAAATTACCTTCATACTTTGGGGTTTTATGTCACACATATTTAGGTTGATATTACTCTGGGCAATACTACGTAAAATAGACTTCTAGCTATATCATCACAGCTACTGCGCTATCCATGCTTTCGGCATAAAAAAAAAAGTCCTGTAGAGGGTATGAAGCCGACCGATGTGTTAGTAACAGAGACTCGAATATAGATGGCATAACTATCAGTAGTAATCGCCAATGAAGTTACACTGGTATATTTATTTAAATAAAACACACACATATACGAATGTATCCAATTTTTATCATGCGTAACATTTGATTTTAACGGAGTGCATATGAAGCTTGTATTTGAAATCACAATATTTAACACAAATAAGTTTTTAATTAATGTAGCAGCGGGTGCACATAGTTGGTACATTGTACGTCATAGTTAAGTTTCTTCTCAGTCTTTTTCTCTCTCTCATGTTCCTTTCGCGGAGTGATCGGTAACAGTATTTACTCGCAATAGAATTTTTGGATTCGATTTTACGTTCGTGTCTTAAAATCGATGGGGTTATTCTAAAGAATGATTATTATTCTGTATAAACTAAGGCAATTTCTTAGTATGTCGACCGTCGAGTGGAGAACCACTTGGACGAATCAGTCACTGGAGATATCATCCCGCAGCTGGAGACTAAACGTCTTATATAACAAACTTACACCAAGGAGTGACTACGGAACACAGTCTGTCAGTCCAGTAATACCATTGTACATTTGTAAAATCGCCCGCCAAACCCTACAATCTCCTAACATTCAATCTTACCCTTCACATAAGATGACGTAATCAAAATCTACAGCACCAATAAACATATCGCTAAGAGTAGAGGAGAGCCGATATTAAAATGAGTCATATTTTGTGAATTGCAATTTTTGTATTTAGAATTACTGGTATAATCAATGTATATTAACATGTTTATTATTATTATAATTATTGTTATTATAGAATTTTATATTTATAAATATTTATACAGTAATAATACTTCGTTAAGTAAGCACATAATGCATTATGCAGTTTGGCACATTCTTCATCGGCAGTACGGTACTGAATATTCGCCATGGAGCCGGAGCACAGCCATTATCTGACACTCTAATATTATGATATAAATTATTATATGAACATTTAAAATCTCCAAACAATAAAGTGGTGCGTATTTTATAGCATTCAAACAAGTGCGCACCCAAATACCTATTACTGTATTTGACGCATTGAATATTGTGATCTCACAGACCCAATCGCCAGTCGGTCGTTTGGCTCCAAATTATGGGTGGACGAAGGCGGGTACGGAGTTGGAAAAATTATCTTTTAAATTTCTGAATCAGGATTCAAGATCTCTTATGGTGTATACATCTTCGCATCCTTTGTCGATATATTCTTTCTCAGTCGCTGTCTCGCTCTTTTTCTATCAACACACATAGAGTAGGAGATAGAAATGCTGAAGCTACAGTTGTATTTCCAATGTATATTTAACAAGAATATTGTGCAAATATATCATCATCATCATCATCATCACTCCAGGGATTAGGCAATTGCCCGTTCCAACTTCATAATGCATCAGCCCAACGTCTTCTAGGGCTTCCAACATCACGCCTTCCTCTTGCTTGATAATGTGCAAATATATATATATATATATATATATATATATATATATATATATATATATATATCCATCCATAGTAATTCTGGCCGAAGGCAGGTCTTTCACTACAATCATTTTCATGCTATGGTTTGCAGCTTTACTAGGGAATTGTAGGTGTGGTATCTTCCCATTGCTTTCCACATCGGTGAAGGATGATGATGATGACGATAATGATAAGGATGATGATGATGGTGGCTATATGATTTCGAGGACCGTTTGGGCCTTAATGTTTTCCTGACATTTGTCTTACAGGTGAGGAAAATCCCCAATAAAAACCTCAAACACAAAAAACTGTCCCGACCGGGATCGAACCCGGGCCCGCTGCGTGACAAGGCAGCACGCTACCTCGAGACCACAGCGGTGGACATTATATATATATATATATATATATGTATATATATAATTAAAAGAGAATAAATACGTACATAACTTACTATTAGCAGATGATCAAGTGGTAGTCACTTCAGAATGTGAAGAAACAAACTATATGAGTAGGAAACTAGAGGAAGAATGCTCAAGATGGGGTTTAACGACTAACTATAATAATAAAACAGAATATTTGAACACAGATATTTCCGAGGAATTAGAAATATATGGAACAAAGTTTAAAACAGTATGATATTTTAAGTATTTGGGAACAATAATTCAAAAAGAAGGATCATCTGAATTAGACATCGAAAAAAAAGAATAATAGAGAGAAAGACATTTATTGGCATATTAAATAATATTTTATGGAGTAAATATATAATAAAGAGGACTAAATTATTAATATGTAACACAATTGTGAAGAGTACTTTATTATATGGTGCGGAAACGTGGACGTTGAAGCAAAAATACATTAATAAATTGTCACAGAAATGGGCTTTTTAAGAAGATCGGCAAGAATATCAAAATTGGTTAAAGTAAGAAATAATACAATAAAATAAATAATGAACGTAAAAAAGGACATATTACAAGAGATTGAAGAAATCCAACTAAGATGGTATAGACTATAGATATATAATGAGAAAAAGGGACACAGAAACAAACAAGTATTGAAATTGTTATGTACTAGAAAAGGGAAGCGTAATAGACAAAGCCAATGTGGATAAAAGGAATTCAAGACAACATGAAAAACAGAAATATGACAGAAGTAGACACGTAATACCGGGAAGTGTGGAAGAAAAAATTGTATACTTTGGTCGAGAATATTTGTGTAAATGACAGAAAAAATCCTGAAATAATATATATATAAGAGATTGTGGTAAATTATAATTAAAATTATTTACAATTTTTAGTCTTTATTTGTGTTTAATTTAACTGATGGTTTACAAGTTTATGCAGCTGCACACCCATAACGTTTCATTACCAGTTCCCACTGTACACCAGTCGCAGAGTTTACAGTATCAAATGGGAATATCATTACGATTAAAAATGGAATTTTATGTGTCATTATTAGAGCTAGGAATTTTAAGTGCAAAATTTTGGTGAAAAAGGTGCTTAAATTTAGCAGAAAAATGTGCAAAAAAGGTGAATTTTTTAAAAATAAAAGGTGCAAATTCCCCATGTAAATAATCATTAAAGAGTACCAAAATCAATGACATCAAATACCTAACGACACAAAATTCACTCAAGTTCTCATGTATTAAAAAGTGTGCGTAAGAAAAGTCCCAGAATATTATGTTACTGAAATCACAAGACCAGAAAATTGTTAAAGTATATATTATTTAACAACTCAGTGTTTTAAGATAAAAATAAAAATATACCCTTGGCAGTTGCCGTCGTGCTCAACTTTGATAAAAGTATGTATTTAAAATATTAGTTGAAGGCCTTTCAGAAGTAAACTTCCATCATCAGTAGGATAATGAAGTGGAAGTAATGTGATGTGGACTGATACCACACATCATTACTAACCCTTGAAAACGTATTTGAAGAAATGTAAATACATACAAATATGCACACACTATTTTGGGGAATAAAATGCTGCAAAGGAGACAAAAAGGTTTGAAAAGTGCAAAATGTGCTTGCATTGAAAAAAGGTGCAAAAAGTGCTAGCATTAAACAGAGGTGCAAAAAAGTGAAACTAAAACACAATTAGAGGCTTTTATTTAATGTTTTCTTTGCAAGACAAGCTAATTTGAGCATTGTAGTAACAAAAATAAATTAAAGTGCAGCACCTAAAATTCCTAGCTCTAGTCATTATGAAGTAATTCCATGACTTTTGTCCGGACATCTATTCAATTACGTATTTTCGCCAGCTACATATTGACACAATATCCTCGGTTGGCCTATGTAACTGTCTTATAATGTTATAATTTATTCTACTACGATCATTCTATTTCATAGTAGCATAACTTACATATATCTTAAAATAAAACTTATTTTAAAGGTAATCACAATTCGTTTTTACATCATTTTATTTAAACACTTAATTAAACGTATTGCGCAATCAAAATTATAATTTAAAATATTTTATTTAGTTTATTCGTAAGTTTAAATTTGTTAGAAGGAGATCGGTACATAGTTTCCATCTCGCCAATATTGATAAGTAATGCCACGAGTGATTTCCAAATTATCGATAAATTCACGACTCACGAAGTGACGAGTGAATTTATGTAGAGAATCTGGAAATCAAGAGTGGCATTTGTTAGATCTATTTAACGAATAAAAGTAAGCTGTTTAGTTACAAATAATTGTTTAACTATAGTTATTTTAAAATATTTATATATTTAATGTAAACGGTGATGTTTGAAAACAATTCAGAAATGTGAGGTTATGTTCGTTCACTGCAGCTTGATCATATTATTTATTGCCAAATAAGATCGCAATATTGTAAGGGTGCACCCAAGTGGAGAAATAATGAAACACATCAAACTATATATCATAATCAACATTACGGGTTATTCATTTATTTTTTTAGTAAACAACTCAGTAAAATCAAGGAATGTTTTCATTATTTGCTATATTCAATGTATTTGTTGGAGAAAAATAATGTTCTGTCCTGTTAAGAACATTAAAAAGGAGGCGCTTTCTTTATCACAAAAGCAGTAGCTGATAAAGAGAAATCGATAAAGAGCGAGGTGAAACACGACTGTCATTGGTTGTAATACAACATTCATTGAAACGTGATTGGTCATTGGCTAGCATTTGTGGCATGAATTAGTCATTGTAAAGGTATAACGTGTTTTTTGTCATCTTGCCTTCACTTCCTAGCTGATTGGCTGATTGAGAAGTTACGCTATACAACATGGTTTCTGATCGCCGACAAAATGTAACAACTGAAAATATGAATAAATTTATATTGCGACTTACTGTGTTTCGTCCCAAGATTAACATTTGAATTGCACCCTAATCTAACGCAATTCTAATATATATTATGGCATTTTTTTACATGAAAGGTATTACAAATATTTTTAACGTTAATTTGTGATTTCGATGTTACATATTATAGCATATTATGAGGTTTTATGTTATATATTAAGCACACATTACATAGGGTAATATTAAATAAAAATTCGGTCTCTAACAATGTCTTCACAACTACTGCAACTTTCACAGCGTTCGGCAGTAAAAAATCTAGTCCTGTGTTTGAAGTTGACCGCCGTATAAGTTGTCAAATCTCGCTCATAGATGGCGGAAATATCAATAGTCATCGCCGATATAGTTACTAACTCACTGGCATTATCGAACCCGTAGGTTAATGGCCGCGCGGACATAAGCTCTCCATATATCCCTATCCTGAGCCAATGTTTTCCAATCATCCCCTGTACAAACCACTTCCCTCAAATCATTGTTAATGTTATTCTCCCACCTCATTCTTGGTCTACCAACTGGGCGTTTTCTCTCTGGTTTTCCTACAAGAAGCTTCCATTCACGTCTTTCATTCCCCATTCGTGCCACATATCCTGCCCATCGCAGTCTACGAGACTTAACTTTTCTCATTATATCTGGCTACCTATAAAGACCATGTAATTCATTGTTATGTAGTCTTCTCCATTCACCTGTCTGCCCATCTCTCTTTGGTCCAAAAATGTTGCTAAGTACTTTATTCTCAAGTACTCGTAAACTCCTTTCCTCCCTGAAAGTAAGAGTCCATGTTTCGCATCCATATAATATAACTAGTAGAAAAATAGTTTTATATATTTTCAGTTTAGCGTTTTTTAAATGGTGTTGGGAAGTCAAGAGTGTCTGTAATGCATAATAGCACGCATTTCCAAAATTGAGCCTATGTTTAATTTATTTGTGCATCTGATTCCTATTTGTGATTATTGTTCCTAGGTATTTGAATTCAGCCACTTCCTCAAAATTTCTCTCATTTGTCATTAGCGGTCCATTTCCATTATATAATGTATTTCTATGTGTGCCCATATATTTGCCAATGTAGTTACAGGTAAATTGTTTTTGTTCAATGTCACCTGTTTATCATTGGACATTTCAGGTATTCTCTCCTGACATTGGCGTATTGTAACCCCCTTCTGAGGTATGATCGCCGAGAAGGCGGGGTTACGCTGACCCAATGATATGATGGGTGATGACTACGGATAATGATGCGCCAGGAGATACCTTAAACCTAGACTCTTCCCAGTGAGATGAATATGATATTGATGATAATGATGTCCAGATGATTTTCGGGGACCGTTTGGGCCTTAACGAATCCTGACATTTGTTTTACAGGTGAGGGAAAACCTCGAAAAAATCCTCCCCGGGAAAATTGTCCCGAGCGGGAATCGAACCCGGGCCCGCTGCCTGTGACAAGGCAAGACGCTACCTCGAGACCACAGCCGTGGACTTTACAGGTAGATTATAATAAATAAAAAACATATAGCATATATACTAATTTATCTAAATTTCTCATTCCAAATTAATTCTCTTAATAGTGTGAATAAAACGTTTCAATTTGGTATAACAAGATTTAACATATTTAAATTTTCAATTAATATGTCAGCCGTTGCGCCTAGTTGACATACTTCTTATCATAGTAAGTTTTCTCAATCGGAATATAATTCATAACTTATCGCAAGTATTACAATTTTTGGATTCGATTTTTGGTTCGCGCCTTAAAATCGATTAACATAAAAAAAATGTCATCGGACCGTTAAGAGTATTGCTGGTTTATATATATATATATATATATATATATATATATATATATATATATATATAAGTTATATATATTGTCAATTAAACTACATGAAAGAAAACAGAAATTGAGGTCGTTAGAGCTTTAAAATATGGGTGTGTGTGTGTGTGTGTGTGTATATATATATATATATATATTTATTTATTATGGTCATTTTGAAAGTCTACCATACTAGGTAGTATTGATGACAACGTCCTCAAAACTTCATTTATTCGGAATTCAATAATATAGAATATTTAAAACTCTTTATTACTTTACTTTATTACTACTAATTCAAAGTTATAGCTGTTTATTTGAAGCATGATAATTAGATATTAGTCATTAACTAAACAATGAAGAAGAGTAAAATTGTATAAATGATTGATAAAGAAAAATAGTTGTGATTACTTCTCCACCCCTCTCTCAGATATGTTAGCGAATTCCGAAGAAAGAATCAGTTCCACTAACCATATGGCGATAGGAACTCGAAAAAAATAGCACTATAAAGTATCTTACATAGCAAATTTATATGCAGAGTCATTCAGAAATATAGCTATACGTTTAATCGCACTTTGTGACCAAAATAGTATTATTAAAGGAAATATGGTGTTATCATTGGAAAGGGAATCCTTCAAATTACGACAATAGAACAAAACAAAAATCACTTACAAGAACACTAAGCAAGTCACTTTATTGTTTCAAACTGTACGCCGTTTACATCCAAGCATAATTGGCAACGCTTTGGGAAGTCATTCATTGCTTTATGATACATGTTTAGAGGAATAGCTCTAATTTCTTCCTCAATCACTAATTTCAGCATGTCGACGTCTTGAGGTTATCGGGCATAAAACATCTCCTTCAAATAATCCCACAACCAATAGTCACATGCTGTGAGGTCAGGGGAACGGGCTGGCCATTCAATGGGGCCTCTTCTTCCCACCCACCTGTTTAGCAAATGATCATCCAAAATTTCCTTCACCGCAATTGCATAGTGAGGAGGCGCACCATCCTGCTGCAATAAACATTGTTCATGTTCAGCACTTTGCATTACCGGCAGGACAGTTTGTCTAAGGATGTCACTATACCGATCACCATTAACAGTCTCATCCAAAATTCGCATTCCTAACAGTTTCCCATCCGATCATAGACAGTGACTTTGCCGCATCTTAAACGTGCCTCTTCCATAACATAAGTATTCTCTTTACCATAATATTGAGAATTGTGTCGATTAACACGTCCGTTCACATGGAGAACAGCTTCATCATAAAATTGCAATTTTCTGTACTAATGTTCGCCTTTTGCTGATTCCCTTACAACAAATTCACAAAATTCCATCCGCCTGTCAGGGTCGTCTTCATTAAGTTCGTGGACACGAATCGGTTTGAAGGGGTGGTACTTCTCACGCTTCAAAACACGACGCACACTCAATTGACTGATATGAAGCTCACGTGCAGCTTGGCGGGTTGATTTTTGTGGGCTATCGTCGAACGCCTCCACAACTCTGTTCGTTGTTTCTGCATCCGTGCTAATGCGAGGCCTTCCAGGAGATTTGATTTTCTGCATCCTTCCCGTTTCCAGCAGTCGTTTTCTCCACTTCCCCACAGTCGACGGCTGCAATGCTACGTTAAACTCACGTCATTAGCATACGTTATTGTCCATGCAGCAATTGTAATTTGCTGTTGCATATTCATTGCAATTTAGACTAGTGACTTAAGTTCTACACTGTTTGTTTTATTCCATTGTTGTAATTTGAATAATTGCCTTTGCAACGGTAATTTCGTATTTCCTGTAATAGTAAAATTTTCATCACACAACGCGATCAAACGTATGGCCTTATTTATGATTCACCCCGTACTAATTCCTAAGACTAATTCCGTGTCAGAAATGAAAAATTCTGAATTGGGTACTTTAAATTTAACAGTAGTTGTGATTAAAAACACTCATCTTTACGATATGCCGGGATTTTTAGGGAAATTTTACGCTACCTTAATTAAACAAAAACACAAAAAAATTTACACATTTCTGTTTTAGAATGTAATTAGTGACTGTATATATATATATATATATATATAATCGTCACTCCAGGGATTAGGCAGTTGCCCATTCCGACTTCATAATGCATCAGCCCAACGTCTTCTAGGTCTTCCAACATCACGTCTTCCTCTTGCTTGATAATTTCTTGCTAACAATGGATATCTCTCCTTAATCATTCCATCCATGTGATCAATCCATTCCTGTCTGTAAATCGTGACCTTATCCAATAAAGGCTGTACTTTCAATTATTCTCTTATATCCTCATTTCTTATTCTATCAAGTCTTGAACATCCTTTAACTTGTCTTAGGAACCTCATCTACGTCGTCTGTATTCTATCCTTCTGTTTTTTCAGTGGAGCCCAAGTTTCACACCCATACAATATTGTGGGAACCGCCATAACATTATACATTTTTATCTTGGTTTCTTTTCTAATTTTATTTTTGAACGTTCTCTGTATTGTTCCACACACCGCCTGAAGTTTATTTATTTTGGAGTCTATATCTCTTTCCACATTGTAGCCAACATCACAGCCCTAATATTTGAAACTAGACACCTATTCTATACTTTGATTTTCTAAAATAATTTTGGATCTCACTGGATCTCTTCCTCTAAAAGCCATGGTCTTCGTTTTTCTTACAGAAATCTTTAGATCATATAATTTACATATTTCATTTAATGCATGCATATATTTCTGTAAGTCGTCTTCATTTGTCTGTATTATGATTACATCGTCAGCAAATAGAAGATTATTTATGCACACTTTATTATCTATTCTTATTCCTGGATTCACTAAAACTTTCAATTTATTTAAAATATTGCCTATATATATATATTAAACAAAGTGGATGATAAACTACATCCTTGTCGTAATCCAGTATTTGTTTTGATTGTATCTGTTCTTTTGAATCCGGTATCTATAATTATATTTGTGTCTTCATATAATTTCCTTATTGTTTCAACAAGGCACAGCTATATATATATATATATATATATATATATATATATATATATATATAGTTCTTGAGGAGAACAAAAATTAGAAAAAGGAGGAAAAACTAATTTGAATTTGACATATAAATAAACTATAATATTTGATATAATATGGATCCGGCAAAGAGAGCTATGAATTGAAAAGGTATCATTATCAATCTCGTAATAGAGCCCGGTCATGTTGTCTCACTCGGTATCACTGTATACAATTCCACTGGGATGTGGTCTTTCGACGTAATGTCTAACCAACCCGCCTAAAGAATAAGAAGAAATCCACAAAACTTAATATAACTCTGTAAAGTAAACTAGATATAGCTAATCTACCCAAATCCTAATTGACGTATCCAACCTGCACAATATAGGACATACGTACGAAATATGTCGTTATACAAGAAAGGCCGTGGTCATGTCATCTTCTTCTTCTTCTTCTTCGACTTCAAGGTTAGGCTATAAGCCTGTGCCGGCTCAAAGCATATCCACTGGCTATTGCTTTGAGTAAAACGAATAATATTTGTCTCCCCTTGTCGGGCTGCTATCACGACGCAGGGAAAGCTTGGCGATAAGGCTGTCATGTATTACATAGATTTCGATGGCATCAACTACTATGTGTAAACCTTTCAATTGCAGTATTAGGAAAAACAGTTTAATACAAAAGTTGTACTAGTAAATAAAAAATAATTGAAAATGATGTCAACCATTTTTATCTACTCCTAACCCTCATATTTATAGTATTTTTCCATTTAATATGTTTCAAGAATATAATTACGCACCACACTCGTTTCTTTGCGAAAAAATCACTTACATACACATCTTTGCTAAACGCCTCAGTGATTATTGTTATTGTTGATATTATTATTATTACTATTATTATTATTATTATTATTATTATTATTAACTAAACTAACTAACTCACGGGCACTATCGAAACCGTAGGTTCATGGTCGCGCGGACATAAGCTCTCCATATATCCCTAAGTAAAGTAAAATAAAGTGATCCCACGACAGACCCGGAGGCCCTTGGGGTAGTGTGAGGTTAAGGCACCCACTTTTTCTAGACAATCGGCACTTTATGTCGGCCGGGTTGTCAGCCCTGCGTGACGGCCGCCTTTACCCCCAGAACAAGCGTCTGGTACTCATTTCCGTCAGAGGCTGAGTCGACCCCAGGGCCATGGTGCCGCCAGAGGGTTTGGGTCAGTTTAAAAATCCTGACCCCAACGGGACTTGAACCCTCGACCCTCCGGCTTGTAGCTCAATGCCTTAACCATTACGCTACGGCGTGCCCCCCATCCTGAGCCAATGTTTTCCAATCATCCCCTGTATAATCTATTTCCCTCAAATCATAGTTAATGTTATTCTCCCATCTCATTCTTGGTCTACCAACTGGGCGTTTTTCTCTGGTATTCCTACAAGAATCTTCCATGCACGTCTTTCATTCCCATTCGTGCCACATGTCCTACCCATCGCAGTCTACGATACTTAAGTGTTCTCATTATATCTGGCTTCCTATAAAGACCATGTAATTCACTATTACGCAGTCCTCTCCATTCACCGGTCTGTTCATCTCTCTTTCGTCCAAAAATTTTCCTATGAACTTTATTCTCGATTATTCGTAATCTCCTTTCCTGCCTTAAAGTGAGAGTCCATGTTTCGCATCCATATAATATAACTGTTAGAATAATAGTTTTATATATTATTTTCAGTTTAACGTTTTTTGAAAGGAGTTGAGAAAGCAAGAGTCTCTGCAATGCATAATTACATGCATTTCCAGAATTGAGTTTATGTTCAATTTCCTTTTGCATCTCATTCCTGTTTGTGATTATTATTTCTAGGTATTTAACTTCAGCCACTTCCTCAAAATTTCTCTCATTTGTCATTAACTGTCCATTTCCATTAAATAATGTATTTTTATGTGTGACCATATTATTATTATTATTATTATTATTACTAGTTGCCGCCCATTGGTCGAAATTCGACCATAAATAACACGTCGTTGCACTTATTACCTACTTTGTAGTATATTAGACATTGTTAGTTTTAATATGTATTCTTTTGACATGGTGCTGGACTTGTATTATTATCATATATGTATATAAAATGAAAATCGTTGACAAACACGTGAGAAAGAAATCCTTAATTGTTTTGTGTCGACGGTAGGGATAAAAATCATCATCATCATCATCAACAACAACAACATCATCATCAACATAGTATATTCACGAATTTAGACCATTTGTTTACCTGTTTTGGCCTCAAGAGAAATACCATCCAGAAGTCTTTTGAGTGGACGTACTGGTCTTCTTCTGACTGCACGTTGATATCTTAACATTTGTTTGGGTATCCTGTGATCTTAAAAACTGTTTCCAAACTTTTTATTGATAACACTGAAGCTCTTAAATAGCTACTAAACATGCTTTAATTGGCCATAATCATAACTGAATCACAAATTTTATACCTCACAATTGTATATTTATGTTGGAGTGTAGCTGTTGATGAGGGTGATAGTATTCTAAATTAGCACCCAGCATAGTGAGGAATTTGGGTAGCTACAGCAAGTAGCGGCTCCATATTGAGAAAACCAGCTGTAACGATTGGTGAACCTGTACATGTGTCACTTCCCCATAGTTTATATGAGAATTCTGACGCTGGATTTTATTACCTTGCAGATAATTTTTTGAACATGGCGTTTGTATATCACATGCTTCCCTGGAAGAAATTTAAATCTTGCACCATGTGGACTTTTCATAAATATTACCTTGCAGTTAAAAACGGCAGAACTAATTTTTTTTTCAAAATTTTATTTTTCTGCCTTCCCTATATAAATTTTAATTATGCCAGATACCACACGCCCCCTTGCGCCCAATTTGCTTAAAAAAGGGTACAAAGATTTTCCTTCACGTATTGTTATATAGATTATTATTATTATTATTATTATTATTATTATTATTATTATTATTATTATTATTATTATTATTAGTTAAGTGTTTACACGATTTGGGAACGATACTTATATTAAAAAATTAACTTACAAAAGCACAACTATTTATTCGTCTTTTGTCAGGAGGTAAATTCACAAAAACTATAATTGATAATTACAAATATTATATTAGAACAACGTATGGGCTCTGGTCATTAATATCCGAAACAACCTTTTTGCAGGTTCATTTTATTGTAGTATCAATCATAGTATTTTTACGAATGAGTAGAGAAATTAAATACATTCTACGGGTTTTTGGTATGATACAGTGTTCTTGGTTTCGACACATCAGGCATTTAGACACGACTCACATCGTCTTTTCTGGGCTGGGCCTAGAGATTCGAGGAGAAGCTAAAACCCTCCCTTTGGACTTACTCTGCCCTAATGTGTCACATAGCCTAAGCTCAGGTCGTGAGAATGTAGATCAATGTGCCCTCCCCCTGGATTATCACAACCATATATTTTAAACATCTGTGTTTTCCAGACCATACTACTTTTTCTAAATGAGATAAGGCGTAGGGGATATGAGATGAAGAAGTCAATAAATGAAGATTAAATTACATGATAGGGAAAGGAAGAGAAGTGGAGAGAGTATGTGGGTTGAAATTCGAAAAACGGGAAATCTCAGAGAAAAAACCGAAAACTCCTGGTATGTCCATCACCAGTGCCCCTCCGTAATGCCAGGATTCGAAGCTAGAAACCCAGTCGCGACAGCCACGTGTCTACCGAGACGGCTAATTACAGATATAGTATAAGCCATAAAAAATCTGTGAAGTTCATTTATCTTAAGGGAGTAATTGTTATTCGGCTTTGTAAAGTTGAACTGCAGTAACATAATTAAATGAGTCAATTAGCTCACTAAATTAATCTGCATAATGATTGATGGAGTGCTGACAACTAAAATGAGGAAATAATATAGCGATTACGTAATGAGCAAATACAATAGAATTGATTAATGAGTGTATTTAGTAATAGCGTAGACTGCCTCTGCAACCAATTACAAGAACAGACTCTGAACGTGAACGCACCGAGAATAATTATTGTAGTTTCATCAAGATCATACCATCTGAGACTATAGAAACATAACTTTCCAAAATATTGCATTATATTTCGAAAACAATTGTGATGCTTAAAACAAACTTGATATAATTTCAAAGTAATGTCTCATTTTTAATTCTCGTACCCAAATTTCATCCACACCTTCATCCGATACCAGTGCAGCATAAACCAATGAGTAAGGTGAGGACAAATATATTATTGTTTACAATATTTCCGCTGTATCTAGTATAGATCACATTAACCAGGCATCTGAAGATGTAACTTAATGGACAGAGGTGTGAAGAAGCTAATGCATTATAATACAAGAGCTAAGTAACAATTTTACTAATTTTGAAAAAAATCTACAATATTTTATAGGTTAACTTTTTCCCTAACTGAAGTTAATAGAAATTATTTATTAAGTCTGGGCGAAAGTATTCCTAATGTATACCATATAATTTAATTATTAACCCTTGAATTTTCAATAACCTGAATCCTATAAGATACATTCATTCAGTTCATTTAATATTTTTAATAAAATGATGGAACAATTAATCGATAGATATTATTTAATTTGTTGTCGAATAATATAACAATATTGAAATGGGATGTCCACCGCTGTGGTCCCGAGGTAGCGTGCTACCTTGACACGCAGCGAGCCCGGTTGGGGCAGTACTTCTGGGTGAGGTTTTTATCGGGGTTTTTCCTAACCTGTAAGACAAATGTCAGGAAAGATTTAAGGCCCAAACGGTCCCCGAAATCATCCTTATCATTATCGTCAATATCATCATCATCAACCTTCACCAGTGTGGAAAGCAACGGGAAGCTACCACACCTATAATTCCCTAGTAAAGCTGCAAGCATAGCATGAAAATGCTATGTTTGCAGTGAAGGACCTGCGTTCGGGCAGAATTGCTATGGATGGATTGAAATGGGTAATAATATACTGTTATGAATGATTTGTTGTCACTGCAGTCAGACATCTTGAAATAATACGGCATCAATAATTGAGTTCCTCCAATTTAACAAACTAAGTAAAAATTCCGTAAACCAGCAAAATGGGGCTATAAATTTACTGAAGTATTCCCTTAGTTTACGCAATTCCTACGTGACGGACTCCTTTTATTCTGAAATTAATTACTGATCCACAACAAATAATAAAATGTTTAAAATCGAGTTTTTTTACGGCATTTACATGATGTGAAAAAAAAAAAATGCCCTTGTTCAAGTAAATATTTTTTTGACGTCAGTCAGGATTTCAGAGCACTTCGGCTTTAAGTAGAGATGCTCTACCGTTGAACATCTTAAGATATCATGTCTCTCAGACTGCAGGTTTTCCGAAGACATTTTTAACTGTAGAATCATTGGCCTTTTGAGTACAACTGAGCAGATTAGACCTGATCTTAAGTCGCAGAGGGGATTTTTTATGTACCTTGTCTCTTCTTCCTTAAAAATGTAAAATAGGAGAATTCAAGACTATTTCAGTGTTATATTTTTAAAGCACAATAATGCACCTCTTTATGTTTCCAGCCACTGTACTAAAGCCGGGAAGATTTGACTTGGAAAAATCTCTAGTAAATATTAATGTGGTTGTTGGACTTTATTAAAGTAAAAATGTACTATAAACACATGCTTATTTACTCGTGCAAATGCATCGCACAGGGTTAACGTCGACGTGATTTGACAGTGCATATTAAAACATCAAAATCTAACAATATTACAGTATAAACTAAAACAATAGATAACAATATTATATTGGTAATTATACAATTAAAATAATAATCATCATCATCTTCACTTCAAGGTTTAGGCGATTCGCCTGTTCCGAATTCACAATGATTCCTTCCATCTCTTCCCAGGTCTTCCTATATCTCTTAATCCCTTGGGTTTATAATGATATGATATCTTGGGAAATCTTGTTTCTTCCATTCTCTGAACATGCTCCTCCCGCCGATGCGGTTTTGTTGAATTCTATCATTTATTGAATATATTTCTAATTCACTTCTTATTTCTTCATTTCTTGTGCGGTCGACTTTTGTGCATCCTTTGGTCCTTCTTATAAAGGTCATTTCTGCACTTTGTCTTCTACTCGAACTTCTCTCATTTGTTACCCAGGACCCACGACCGTATGAAAGTATCCGTATCGCCATTGTTTTGTAGACTTCAATCTTGTATCCTACCTTGTTTTATGTTTTAGTGTTCTATGAATGGTGCGATATATCATTTGAAATTTGATAATTTATATTCAATATAAATTCTTGTTCGATATATAGAAAACAATTCACAACCTAGATAATTAAAATGTAAGACTTGTGATAGAGTTTTATTTTCTATTATTATTTTCGACCTTATGGGACCAAAAAAGTCATTACTTTTGTCTTCTCTAAAGATATTTTAAAATCGTACTCTTCACTTATCTCATTTAAACTAATTTGTGAAATAATTTAATATTATGAAGTAGACATAATAATTACTACTACTTCCTCCTTCTTATTCTTATTATCCATCTTAGTTTAACCCCCAATTTTATAGTTTTACATGTCCCGTGCCGCCCGGACCTCTCAGTTGTACAACATATAGGGATAGGTATATTAACATTTGCATCACACGTACTTTTTAAACTACAAGGACATGCAGAGCCTCCGCGAATGAGTGATCAACTCAATCTAGGGTCTTTTCCTCCGAGATACACAACATTAAGACGAAAAACACCTTTCATACATTCATACTGAACATGGCGAATACGATAATAGTCTTTTAGTTAGGTAGAAGATCGGTGTCTGTTTCTTAACTTTTATCTTATCGGTAAGGGAAAATCCCGTAAAAAATCATCACCCAGGAAACTTTGCTAACCAGGGATCGAACCGCTGTATACGAGGCAGCGACAGCACCATGATGGATCATGCTAATTACTTTATGTTTAAGTATTTATTTATTAAGCAATGTGCGCTCTTATTTTTCACGTCTTATAGACAAAACCAATTTTCTGTGTTTACTAATTAGCTCATAGAGGAAGAAGCATGACCTACAAAGCTCGCGTACGTAAACGTAGGGTCTTGGGGAAACGATCCCTATCAGCAGGCTTGTCCGTTTCTGCAAAATCATGGTTACTAGTTGTATTGAAAATATTAATCGTGAGCAGGAAATGATTATAATAATTATGTACCGCTTGAAATTCCTTAAGAGCACCCGGTACTAATTTCCTTGCAATTTGGTTAAAAAATATGGCATACAATTTTTTTCAGCTTATTCTTAAGTTATGTGTATGAAAATTATGTCACTAATTAAAAATGTCTTCCTCAACATAACGACACTCTGCTTAACGTTTTAGTCATATTACTTTATGAGTAATTTAAAATAAAAATAAAAAAAATAAAAAATCCATTTTGTTAAAAGTATTATCAATTTTGTCACAAACTACTTTCCAATTGTTTCCAAATTTAGTATATTATTGTCCATGGTTCAATTGACAATAATACATTTTTCTTGTGATCAGATATGGATTGTATTTATTTTTGTATTAACATTTTTCAGGTTCATAAAAGAACCTCAAGTCTGAATAAAATACTTCTGTGCAGCATTTATCCGCCCTTAACCCATCCAGTAATACCTTAGTTGCCTATTAGATGTTCCAATGAGGAGATGTGCTAACCACATATCACTTGTTGATATGTGTGGGTAACTAAGCGTATCTAAATTAGCTTGGTTAAGAAAGTCCCGATAGAGAGCAGCCGTGTACCCACGCGGGACATATGGGGTACGAAATACAATAATGCAATAAAGTTAAATATATACACAAGAACATCTCCAACCTACTATACTTGAAAAAAAAACATTACAGAGAAAGTAATAAGATATTAGGTTAGAAACACTGATAAATCATAACACTATTTCTCTTAAATAAATGAATAACAAATTATTAATTGTTGAAAATACTATGAATGAGATGTTAATTAGTAGGGGAAAATTGGTTTTCTTTCTGAAAGAAGTTATAGTTTCTCAGTCTCTGATATAGGTGGAAGAGAATTCCATGTTCTAGCAAGAGAAACTATAAAAGATTTTGAAACAAACAGGTAGTGTGATGTAGACAATGTGCAGACGGGATCGTGTGCCTAATTTATGTGCATCACAGAGTCCAGAGAATTGGTGTGATAAGGAAATTATGTGCATGCTAGTTTATAGAGAAGAGATAGGGATTGGACGGTTCTACGATCTTGTAGATACGAGAAATCCACTTAACACCGCAATATAACATCACCTTATTTCTAAAAGCGCGCAAGTCTAATTTAACAAAATTTTCAAAAAAGCATAAATCATTTTAACATTACTTATAATTTTGCAACTATGTATTTAATGCCACATTTTAAATGTTTAAATTAAGAATAAGACATTATTTTATTTTTATACAGATTTACATCCACTCCATGTCCTCTATTCCGCTTGCTCTTATTTCTTAACATAATTACAAGATAACAAACAATGTCAAATATTTTTTATGCTCTCTTGAAATTAGACGAGGTTTTAGAAGTAAGGTCACGAAAACTAATATCTTTTAGACTGATAGTACACTATTTTTTAATTGAATGTGTATGCCTATACCGTAGACTACCCACATTCAAGGGGATGAAACTGGTCTTCTGCGCATCTGAGGCCATGCTCCAACCTTGATGAAACGGCCTGTAGCATGCCAGTCTATCACAATTTGAAGTTAGGAACTTTTCCGGCAATACCTCGCTCGTCCAATCTTATAAATAGTTACAGAATCGTACTGCATGTATTTCGGTATCAGAGCTCCCACACTTCAGAATTATTCGCATATCATCACCGTTAGTAATTTTTTAGAAATTTTCATAATCGCAACCTAAACTATGGTAGCCCCGAGTTCTCCTTCAATCCTAATCTGGAGATTTTTTCAGGTCAAATCTTCCCGGGTTTAGTATTAGAAGTACGTAAATCTGAATATTTCCTATTCCCGTTAGATTGAACTTTATCTTGTAAAAAATCATTTAAAGAATAAATAACTCACTCACTGCACTATTGAACCAAGATATCCATGTTCTTACGGACATTAGTTATGCATACATCGATACCCTGAGCTACAATTTTCCAATCATTCACCTCTCTGAAATAATCTTTAATGTTTTTCACCCATTTCATTCTTGATCTAACTAATGGAAGCCGTCTCCCATAAGAAGTTTCCCTGCACCAATTTCATGTCACATTCGTGTCATATTCCCTGTCCATCTCAGTATATGGAACTTAATTGCTTCAATAATATATATATTTACTCGTATAATTTGGATTTATACATTTTAACAGGGCTATAATATTAGTTGGAATCAGGATATAATGCAATATATATACACGTCGATAAAGCGTCATTGCTATAAAGTAAAAATATTGTATTTAATTTACTTACTTGTTATAGTCAGCTACTAAGTGGCAGTGAAGACCGAGTTCTCGCAACATGTAGTAATAATGGAGTGTATATATATATATATATATATATATATATCAGAAAAAAGTTTTAAATTTAATGGTGTAATGGATAGCACGCTTGGGTTACCAATCCAGAGGTCCGGGTTCAAATCCCGTTCAGGCATTTATTTTTCTTATTATGTCATATATATTATAATTTTTACTTCCCTGTTTGTTTTGTTATTTTCATAGATACGTAGTAAAAGTTCGCCCTTTTTCTTTGGCGAATCAAATGACACGCAATAAGCTCCCTTAAATTGCATATACAAATTTCTTTAACGTAGTAGAACTTATGAGAAACGTGGCCCATTCCTTTTAACTCTGTTGAAGAAAGAATATTCTTGAACTTTTGAGCAATTGAAAATACAAATACATTGAGCTTTGGTTAAGATCTGAATTAGAAAACTTTGGTACCACCGCATTTTATAAAATGTAAGATAATGTATGTTTTATTTATTTTCTTTAGTTTCATATCTCACTTTGTGCGTACAATTAGGTGGCTCACGGCATTCGGGAATTACAATGACGCGATCTTTCGGAGAAGATTCTAACTCTGGATCTTCACGTAGCAAAGTCGCCCTGACAAAGTATTGAAACCCGGCGCGCTGCACCTAAGGCAACGATGTTACTCCTAGATCACAATGGCGGACAAGACATATATACAGGACGAGAACACTGTACTAACAGATTATGGACTGAATCCTCCATTAATAGCAGCTACATGCGTGTTAATCGTCTAAGATAATGCAAATGTACAGTACAAAGGAGGGGTGTAATCAATTATAATTAGTGATTTCGGCAAGTATTGAAATACGGACAGTATAATCAAGTTAAAATTTCAATCAAATCTATTTGATCCTACAAGTGCCAATATAGTAAACACTAATTATTACAAAATTTAATTGTTCTTATGTAATCTAACATATAAAAATCAATGTTTGTTTGTTGGCTTGTTTGTTCGTATTCTATGCGCGGCCATACCGATT
The DNA here is from genome assembly GCA_030220185.1 of Diploptera punctata. Lineage (NCBI taxonomy): Eukaryota > Metazoa > Arthropoda > Insecta > Blattodea > Blaberidae > Diploptera > Diploptera punctata. Next base: position 623,995 of record JASPKZ010009791.1, read on the forward strand.
TTGATGTTTTTTTTTGAAAATATTCAGGAGATTCCCAGGATGAACATAGGCTATAAGAGAGGTGTGATATGCAAACCCTTCACCCCTAAAATCACCCTTTGTAGCGAAAAACGTGAAACAAAGTCCCTATTTTGACGCTTAAATGGCTTACGCTGCCTAAACCATAACAAATACACCAAATTAATGTACAAAGAATTGAACATCTCAAAACAACTCTACAAAAAGTTCCCGACAGCATATGTTTATCTTCTACGAATATCTCACAATAACCTTTTTGTCTTTCATTGAAGGTAAAAAAATTACCGGGCAAGTATAACAGCGCACGGCTGGTTTTAAAAACACATTAAAATTTATTTAGGAATAGCAGCTAGTTCATTTGTAAAAAAAATAGTTTGGCATTTTGTACACTGCTGTGGTAGCATCGATTCCCAGGCAGGACACGTTTCCTGGCCAAGTTTTTTCTAGGTTTTTCCTACTCTGTCATGAAACTTTAACGCCCAAGCAGTCCCTGAACATCTTTGGCTAACATTTTCACATTCACCTCATTAGATTAAGATCACTATTGACGCATTATTACCATCAGCATCACCCATCATATCATTATAACAGCGTAACCCCGCCTTCCAGGGGCCCCAACCTCAGACGTGGGTGTTACAATACGCCAGGAGAGAGCACCAGAAATATCGAAACTGGAGGCGAATAAGAAAAGCTTGGCATTATTTCTATTTTTAATAGAACACTTATCTTATAATTAGAGAGTGCACAAATGTACATTTCCTCACGTTCCGGATACTTTAGTATGGCGTACAGATATGTCACAAGTACGTGAGTAGTGCGGTATATGTAGGAATCAAAAAACGACGTACAGTGTCAAGTTGTAGTCATATGAATCAACTTTTGAAGTATTTTCATAAAAATCATAAGAGTAATTCAGTTTCATTCTAGTATTTATAGATTATGAGTTCAGAGATTGAATGTAGTGATGAGATTCTCGTTATCAGACTGTACTCTCGTCTGAATTATTAAAATGGAAATTCATAATCTCAATAAAATAAGACCGACGGATATATAGTCACATCTAAACATATATCCCCGCTATTCACTTCAACCAATGAAAACATTATAATCCCTTGACACTGAATATCATCATCGACTACATTTCTTCATTTTTTCACGAATTGTCTCGGCTCCGTTTCAAATATAATATATAAAAATGAATGTTTGCTTGTTTGTTTGTTCGTTCGTACTTCATGCGCGGCCATACCGTTGATCAGATTGTGATGGGGCTTTTTTGCAAAATGTTCAGGAGATTCCTGGGATGAACATAAGCTATGAGAGAGTTGTGATACTCATAATGTACACAGAATTGAATAACTCAAAAATCTCTACAAAAACGCCCGCGATAGCATATGTTTATCTCTTACGGATAACTCTCAATAACCATTTTTGTCCTTCTTTGATGCCAAGAAGATCGAGACAAGAATAGCAGCGGATATTCTTTTACGGATAACTCACAATAACGAATTTTGTCTTTTAGCTCATTTATGCCAAGAAGATCGAGATAAGTAGATTCCCGGGGAAACCGGATAATCAGCAGGGGGAATCTTAAAATAATTACGATAGAATTTTATAATTATGTTTCATTTTATTTCTTCAACTAATCATAAGAAATACATTAATTTTCGTCTTTCACCTCATTTATGGCAAGAAGATGGGGATGAGTAGACTCCCGGTCAACGCTGGATAAGCATCAGAGGGTATCTAATAAAAATTACGTTATACATTTTTTCCTCTCACTTATTTAAATAAACATAAAACATTAAGTTTCGTATTTCAGCTCATTTATATCAAGGAGATCGGGATAAGTACATTCCCGGGCAACGCCGGGCAATCAGCACGGGTTATCTAAAAATATATACATTTATAATTATTTTTCCGTTACTTATTCAACTAAACATAAAAGTGCATTAATTTTCATTTATTTAGGCGTAGCAGCGCACGCCCGGTACTAGCCAGTACTAGATAAAAATTAGACCTCTAGCTATATCATCACAGCTACTGCATTCTCCTTACTTTCGGCAGTAAAAACGAACTCCTGTCGACGGCATTAAGCCGACCGTTGTGTTAGTAATAGTCTCGGATATAGATGGCAGAACTATCAGTAGTAACTACCAATGAAGTTACACTGGTAGATTATAATAAATAAAACACTCATATATATAAAAATGTATCCCATATTTATCATGTTTAATATTTTATTTTCACGGAGTGAATAAAGGATTCTATTTGATATCACAATGCTTAATAGAATTACATTTTCATTTTATATACCAGCGCATGAGCATAGTTGGCAATTCTCCGCCATAGTCCGGTGTGTTTTGCCGATCTCTTTACGAACGCGACGACTCACACAATACAATTTTATGATTCGATTCTAGGTTCGTGCCTTAAAATCGATGTAACGTTTTATACACTAGGCTAATTTCGTAGTAGATATAATTATTCTTATTCAACTAAACGTAAAAGCACATTAATTTTCATTTATTTAGGCGTAGCAGCGCATTCCGTGTATTAGGTACTATATAATAAAATTACACTTTTTATCTTACTTAGAATTCCACATACTTCTATTCCCAATTATTTAGCATCTAGTTTTCAGTATCTAACTTCCAACTTTAATCACACCATAATTTGTTGCTTAATGTATTGTAACATGGGACATCCTTATTACTCTATACATATACTATTTCCACTTCTCGGAACTGGAATTCCCTATCACAGGAAACCAGGGGCTGCCAGACGTTAGGAAAGTTTAAAAGAAATCTAAATTTATATTTGCTAACTATGGTTTGAACAATACCTTCACTAGTAATTACAATTTATTAATTAGTTTTTGCCGTTTAATTTATATTATTATTATTATTATTATTATTATTATTATTATTATTATTATTATCATATTTAGTAAGTAAACTATAGTATATACATTCTAATTTGAATATATTTTAATTATATTATAATTAATTATATGTAATTAACATTGTTAGTATTCAGTTGTATAGTTGTGCTAGTTGAGCAGAAGATAAGGCTTTTTTGGGCTAAACATTTTCAGAATAAATAAAATATTATTATTAATATTATTATATTATTATTATTTTTAGTATTATTATTATTATTATTATTATTATTATTATTATTATTATTATTATTATTATTATTATTATTATTATTATTAATGTAAATAAAAAAGTACAACTCCGCCCTTTACTGTATTGCAAACCTCAAATGTTTTACTGTATTGAAAACACTCAGACTCGGAGTCATGGGGAATTACATGAATGTGTCCCCATTAGATTACAACAACCACATATTTTAAACATTTGGATTTACTAAACTGGAATATTTTTACATAACATTTTTGTATTGATTTCCTTTAAATCTCTAATTAGAAACGGAGATGTAATAACATGAAAAGTGTTAGAACTGATTGAATGGAGATGAAATAACATGATGGTGTAGGATAGTGGAGTGGTATATATTGGTGGGAAGAATGTAGTAAACAGAAAAACCCCGAGAAAAGCCCAAAAAATTTCTCGAGTAGCCGACGATCAGTACTCCTCCAGAACAGCTAGAATTCGAACTTGTAATCGCAGGCGGGGAAGTTGCCAGCACTGGTCGCTCTTGGAGTCAACCAAGATAACTATTAACATATTATAGTTCACAGAGTTGTAATCATCAATTAGGGACCATAAAAGCCATCATATTTCTGCCACATATTAGCTCTGGTGATCTGCTACAGTCTGAGTCCATATTTTATGTAGTCTTCCTGAAGAAGCAGACTCGATCCTTTCGTTGAAGGTGTTACTGTCAAATATTCTGTATGCAAATAAATGGTCCATAATAGGAGAGATATTTATGAAGTTCATGTAGAAAGCCCGAATATCTTCTTTTGAGTAAATTTATCTCACCGTGTGGTCTCGGAGTAAATTAAATGCAACGGGCTTGGGTTTGATCCATGGTCCGTAAAAGTTTCCTGAGTGATTTTGTCGTTGGTTTTTCCACCTGTAAGATACATATTAGGAAACGGTAAAGCACATGCTGTTTCCAAGTATCATAATCATCATTATTACATTTGCCGCATTTATAATGAATGTGTATGCGAATGGCGTGTTTAATCTTAATGTTGTGTTGTCTCGAAGGAGGCACTGACATTTGAGCTGATCACTCATTCGGAGAGACCCTCCATAAGGTATTAATTATAAAATTGTTACCTAGTAAGTCAGTCGTCCTCAACAAAATTATTAAATTTCATGTTATTCCAATATGGAGGCCTTTCAAAAACAATAATTCATCTTCTGAATTTTAACTGGAACTGATGGCGTTGTATAGAGTGTATAACCGGATTTATATCTGCAGGTATGTTATCGTTGAGTAGGTCTTTATTCTTTGCTTCTTTTAGAATCTCTATGTCTTAAAGGATGCTGATCCTGTTAAGCAAAAGAATAAAGACCTACTCAACGAGAACATACCCGCAAACATTAATCCGTTATTCAACCTATACAACAGCACCAGTTCCAGTTAAACTGCAGAAGATGAAATATTGTTTTTGAAAGGCCTCCATATTGGAATAACTTGAAGAAATTTAATAATTTAGTTGAGGATGATTGACTTACCTGGTACCAGTTTTATAACTAACATCTTATTACATAACCTCAACGGTGCTTTAATACGAATTACAAAAGTGTTGCGACCCTCCATATGTTTGTGTGGTCAAAAAATAATATGCGTGATCCTTGGTTTAAAATTTATCCCCGACAAGTCGTCGCACTCTAAGTCCCGGGTGGCATGTGGGATGTAATAGGTACCTATGGTAAGAGGTTAAACTGAGTCAATAGCATGGAATGACGTGAATTAATCTTACAAACTGTACTTACCTTGAATTCAATTTCGCCCTGTTGTGATTCTGCTTTTCCATATAATCCAAGATTCTGTTCCATAGGTAAGCATTGGTCTTACCAAGGTTTTATAAGCCCTTACTCTTGTGTACCTCTACAATAAAGACGGTTTTGAAACTTTATTAATGTTTTCCATGGAATTTTTAAAATGTTATATTTTAGCAGATATATCAGTTTCATTATCATAACTGGAATGGTATCCTACATATTTCAATGAAGAGGCTTTGTTTTTAATAATAAGGATACATTTTATTAAACAATTAATGTTGTACACAATATTGACACCCGAATGAGCAAGTGTTTGTGCTCGGGTGTAGTTCAATTACAGAAATAATATACAGAGTGTAATAAGACCTCACCGACAAAATTATAGAGATGATAGGCCACGCAGAAAGGATAATTGTTTGTGAAGGAGCATATAGTCGCAAACACATCGTTTATGAGTTATGCGCAGATGAAAGTGTTCACCCGTAAGGGTCAGAATTAAATACAAACAAATGTATACATATAATTTTATTGAAAATGACATGTTTTTACAATACGGGTTCAAACAATAAGTGTTTTGACGATGTCAAAAAGAATCCTGCCATGCTCGGCCGTGCTGGCCGATTGTTTTTGCGACGATATTAAAACATGCAATGACGCACAGGGTCGACTGTTTGAACACGTATTGTAAAAACATGTATACTTCAATAAAATGATACTTGTACAATTGTTTGTATTCAATTACGACCCTTAAGAATGAACACACATTCATCTGCGTATAACTCATAAACGACGTGTTTGCGACTATGTGTTCCTTCACAAAACATTATCCTCTCTGCATGGCCTATCGTTCATATAATTTTGTCGGTGAAGTCCTGCTACACCCTGTATACATTACAAACTTTTAGTTTTAGTTATAGGGAGATGGAAAACAATATATATACATTAGGAGCCAGTTTCAAGACATAAAATAAATTTTTGGAGATAAAAAAGTAAGAACACAAAGGAAAATAAAATAGAACTACATAGATTAAATTAATATCAGAGTGAAGAAGATAATTAAATATATTGGGAAATAATATAGTACAAAACAAATTTAAGAGAATGTTTCAAAATGTGAAACTCACTCTTACACACAAAGAATTAATGTAAAGGAGAATGATTCAAACAAAACACTATATAAGATAATAATACCATATTGAAGAAAGTTATTAGGTAATATAAAGCAAAATAAATTTAGGATAAATTTCAAAATATAAAACTCACTCTTAATATACACAAAATTTAATACAGTGGAGAATGGTGTAAACAAAATAACATATAATAAATTAATACCAAACTGAAGAAAATAATTAAATACATTAGGAAATAATAATGTAAACCAAAACAGGTTACTACTTATTTACCATTTTTAAATATTTAATTACTTAATATAATTTAACTAATTAATTGAAATAATTAATTTTATAGCTTTCTTAAATCTAAGTGTGTTTAATTTGTTTACATCTGGATTGGAACTTTTTAATTCATTTTATAATATGTGTCCTATATATTTACTATTTCCAGCAGTTGTTTAGATTTTAAGAACAGTATCAAGTTTGTCTGGTTCAGTGAAAACTTGGATTGCAGAAGATTTCCGGGCTGTTGGCCGTGGTCTTGAGGCTTGTAGTTCCTCAACGTTTCGCCAGAGACTGCGTCCGGCATCCTCAAGGGTTGTCTTGAGACTGGCAATTTTGTCGACTACCTGCTCTATTTATACATTTATCCGCGACGTGTTCTCTGCGCGGTCCGTTACTTCGTAAATTGTATCTGCCTTCTGGTTGGTTAGCATTAGGGTCTTCTATTGCACCAATGAGGCTGCCGTCTGATGTTCTATTCTCATTCTCATCGGACCGAGAAGCTGGCTAGAACAACCACTTCGCTGAACGACGAACTCTACTGAATATGGACGAAGAAGCATTTTCCCATCCGCCGGCACGTCACACTGCCAGAAGGACTTACAATCAGAAGCCTAAAACACCAATAGAAACTAGAAATATGTATGACTCACTCAACACCGACAAGGAAGAAATACCACCTCCTATAGTGGTGAGCATTAAGGACATAACACCATACGAACTGGAGTGCATCACAGCAGGAAACAAAAATGAAGTAACTATGCGATACAATCAAGAATCTCTTACCATCAATACTACTTCAAAAATAGCTTATGAACATACCTACAAACATCTAAAGAAGTCAAACGCTCAGTTTTATACTCATGGCTACGGCAGAAGACCCATCTTCAAGATTACTTTGAAAGGGCTTCCCAGCTCTATCTCTGTTGAAGAAATATGTCATGAACTTGAAGATAAGAAACTGCCAGTAAAAGAAGTGAGAAGCATTGAAAAACAAGTCACAGAACAAGGCGTTAAGAAAAAGATTGAATTACCTATTCAAATCTTAACGTTATACAAAACGGAAGACCTTCAATCAAGACTAAAGGACCTTACAGAACTATTCGGCATCCGCATTAGACTGGAAACATACGAGAAACCAACAGGAGGCATGCAGTGCTTCAACTGCCAGGGCTTCGGGCTCATCGCGGAGTTCTGCTTCAGAGCGACTAGATGTGTTCGATGCTCAGAAGATCATAAAGTAGCTGAGTGCACCAAGAAGACTCCAACATGTGCAAACTGCAAACTGGAGCATGCAGCGAGCTACCGTAACTGCATTTTCTTCACGAAATACCTGAAACAAAGACTACAAACACGACAAGAAATCAAACCAAACACCTAGAAAATTAGAAAACTACAATAAGAAAACCAGAATCTTCAAAACCGTCAAGAAAAATTGAAAACAACAACACTACTTTCCTCCATTACCTACTACTACTAAGATCTCAGATACAAAGCCTGAATTCCTTCTACAACAAATCTTACAACTCTTGACCACAATCCTTCAAAATCCTCAAATCCTACAAACCACTTTATCCTTCATAAGTACCCTAACAGCCTCAAGTCAACTTCAAGCTTCAACTTCTAGCCAATAATATGACAAAAAGAAGAACTTCATGGAAATCTTTTAAGACCGAAGAGCTTAAGATCTACCAGAAAACATCAGATGGCAAGATATCTCAAGACATCGAATCCAGAAAAAGCTAAGAGAGGAGTACTCTCATTAGCTAGAAACGTTAAACTGCAACTGTAGGCCTACCTACCTACAAGCACTTCATTGATTGGGTCAAGGCCTGCATCAGGCCGGTACCATACAACAAACATCAATGACTACAAGTGATATTCTAGTCGACTGTGCTTGTAGAGGTTTACATTTTGCGTTTTTTAGAACCGGTATCCATACTTTGTTGACTTTTAATGATTCTTCTTTTCTGTTGAAACTGTTTTTATGTTTGAATATTTCGATGGCTTCTCGTTGTAGACGGGTAAAATAGTGTGTGTGCAGTTAGATAATATGTCTGTATTCTGGTATTGTACCCTGTGGCCATTAAGTAAAGAGTGTTCTGCTACTGCCGACTTATCCATTTGTTTAAGACGACTGCATCCTTCATGCTCCTTAAGTCTGGTTGCGATGGTGCGTTTAGTGGTGCCTATATACACTTTTCCACAACTGCATGGTATCCTGTTTATGCCTGCTGTCTGATGAGGATGGAGTTGATGCTTTATAGGTCTGAGAAGGTGCTTGATTTTCTTGGTAGGCCTGTATACTGTCTTTATGTCTTCTTTCTTTAGTAGCTTTCCAATGCGGTCCGTTACATTCTTGATGAACGGTAAAAATGCCCTGGTTGAAGTTTTTTCCTCTGATTCCCTGCTGCTGTTGCTATTGTATCGTCTGGGATGATTAGCTCTGTTGATTTCTTTGTTGGTGTATCCATTGGCTGTGAATACTGTACTGTTCCCTTTAAATTCGTTCATATTTTTATGGAAATAAGCAAGTAATATAGGCTTAAACATTTTTACAATATCTGGCACTCTGAATTGAAGGCAAAATAATTATGTATGGTAGTATAAATGTTTGTGCAAGCAAATGTTTCTTATACACATAGATATAATTACGAATGTGTTCGCCTTAACATGTAAGTTCAGAATTTTTTCATGTTCTACTGATCTGCTAATAGTTAAATTGCTAGGTAGATTGTTGTAAAACATCTTACGTTTCCACTAGATTTATTTATTTATTTATTTATTTATTTATTTATTTTACCTGATAGAGTTAAGACCATAAGGTCTTCTCTTCCACTTCACCAGGGTTAAATTATACATATAATAACAATTAGGAATTATGTACACAATAGATACAGTATTTATAATATAAAAATAGAATACCTGAGATCTCAGTCTTCCTCAACATTGGATGTGGTATTCGATTTTTATATTATAATTATTACAGAGTAAACTTAACGGGGTTTCGTCATGAATTTAAAAGTATCGATAATGGATAATAGGCAAGAAACATAATATAAAGTTTAAAATGAAAAGAAATAAAATTTTTAATTATAATAATAATGCCAGATATATTTATGACATTCTAGGTCATCAATGTGCATTTAAAAGAAACAGGTCAACAATAGATCAGACGTTTAGTATAAGACAGATTTCAGAAAAGAAATAGGAATATAATGGTACTGTACATCAACTCTACACATAGACTTCAAAAAAGCTTACGATTCAATCAAGGGGAAAAAGTTATATAGTATCCTGCTGGAGTTCGGAATTCCTAAAAAATTAGTTAGACTTATACGAATGTGTCTAAATGGCACAAAGAGTAAGGTGCGTGTAAGCAAACAGTTGTCGGACACATTTGAAATCTAGAATGGGTTGAAGCAAGGAGATGCATTACTTCCTCTAATATTTAATTTTGTACTAGAGCGTGTCATCAAATCTCTAGAGAATTAGGAAGGCTTACAACTCAATGGTATTAATAAACTGTTTGTTTATACTGACGATGTAGTACTATTCGCCGATAGCGAGGAGATACTAAAGGACAATACGCACACACTATTGAGTAACACTAAGAAATTAGGACTGGAAATAAATATCAATAAAATTAAATATATGGTCACACGAAGAAATACATTATATAATGGAAATGGACAGCTAATGACAAATGAGGGAAATTTTGAGGAAGTGGCTGAAATCAAATACCTAGGAACAATAATCACAAATAGGAATGAGATGCACAAGGAAATTAAACATGGTCCCAATTCTGGAAATGCATGGTATTATGCATTGCAGAGACTTTTACTTTCCACCTCCTTTAAAAAAAACGTTAAAATGAACATATATAAAACTATTATTCTACCAATTATATTACATGGATGCGAAACATGGACTTTACTTTAAGGGAGGAAAGGAGATTACGAGTAGGCCTATTTGATAATAAAGTACTTAGGAAAATGTTTGGACCAAAGAAAAGTGAACAGACAGGTGAATGGAGAAGACTTCACAACATGGTCTTTATAGGAAGCCAGATATAATAAAAACAGTTAAGTCTCGTAAACTGCGATGGGCAGAACATGTGGTACGTATGGGGAATGGAAGACGTGCATGGAAGCTTATTGGAGGAAAACTAGAGGGAAAACGCCCAGTTGGTAGACCAAGAATTATGTGGTGGGAGAATAACATTAACTATGATTTGAGGGAAGTATATTATACAGGGAATGATTCGAAACCATTAGCTCAGGATAGGGATGTATGGAGAGCTTATGTCCGCGCGGCCTTGAACTTACGGATTCGATGGTCCTTGCATCTGGTCCCGAGGGTCGCGGGTTCAAACCCGGCCGTGGTCGATTGATTTTTTAGGACGTAAAAATCCAAGGAGCAAGTCCTCCGGGAGGGACTTTAAGCCGATGTTCCCGAGTCTGAAGATTTTCAGGCTCGTAAAAAATCTTTCCGAATTTTCCCGTCCTAGTACTACCTCAGTTTCCTAGATGTCAGTATGAGGCGGAACGCTAACCACGGACCATTCAAAATGACATATATACGAAAAAAGTGTAACTAAAATAGTATGGTTCAAATTCCTCCCTGTGGGGGGAGAGCGCCTAAATCTTTGTAAAGGGAAAACATAAGCTTACAATACAACACAATTATTATTATTATTATTATTATTATTATTATTATTATTATTATTATTATTATTATTATTATTATTATTATTATTATTATTATTATTATTATTATTATTATTATTATTATTTACGGCCGCGGTGGTCTAGTGGTTACGCTCCTTGCCTCTGGTCCCGAGGGTCGCGGGTTCAAACCCGGCCGTGATCGTTGGATTTTTTAGGTCGTAAAAATCCAAGGAGCAAGTCCTCCGGGAGGGACTTTAAACCGTAGGTCCCGAGTCCGAAGATTTTCAGGCTCGTAAACAATCTTTAAGCCTGAATGAAAAGGTCTCTAAGCAAAATTTACCGAATTTTCCCGTCCTAGCATTACCTTAGTTTCCTAGATGTCAGTATGAGGCGGAACGCTGACCACGGACCATTCATGACATATATACGAAAAAAGTGTAACTAAATTAGTATGGTTCAAATTCCTCCCTGTAGGGGGAGAGCGCCTAAATCTCTGTAAAGGAAAAACATAGGCTTACAATACAACACAATTATTATTATTATTATTATTATTATTATTATTATTATTATTATTATTATTATTATTATTATTATTATTATTATTATTATTATTATTATTAGTAATAATAATAAAATAACAATAATAATAACCTAAAACTTGATTAAGTAATTGGCTTGGTGAAGGAGGTTTCAAATTTAAAGAAATAATAAAAGTATACATGGAACACGGTTATATAATAATAATTGTCTGAGGAAATACGTGGTAAGTTTTCTCTTGAACCGTTTTTGAGTCGGGCAGGAGGGGATGGAATTCCATCCGCAAATAGTAATGCCTGTATTTAAATTTCACCGTAACAGTTACTACATTAATTCGGATTTGGAAGCTCCCACTGCGAAACCATTAGAATCCCTTTGATCGAAAATGAAAAGTAACATAATTTTCAAAATTTTGTCACTATTTTAAGTTTTAACATTTGGAGCGATGAGTTGAATAGTGTTTGCTCGAGCGTGTCGTCATAACGTCACATCAAACCCCAATCACTTGCTTACTAGTTAGTAATTCCGCCGCTTAACTAACAGCCCTCCAAAATGTAACTCCATTTTTTTGACAGAATACTAGTAATTCAATTATCTTATGTGGTGTGAACTGTTCGTGCTGTGATCCCATCATTAACTAGACTGACTTTTTTTATATCGACACAAATTCAATTTTTACTGTCAAACCGTGCTAATACAAGACCTGAATGCATACATGTGTACATAAATATACATAAAATTAATACTGTAAAAGTTCTTTAGTATTCAGACTGAAGTAAATTATGTTAGCTTCAATGTTTTAAATGTGTGCGCTAGAGCCAACCATTGTTAAGTCTCGTAGACTGCGATGGGCACGACATCTGGCACGAGTGGGGAATGAAAGACGTGCATGGAAGCTTCTAGTAGGAAAGCCAGAGGGAAAACGCCCTGCTGGTAGACCAAAAATGAGATGGGAGAATTATATTAACTATGATTTGAGGGAAGTAGATTATACAGGGAATAATTGGAAAACATTGGCTCAGGATAGGGATGTAAGGAGAGCTTATGTCCGCGCGGCCATGAACCTACGGGTTGGATAGTGCCAGTGAGTTAGTTAGTTAGTCAGAGCCAAACATTACACTTCACGTGTTGTGGGTTCTGCGCGGGGCAGATAGATGTCGTTATGAGATATGTTGTTAATTGTATAATTTTTTTACCTGGTAAATCAGTTGTCCTCAACTAAATTATTAAACGTCTTCAAGTTATTCTAATATGGATCAGTTACAGTTAAAACACAGAAGATGAAATATTGTTTTCGAAAGGCCTCCTGATTGGAATAACTTGAATAAGTTTAATAACTTAGTTGGGGACGACTGACTTACCAGGTTAAAAAATATATAATTAACATCTTATTACGTAAAATCAATGGTGCTTTAACATGAATTTCAAAAGTGTTGATTGGTTATGAGATATATTTTCCATTTACGCACCATTTCGGCAGAACCTTTTTTTAGATGATGTATTCCTGCATTGGGTACAGAGAGAAGCGTAGGAGAGGTCTATGTTCATGTGTATGTGCAGTGTAAAATATGCTATAAAATGTATGATGATGAAGTGAAGAAACAAGATGGAACCCGGTGCCGGCACATAGTCTACTCTTCATAACATAATTACACTTATTACGGCTCTGTTTCCCTAGTGGAGGCCGGTAGCTTACCTGGAGTTCTAAAGTAATGACCAGTGGAGATGTCAATTTTAGAAAACCCCTCTCCCTGGAGTAACAATGTAGGTTTACGAAAATCCACGTTAATTTGTCTGTTGGTTTTAAAGAACATATAATTTGAAATGCTATGTTTCTAGGAGCCATAATATTTTTTTTTCACTGATACATTATCTGTACAGCGTTGGCTTAAATATAAACTACATATAATTTATTTGCAGTGTGACGATCGACATAATTCTGAAACAACGAGTAGTCCTAATCCTTTAAATATTTCCTCCACTATTCAAAACTTTCAGGTAAACTATCGATCACGCTGGTGAAACTCTTCAGTAGGTAATACAAATCGGCCTATGAAAATCTCTAAGACATTTGACGGCACGCTGTTCAGGGCTGTCCCTATTGAGTCCTTGTGAACTGGACTCAATGCAGTCACACGCTGTAATCAGTTTATTTAGAATTAACCCCGTTTCTATAAACGTTTCAACCAGGTTGAATATAGTCGGAACACCAGGAAATTGCGCTGAAAAAAATTATCGCACTAATCCACATTTATTCTGTATCAAGTATCATTGGACAAGACAAGCCATTTGTTACTGTAGTAAGCCACAATTTTCACATCAATTGGAACATCAAATAGTTCTCAGGCAACTGAACAGTGGTTGTCAGTTGTAATGTGACTATGTACTACAAACTTGAAAACAGAGAGACAAAGAGATAGATTTACTGTACCGTGCGACTGCAATGGATCCCGTTCACCAGGAGCGTCAAGCCATTACGCAGGGATCGCGTGCCACCGAATTCCGTAGATAATGCCTTAGACCGCTTTGTATGTAATTCGAAAACTTTAAAAACTTCTACAATTCATCTGGGGTAAAACATAAAATACAAATGAACGCAGTACATGTTTCTGAATTCTCTATTGTAGATTTTTAATAAGAAAGTTTTATCAAAATCTTAAATAAATCAATTAGGGAGCGATTGTGGAATTCGAAAGACTCCTATGGAATGAAGTTTAAAACTTGATAGAACTATTCAATCACGAGTTACGTACTGCGATTTATGAAGAGAGCAAGTTTTGCATTGATTCGCGTCTTAAGCGCAAACTTGTAACTTTGGCGACGTCAGAATAAAGTTGATAGTTCAACGTTGAATTCTAAGCTATTGTGATGGAACTCGGTGAACCTTAAAGCACATAAGATACACGGTGTTCATTGTGGTGCAATGAATCTAGCCAACGTAACTTTAGCTATGTTTCAATAACAACGCGTTTTCTCATAAATTACCTCACATATCAAGCTGGTAGCTAAATAATAATTAATATCGAAAGATATTGACATACACAGAGCGGTAGAATTATGCGTGCACAGATTTTAAGAATGATTTCCTTGAACCAAACTTGATATTAATATCTAGTAGTCAATGGGATGCAAATCTACGATTTTCTAAGAAAAAATGGATATATGTGTGTTGGTTCATGCATGTTTAATAATGATGGCTGATAAATTTCATGCGATAGACGTGTAGGGGACATTAAGATATAAAAGAACATTCTTGATTAATATTTTTCAAAAACTACACAGCATATTAATGCAGGTTTATCAATTTTCCTTGGGTAATATCAATAATAATGATTATTTAATGTATTTATTGTAATTTAATTTACGATAAAACAGACCTTGTGATCAAAGCAAAAAAATATAAATAAATAAATAAAAATATTTTATTAGATTTAATTTACCATATATTCTTGAATGCAGGCTTTCACGGCCGGTAATCATAATATTGAGTGATTCCGGGCTATGTGGCCGTGGTCCATTACTGATGTTCCTACCAGACATTTAACCCTCAACTGCGGAGAGCATCTTCAGTGGCGAGTCTCGCCACTGTAGATGCCCTCCGCAGTTGAGGGACAAACGTTTGGTAGGAACACCACCACTGAAGATGCCCTCCGGAATTGAAGGAGAAACGTCTGGTAGGAACACCAGTAATATACCACTGCCACATAGCCCGGATTACCATGTATACTGATTGAAAATCAAATGAAATATTTGCAATTTTTTAAAGTAATGCACCAATACATTATATACTTTTTGTTGTGGGAAAATCATATATTTGCGAACCAAAGGGTAAAGGGCAATTTTATTAGCTATATGTACCACAAAAATCGTACTTAAAATCTGCGAACTTACATTACTTCCACCATGTCAGTACGATCAGTATGGCATTGGACAGCAGACGCGAGGATGCGGGGGCGCGGGGATTTCACTGTCACTGCTGGCGCATTCGCGGCGGGGAACGGGCAGCATAGGATCGCGGTGTCCAATGCTATACTGATCGCCCTGTATTAGTTAGCTGAACAGCGCAAACTGATTTATTTTCTCTGAGTTAAAAGTCAATTTCTGGTGGAACAAATTCCTTAACATGTAGACTATCGGCTCTTAAAGTGATCCTCATCAAAACAAAACCATGTGACCTGCTCGCTTTTCAGTGGTTATGGACACCGACGTACGATATAGAAGGAATAAGTACGCGAAAAACTAGTTCCCTTCATTAAATTAAAAATATGTCCTCTGAATATACCTGTTATTCTTCGAAAAAGAAAATAACAATATTTAAAACATAAAACTGTACTAAATATACCTAATCAATAATTAAAACTTATAATGGTTCATTATATATGGATGATGCATTTCAGCTTCAGTCGATTCTGATGCAACAAATTGGCTGAAGTAGTCGAGTATTCTGTTAGTGTGTCGTCATCTAAATGTTTAAAACACAAGTATTGCAAACCTTTGACTAGTGGTAAAAAAATAGTTAAATGTAATACACAAGTTCAGTGACAAATATCACCAACATTCTTGTAATTTACCCCATTCAATTATCACATATCATATATACTTCACTCGTGCTTTCTGTCAATGTGACTGCAATTGTAGAGCGAATGACGGAAAGGATACAATTGGCGTTTGTTTATGTTAGGATCACTGTAACAGCGGATAAGGTATATACTACAGATAGCTGCTTAAAAGGCGCGTATTTACAACTGGCAATGAGACGCTTTTCAAAACAGTTTTTAACATTTTAATAGTTTGAATAATATCTAAATTTATTCAGTACATTAGATTAATATTGTGAAACGAAACAATGTTTTTCTGCATACAAATTAAGTGTAATAAGTAAATGCATTTATTTAATTAGATTATGATTCGGAAATGCATTAGTTTGACATGTGATAACAAAACACACATTCCACTGGTAGTTCTAGTCATGAACATAAGTACATAGAACTGTAGAAACTTGTTCAGGAATAGAGCATAAATAATGAACTACAAACAGATTGTAGTTCATACAGGCTGTCTCGAACTTTTATAGTAATAATTATACAGATAATAGAGATCAGTAAACTCAGCATTTTGACATAAGGAACAAGTGTTGGATATAATATACATGCCAGACAATTGGCATAACATAGGCGTTCCTAACGCAAGGAAAGAAGTATACTCTATCTTCATTCTTCCTGTCGCATTTCATTCATAAATCTTCGGTAATCTGTCTTTCGTTAACCTTTTCAAATGTCCAAATTATTGAATTGTGTTTTTTGATAGTTTCTACTAGATTGAACTTCAATATATTTTGTTATAACAGTATTTCTAATTTTCTGTCTCCTTGAATTTATATATCCATATAAAGAAAATAAATCTTTTAGCATTATAAAAAACCCAAAAGATTAAATATTGGAAAATGGAATAGGAACATTTCCTTTATAGTGATAAATAATTACTGTAGTCTTATATCCATCTATATGGAACTTTAATACATGTGGAGTTTATAAATTTTTCCCTCGCTGGATTTTAATGAATTTAAAATTGGTCCTGAAAATTCAGATTAAATCCTTCATTTTAGACATATGTTCAAATGCATTATCATTCAAATGCTCACTTCTACTTGACATTTTTAATCTTTGGAATAGAACTTTTCGCAAAGAGGACTTATGAGACGGGTCAATAATGTGCAATTGGGCGCTGAGTAGTACGCAGGCGCACCTCTTCTATTTCAATATTCCATATCTTGGCATGAAAAAGAAGCACTATAAAATGTTTGCAAAATATATGTTACATACGTTTGTTGTAACAGTGCTCCTAGACAACTATTCTATCGCGAGGATTTCCGTGTTACTATTTGAAACGGAGGTCCGTTGGTTATTTATTATCTTCAGCGGCTATCTGGGTATTTAATGATTAGAATTTATTACAAAATTTCATTCAGTAAACTTATATTTAACAAGATAGTGTCTATTCTTTACAATTAACTTATTCATTTGTAAACTATAAACCTAATAATAGTTCAAGTGAGTGGATTGTTTCACGGCAGATAAAGCGGGACTGTTGTTGATTCATTCACTAAACGCTTCGCTTCTCTGCCTGGCGGCGTTGCCTAGCTGCAACTCCTCGCTGTATACTTCTTTCGTTGCATTCGGAACACCTATGTAGTACCAATTGTCTGGCATGTATATGCTAGATAAAGGGATAATTTATACATTAATAACTATGACAGTCCCATGTTTTTAGTGTTATAGTTTCTTAGATTTTGCAACTTTAATTTTGAGTTAAAACAAGCTATTCAAATAGGCGTAAGCAGATAATATAGTATTAGTGTGTTCAAACGAAGAAAGTACATACATTTTCTCTGAAATTAAAATGTATTTTAAAATGTACAAGTTTACACATTGCTGTGGTTAAGATTAAATTTTAAAATATAGAAAGAAGACGTGAAAGGAGTCTGGTTATAGTTCGTACATTAACGATTCATAGTGAAGCCATCAAGTAATCCATTCAGCATAATCACAGAACCGAGATCATTAGACGTTGAAATTACGATACAAGATTAAAATTGTATAAAGCACAAGATTAATATGTAATATCAGCATACTCGTACAAGCAGAAACAAATCTATAAAAAAGGAGATAAACGTTGCAAAACAGTATGGCTAGCCTATTTCATTTCTTTCAGCTTCGCATATAAATGACTTACCAACTGTACTGCCGTTATCACCTCTATGCTGATGATCTCCAAATTTACCTACATTCACCTCCTCATTCTCTCTATAACAGCTTGACGAAAATGAATGACGATCTCATATCCATTCTAACTGGTTTTCAAGTATCGGTTTAAATCTAAATCCTAACAAGTCACAAGTAATTCTAATGGGACAACAAAGACTGCTTGCAACCTTTGACAAATCTATACTTCCAAACATTACTATAAATAATATAATTATCCCTTATTCTTCTTCAGTAATAGATATTGGACTACATCTAGACGCAAATTTAACCTCGCAAACACAAGTGAAACATATATGTAAAAAGACTTTCTCCATCTTATATTATCTTAGATGTTTAAAGAATTTTCTCCCAGTTTCATTAAACCAAATCCTTGTGCAGAATCTTGTGTTGCCACACTTCGATTATTGTGGCATTATATATAATGATCTAAACTATGAATTGTCGCAGAGACTGCAGCGTGTTCGTAATGCTTGCGTTCGATTCATTTTCAATATCCACCGTTATGACCATATTTCCGAACACTTCAATAACCTCTCTTGGCTTCGTCTGACTGACAGACGTAAATTGCACTCTCTTTCACTACTTTTCAAGCTTCTTAATTCCTACACTCTACTTACCTGGCGTCCAGATTTGAAAAGTTATCCTCTTACCACAATATTGACACAAGGTCACAAGATAACAATCTGGTAAAAATTCCTCTTCATTGCACTTCCTCTTATTCTACTTCCTTCACAGTAGCCTCTGCCCGCTCCTGGAATTTCCTTCCTCAAAATATCAGAGGTTGCCGCACACTTGCCACTTTTAAGTCACGCTTATATGGTTACATGTTGTCTAATATTAATTTTTCTGTATTTATTTAAATTTACATTATGTCATTAATAATTTTTCTCGTTTTTTATATATCTTGTACATATTACATATTTAATTCGTTAAATCTAGAGTAAATCAAAACACATTATAAATACTAATTGTATTGTATTTGTAACATGTAATCGTTTATGTTTATTGTAATTTAGACGTGACTTTTTTTGTATTTTTTAAAACCTGGTTGAGTGGCAGACACGGCCTTAAGGCCTTAACTCCACCAGGTAAAATAAAGCTATTATTATTATTATTATTATTATTATTATTATTACTATTATTATTATTATTATTATTATTATTATTATTATTATTATTCGAACAAATGTAGCCCTATGGGTATCAGGCGTGCTCCTTATATGGACCACATAGTGATGATCAATGTGGATTTAGAGGATATAAATCTACAATAGTCAGATCTTTAATATGATACATTTTAGAAAATTAAATGGGAAATTGATAGGACGTTAGTTCGACTATATAAATTTGAAAATGGCATATTATTAAATTAAGAACGGTAAGTTGTATAGTATCCAGTTAGAATTCAAAATTATTTTAAAGTTTGTTATTTTTAATCGAATATGTCTAAATGTCACAATGATTAAGGAGCGGCGGTTGGCAAACAGTTTTCAGAATATTTTGAACACAATTGGCTAATTATTACAAAGAACTGATATAGGTACTGTAGCAGAAATAAATGCACTAATTAATTTTGTTATTATTACTGATTATTGAATATGTAGTTACACTTTCCAGAAAAGGTTTCGTGAGAAACTTTTACCAATCTGTTACGCTTGAGAATATATAAAGGCATTTCTGTTCATTGTATCTCAAGTTCTTTGAAGATGGACACATGTAAGTAAATCGGTTTACGACCTGGAACAATCGTTCCCCAATAATACGGCCTCGCAGCTGGAGATTTAATGTCGCTTGTCCGGCTCTGGAAGTCATCCTTCCAGACAAATGAATGACGGTCAACTTTAAGTGTGTCAAAAATCAGTAAGTAGACCGCCTGTTGAGATGGCGACAGTAGCCAAAAACTATGTCCATCCGTGTTCAGTAAATTAATGAACTTCTCGCCAGCGTGTGAAAATCACGCCCTGGAAATACACGACCAATTTAATGTCCGGAAATTCTGGTTGAACTATAGTGGGAACCATAATGCCCAATCAGAGTCCATAAGTCAATATCATGCTGCTAGTAAGGCGTTTTGTAGGTATGCTAATTATATGTTCGGCCAATGAAAATATTGGTCTTGTAAATTGTATTTGTAAGATGGAGTTCGATATATTCCGAATATCGTGAAAGTAGTCTACTTCGGGATGGGTTCCCGGGTGGAACAAAATTAACATAAGACTCCGCGCAGGATTAACTGTTCCGCGGCAGTGCGGACTCGTATATTTCGCCGGTCGCAGGCAAGCGACCCATTAGATACACCAAATGTGTTAGGCCAAGAACGGCAAGTTTTAAAAGTTTATTTTAAAAGGATCAGTGTGCTGGTGTTATATCACACCTTAGGTCGTGTGAAGACCAGTAATTGTCAGTGTTCCTAAACGCGATAGAATCGCCACGATACTAATAAAATTGGTCCAGTATTGACCGCTGTATCATTCCGAAGTGAGAAAGACACCGGAATATATCCAATTAAATCCAATGTTCTCGAATTGGAACTGTAACAGTCTTGTGCTACATGTGATATAATAAATATCTTTAGTTCGAACCTCGCCTTATCCCACGGTGAAAATCCGCAACCCTGAGACACATAGAGTCCACGCCTTGCCCAGGCCTTAACAGCCTTCTTCCTGTTATAGTACATGCTAATAATGTGGTATTTTAGGCGATTGTGTGGAAATACTAAAGGCCAACATACACATTATAATAAATAACACCGAGAAACTGGGCTGGAATTCAGTATCATGGTCAAACATAGAAATACATTATTAAAAGGGAATGGTCACTTAATTAAAACAAGGCGGAATTCAAATACCTGTGATCAGTAATTACAAATAGAAATTAGGTGCAAAAAGGCATTAAACATAGGCACAATTCTGTAAACAGTTTTTTATTAACACTACAGCAAATCTTGTCACCCTAAGTTATCTTAAATGAATGTTAAACTATGGCTAATATAAAACGGCTGGATTTCCATTCACCACTTACACTATAAACATTATATGTAGACTACTTAACAAAGCTAAATGTTAGGAACAAAGAGAGACGCATAGACAGATGAATGGAAAAATCTTAATAAAAAGCGAGCTATATTATATTTGTCCATCGCTGTGGTCTCGAGGTAGCGTGCTGCCTTGTCACGCAGCGGGCCCGGGTTCGATTCCCGGTCGGGACAGGCTCCTGGGTGAGGTTTTTTCGCGGGTTTGAGGTTTTTTCGCGGGTTTTCCTCACCCGTAAGACAAATGTCAGGAAACGTAGGGCCCAACGGTCCCCGAAAATCATTCGGCCATCATCATCATCCTTATCATTATCATCATCATCATCCATTACCGGTGTGGAAAGCAACGGAATGCTACCACACCTATAATTCCCTAGTAAAGCTACAAAACATAGCATGAAAATGCTATGATTGCAGTGAAAGACCTGCCCTCGAGCAGAATTACTATGGAATGGTTTATTATATTTATGGGAAACTAGATATATTAAGAACAATTAAGTCCCGCAGACTCTGAGAGGCAGGGTAATTGCCGCAAGTGGGGGATTAAAGAATGCGAAATCTTTTTATATGAAATCCAGATAAAGAACGCTAAGGTTCAGGTAGGAAAATAACATTTAATTTCAGAGGAATGTTAATACAGGGAAGGCTGTAAAATATTAGCTCATGTAACTTGGGGTTTATTAGTGGCAGTGAATTAGTGTTAGTCAGTAGTAGTTTAGTTTATTCACATTTGTTTTTAAAAGTGCATATACAGTAACACTGTGCAGGAGCCTCTGTGGCTGTTCGTGCCTATACCATTTATATTATAGGAAAAACACTTTAGAAAGGTAATGGGCCCTCTGCGAACTATGCTGGTCCTATCTACGTGATCGCATAAAAGTGCATTCTCTTACTCTGTTATTCGAAATCATACACGTCTTTACACCAGGCTATTTATCCTCTTGCTTTCATCTTCTATCATCCTATCATAATTTTAATACCTGGTGTCTTGACATTTCACAAAAGCAAGTGTCCCTATTATTAGCCGATTCCAAAGGATTCTAGCTCTGGAAGCTGTTTTCATGAAAATATTTTCTATAAATATTTACAAATCTCCATCGATCATACTTAGACGCTAGTAGGCACCAAAAAAGGACAATAACAAAATTAAAAATATATCCCTACATCTATATGTGTATGTATTTGTTGTGACTTTAGTTGTTAAATTTTTTGGAACCAATTTAAAAAGTAATGTCGAGTTTGTTAAACAACAAAATTTAACCATTAGGAGTGGCTATCACCTAAAGCGAACATTTTATATTCGCTGTAGTGGCTCCATTTTTTTATTCTTCAAATATAAATAAATCAATGGCAACCGAGCAGAATGAAGAAAAGAGGGAGGCCAAAATCAACATGGAAGGAAACCATAAGGATAGTAATGCAAGCAAGAGGGCTAAACATTGAAGATGCCCAAGATCGTAGGCTTTGGGGTTTGGCACGGGAAGACGGCAGCAGCTGTAAACACCCGAAGATAGATAGAAAATATAACTCTGTATTTTTGCTATTCCTAACATTATGAGCAGCCGGACATTAAAACAGTCTGGAAGATGGATCAAGACTATAGAATATGATTGTCTCTACTGTAAAGACTAGTTTAATTTCTTGTCAGAATACATTCCAAATAAAATGATGTTAAAACAAGCATTTATTAGATAGTACCTTAATAGGAAGTTGATTAATTTAATATTTGATGTTACGGTCTTATGCAGTTACTTGTATCTAATATCTTTCTGTCCACCGCTGTGGTCTCGAGGTAGCCTGCTGCCTTGTCAAGCAGCGGGCCCGGGTTCGATTCCCGGTCAGGACAGGCTCCTGGGTGAGGTTTTTTTCGGGGTTTTCCTCACCTCTAAGACAAATGTCAGGAAGCTTAGGGCCCAACGATCCCCGAAAATCATCCGGCCATCATCATCATCCTTATCATTATCATCATCCTTAATCGGTGTGGAAAGCAACGGGAAGCTACCACACCTGTAGTTCCCTAGTAAAGCTGCAAAGTATATCATGGAAATGCTATGATTGAAGTGAAATACCTGCCCTTGGGCAGATTTACTATGGATGGAATATCATTCTCTTGTCGAGTGGAAGAGATGAACTTATGGTATTAAAACTGCCAGTTTAAAAAAGTGAATTAATAAATAATAGTAATTATTATTATTATATTATTATTATTATTATTAATATTATTATTTTATAAAATTATATTATTTCAAGGTGGGTTTGTGACGCAAGTGGTTAGAAACCCGCCCATTGCCCAAGCTTGCGTCTCTGTCACTTCATATGGGATTCGGAGTTGGCAATAGGACCCAAGACAGGTCTTTATCAGTTTTTCTCTCCTTTCACTCTATCAAAAATGTAATTCCACCATTTTTCCACTCATATCCATTTGTTCTGTTTCATTCCAATTACCCCGATGATGGTTCAGAAATTATGATCTGCTGGCGTCCATGTATATTACTGACCTTGAATAATTGCAGCTTCATCTCATCTATCCTTAAACCTTGCTAACACGAGTAAGGGGTTCAATTTTCACAGTAATTTTATTTCTATAAGTTAAATTGCAATTGAATTGAATCCGTTTGGTTTTGTATGTTAATTTATTTTATGTTACCTCAATTTGTTATGAAGGTTGTTATACTGTGTCATTAAAAAAACAGTTGTAATTTGTGCCTTTGGTCGCGAGGGAGTATGTTTTAACATAACGTGGAAAGTTGGCTGGGACCGACGAACAAAGTAAGTAATTTGATATGAGAGCCTGCCACTGGGGTGTTTGATCTCAGATACAGGTTTCAATTACACTCTATTTGAATTAGGGCTTTATGTGATCGGCAGGCGGTCTATTGTCGAGGGGATGTTCTCTATTGAAACTCTAAAACAAACAGGGTGTGTGTGTTGTGTTCAGCTAATACCAGCTCTTCGTGCTAGTACAGGAAACATTGTGTTCTTCAGCCACTTTCTCACTATTCAAAACAACATTATTACACTTTTTTTTAATCCTTTGGTATCTGAAACCCATATCCTCTTCAGGCGTGAAGCAGATTATGACAAAACTATTTTTGTTTTCAGTGAATTTTGTAAAACAAAATATTTATTAAAACTAATCAAATTCATGATACAATGTCGTAGAGGTATTATTTTCAATATAAAATATTACAAAATTGGTACCTGCAAGGTGCATTCATCCGCAACTTGATTAAAACAATTAACACGGGACCTAATACTTTCGGCTGATGATGGAACCAAATTCCGAAAGTCCTTCAATACATTTTAAAACGTTTTAATGAAATTGACGACGACTTCACCTTACAGTTGCTAATTAAAAAATGTTATATTTTGAAAATAGCATAAATTTTGAAAGTAAAACTATTATTTTGCTCCAAATTTGGATCTTTTTAATTGAGACAAAAATGTATTTGTGGAGTTATAATGTAGAGTTTTTGTAATATGTGTTATCGAAGAGTAAAATGGTTAGAATAATAACACTGAGGATTAAATTTTACGCGGATTGAGTGATATGATACAAATCAAGCTTGGAACTGAAGAAACACGTCTGCGAGATTCAAGGTTGAGCGAGCACTGTCGGTGGAAATAATAATGCTGAATCATTGGACAAGTGCTTCGCGGAAATCCCATGTTTATGGCTCGCGTCCAGTTCTCGTAGAAAAACAAAAACATGTACGTTTCTAACAGAAGAGAAAGCTATAACAGGATATTCAGGTTCATCACATTTTAAAAACATGATTTTAATAATCATTATTTATATTATGTGTGTTCATTGTAAAAAATTGAGTAATTTAAATCCTTAAATAATTACTTAATATCAATATTGTGCATTGGTTTCATGACAGAAATATTTAAGAAACGGTCAAAGTTCTAAATATTGCTGGAAATGTTTATTTGGATATTTTGTTTGTTAGTGATCGAACGGCATAATTATTTTGATATAAACGATTGTACCGGACCGGTTTAAATCACATGACGTCAGAAATATGTGTTAATTTATTTTGAAGGTAGTAATTTATTTGAAACCCGACAGTAAACTTGTATCTTTGGTGATGTTAGGTGCCAAGTATTGTTAAACTCAAATAAGATTTAGAAATATAGGTGTATATTGGCCGAATAAAAGTTAAATCAGTAATTAAAATAATAAAATAAAAATGAATATTTTATTTATTTATAGTAAAATATTCCATTGCATTTTATTAACGCAGCTTAACCTCTCACCTTGTAGGTAATATTACATGCCACACGCCACTCGAGGCTTAAGTGGTACGACTTGTCGGGAGAGGGATACTATCTATGGATCACACACATACATTCTTAACTACACAAGCACATAGAGGCTCAATGTCAAGGCTCGTGCGAGACAACACAACGCTAAGATGAAACACACCATTCACACACATTGATTCTAAATATGGCGAATATAATATGATAATGATGATTATGATGACCAGATGATATTCGGAGACTGTTTGGGCCGTAACGGTTCCTAAAATTTGCCTTACAGGTGAAGAAAAAGAACCCGAGAAAACCATCACCCAGGAAATTTGTCACAACCGCGGACAAAAGCCGGACCCGCTGCATACGAGACAGTGACACTACACCGAGAATATATTATAGTGAAATATTTTTTTGCGCGATAGTGCGTTTACTTACAGCAATGGTGACCATGATTGAAAGTTCAATTTGCTACATTTCGGGGTTGCCAACCTAAATAACTGTACTCTAATATTACATATTACAAACCTCATGCGCAAAGTAAAACCACTGCCCTTTATGTATACTATGTACAATGTATATATAAAAAATACTCGTATATCCAAAAGGTAATGTTAATATACATTATACGAAACAAATTACTGCATCTTAAATGAACTGAACTTTATTTGAAACAATATTAGTCAATAATTACATACCTGCCGCCATCTTATTACTGATTGGTGTCTCGTCATGCTGTAGTCTCAAGTAATAAAATTGTCCACACTGTTAACGTTCGTCAGTTGTTTAAATTAACGCAAATATTTCCAACAAACATGTTATTATTTTACTATTATTTATTATTTTGAAACACCATCTCGCAAAAAAGTAATGTACAACGCACGTTTGTGAAGTGTTTTACAGAATCTCGGGAATTAAGAACCTCGCTATCGCCCGGTTTTTAAACATTTCCTCGCTTCTGTAAAAAACCACTTCGCAACCTCACATCGTAATATACTATTATATTTAAATGCATTGTCGACGAAACCATTGTTAACCTCACATTATGTGATCCTATAAAGTAATAATTTAAGTCTTGACGCCTTAGTGATAATAAAGTGAAAGTGTGAAATAAATCATTAACGCCTTTCATTAATCAATATGTAACTGTAAGTTTTATAGAAAATTCATAAGACGAACAAACATTTGATGAACATTTTTGATAATAAATTAAGTGAAAAGTATATCGCAAATTCATTAAATGCAAGGAATATATCAAATCAAGTGAAAAGTAAATATCGTGAGTTTTTTTTACAATAATCGTCAAACGTCTCTTCATTTGTATAATTCTACTATTCGCTGGTTGAATGGAAGAGAAGGCCTTATGGCCTTAACTCTGCCAGCTAAATAAAGCATTATCATCATCATCATAGTACATTCACGAATTTAGGCCATTTGTTGACCTGTTTCGGCCTCAAGAGAAACACCATCCAGAAGTCTTTTGAGTGGACGTCCTGGTCTTCTTCTTCCTGCAGGTTGATATCTTAACATTTGTTTGGTTATTCTGTGATCTTCCATTCGATTCACATGTTGTATCCATCTTGACTTATAATCAGAAATTTTGTTTTCTAAAGATTCCATGTGTAATTCTTCTAAGATGTCTTCATTTTTTTTGTGATCTAGTAGTGTGTATCCTGCAGTCCTCCGAAGATATCTCATTTCAGCAGATCTAAAGCATTATTATTATTATTATTATTATTATTATTATTATTATTATTATTATTATTATTATTATTATTATTACATGGAAATATACATAAAAATTATCTTACTGTAATCCATAAAGAGAAACACAACGAAGATAAATATACTGGAGGAGAATTAAAATAAATCGACAACAAAATTATGTTTTTAAAAATTCCATCACGCATGATCTATGTAAACTAAGCGAATTCCTCACCAAGTCGAATTTAATGGAATATAAATTCCTCTTGTTAAATTGGCGATACTTAACTTCTAATCCCAGCTTATTTAAAGTGTCCGATTGCAGTGAAAACAAATCATGCATAAACGTAACTTATTACCTATTTGCATATTGTTGTATTATGAGACACAATTCTAAATGTGTAACGATATATTTTTCTGTTATTTTACTTACAATGTTTAAAATATTACATTAATTAAGCAAATATATATTTTGGATACTTGCCTATGTAAGGGTTAATAGAAATGTGGTTAATGGTACACATAGGGACAAACCAAACGAGTGGATTATCAGTCAATTTTTAATTTCGGGATTCAGATAAATCCACATTTTTAATAGTCGGATTTCGTTATTTTTGGTGAATACTTTCCTCGGTTTATTTTAATAACATGTACTGTGTTTTGTTCCGAAATATTGACAATTCCAGACATTTGACATATTATTTAATTTTATTTTCAGATGAACAACTCCATCCATAGTAATTCTGCCCGAAGGCAGGTCCTTCACTGCAATCATAGCATTTTCATGCTATGCTTGCAGCTTTACTAGGGAATTGTATGTGTAGTAGCTTCCCGTTGCTTTCCACACCGGTGAAGGATGATTATGATGATGATAATGATAAGGATGATAATGATGATGATGTTTACCATATGATTTCGGGGACCGTTTGGGCCTTAAAGTTTTCCTGACATTTGTCTTACAGGTGAGGAAAAACCCCGATAAAAACCTCACCCAGAAAAACTGACCGACCGGTGATCGAAGAGGCCCGCTGCGTGACAAGGCAGCACGCTACCTCCAGACCACAGCGGTGGACGATGAACGACTAATGATCCTATTTTGTCGGTTAACGAATTCCACCTTTTTTATTAATTAATTGCTATATACCAAGTTTGGTTTCGATGAAATGCAAATTGCGGCCGCTAGAGCATTAAAGGGTATATGTAGGGCCTATGTATGTATGTATGTATAAAGAAGTCATGTTTATTTTTTAAATCTGTTGTATAGAATCGGTGAATATCTGTGATTTTTTCAAAATTATTTTTTGACAACAACCTCAATTGCTTCACTCTATCGGAATTCGCAAAACGTAAACTTAGGCCTACCCAATAAGTACAACCCTCTCTACAGAATTATCACAACCAACAGACAGAAGACTAATAGCCAAATATTAAAAATGAAACTAGTTTCGAAGGCATTGAATGATGACCAAACCAATTTAGAGTCCATGCCAGTCTGAACAAACCACGATCGACTATTCCTGTAATATTGTAGAAGTACAATTTTCGGACCTGATGCATACTTTATGATGATTTTGTAGAAGATGTTCGGGCTGCTGGCTGTTGTCTTGAGGCTTGTAGTTCCCCGACGTTTCGCCTGAGACTGCGTCCGGCATCCTCAAGTATTGTCTTGAGAATGGCAATTTTGTCGACTACCTGCCATGTGTGTAAGAGTGAAAAGCCATGTGACCAGCTATTAAAATAACAGGCGGTGAGCAATTATTCGGCCTACTGATTAAGTGGAGCCCCGAGTTCAAAAATAACAGTCCACTTGTCCCGTGTTTATAATTTTCTTCCGCGAGTGTTCTCTGCGCAGTCCGTTACTTAGTAAATTATATCTGCTTTCTGGTTGGTTAGCATTAGGGACTTCCATAGCAACAATGAGGTTGCTGTTTATGTTCCAGTAGATTGTTCTTGTAAGGCAGGTAGTCGACAAAATTGCCAGTCTGAAGACAACCCTTGAGATTGCCGGACGCAGTCTCAAGACCACGGCCAACAGCACGGAAATCTACAAGACCATCATAATAACTCCGGCCGTGAAAGCCTAAGTCAATATATGATGCATATTTGTTTGAACATTGAGAAACCTGACCAGCGACTGATTCTGATGTAACTTCCAGAACACGGATGGATATTGTACTAAAACATTTTTAAACAATAAATTGAATTGAATTGTGTTATATAATATATGCAACATATTTCCATTATATTCTTCTTCTTCTTCGGATTTCCTCCTCTTATAGGTATGTCGTCTTCAGTTTCCTTTTAATTCTATCATTCAAATCTCCTTCATCCAATTCCTGTCATCCATTATAGTTTTGACATAGGTTTTCCATTTCCATCTTGGTCTGCCATGATTATTTCTTCCAGGGGGTGACCATTGGTATATATTTTTGGGCCATATTTCATTTTCCACTCTTTGTACATGGCCGTACAATTTAAGAGTTTGATTTTTAATCCTCTTAACAACACATGTGGTGACATTTGTTTCTTTCCAAAGGTATTCATTTCTTATTTTATCCTGTCTTGTTTTTTGAAGACTTCTTCTAAGATAATCAAATTCAACTGTTATAGTTTTATTATTTTGTAATTCCGTGAAAGACCAAGTTTCACTTCCATATGACAAAATATTCTGTATCATGCTCTTATAAATGTTCATTTTAATTTCCTTTGTAATATTTTTGTTCCAAATTATTACATGTAATGTCTTAGTTGCATTTTTGACATTGCATTTTTTGGCATTGCAATTATAGGCCTACCCATTATATTAATATTCTTTATTAAATATGTCTCATTAATAGCATTTTAATTTTATTCACTAAATATTGTTATACAATATCTGGCGAGTTTTTCCCTCTTTGAAGAATGGTATTCTTTCCCGTTGCTACTCTCAGGTCGTCATTTATCGATAGAAAGAGAACTTCTATGGTATTGTCAATCTGTCTTAACCCGTATATGCCCAGGTGGAACAAGGATAGTCCTTTCAGATAATTACTTATATAACTCACTGGTACTCTCCAACCCGTAAGTTCATGCCCGCGTGGACATAAGCTCTTCACAGATCTCTATCCTAAGCTAATGTTTTTCAACCATCCCCTGTATAATCTATTCTTCTCAAATCATTGTCAATGTTATTCACCCACCTCATTCTCGGTCTACCAACTGGGCGTTTTCCCTCTGGTTTTCCTACAAGAAGCTTCCATGTACTTCTTTCATTTCACACTTGTGCCGCATGTCCTGCCCATTGCAGACTACGAGACGTAACTCTTATTATATATTTGGTTTCCTATAAACATCATGTAGTTCACTGTTATCCTGTATTTCCCTTTCACCTGTCTGATCAACTCTGCTTGGTCCAAAAATTTTCCTAAGAACTTTATTCTCAAATACTCGTAATCTCCTTTCCTCACTTAAAGTAAGAGTCCAAGTTTCGAACCCATATAACATAACTGGCAGAACAATAGTTTTTACATATTTTCACTTTATCGTTTTTTAAAGGAGTTGGGACGTCAATAGTCCCTGCAATGCATAATAGCTCGTGTTTTCAGAATTTAGCCTATGTTTAATTTCTTTGTGAATTTCATTCTTGTTTGTGATTATTTTTCCTAGGTATTTGAATTCAGCCACTTCTTCAATATTTCTTTTACTTCTTATGAACTATCCTTTTTTATTATATAATGCATTTCTGTGCGTGAGATAGTTGCTTAACCAAAACAATTTAGTTGCGCTTATTTTCCTTCGGATGTCAATGAGTAACATGTGTTTCACACTTCGCCTTAAAGAGGTACTTAACAGACAACTAAGGAATTATTTGGATGGGAAGGAAAGATTACATTTTCTCAGAGGCCCTATTTTAAACGTCAGCGTATTTTACGACCCTAAAATGTTTCAGATTCGGTACCAACTGCTTGAAATCCCCACCAGAGGAATTGTCTGTTACATCCTAAATAATCCACCAACCCTGGTTGGATTTGAACCCGCCGACCCTTGGTACTAGAGTCAAGGAAATTAAACACTATCAAGGCCGATTCTTATGATATCAACTAACTAAGTAACTAGCACTATCGAACCCATATGTCCATGACAGCGCGGACATAGGATTTCCACGCATCCCTATCCTGAGCTTACATTTTCCAATTATCCCCTATATCATCAACTTCCTTCAAATCATGGTTAATGTTATTCTCCCACTTCATTTTTTGGCCTACCAACTGGACGTTTTCCCTACACTAAGGATCCATGCTGCTCTTTCCATTCCCCATTCGTGGCACATGCCCTGGCCATCTCAGTCTACGATACATGACTATTCTTATTATTTCTGGTTTACCATAAATTATTTTTATGATATTACCTCTCCACCGCCGTGGTCTCGAGGTAGCGTGCTGCCTTGTCACGCAGCGGACCCGGGTTCGAATTCCGGCCGGTACAGACTCCTGGGTGAGGTTTTTTCGGTTTTTTCCTCACCTGTAAGACATATGTTAGGAAGCTTTGGGCCCAACAAGGTCCCCGAAAATTATCCGATCATCATCATCATCATCCTTGTCATTATCATCATCTTCACTGGTGTGGAAAGCAACGAGAAGCTACAACACATATAATTTCCTAGTGAAGCTACAAAGCATAGCATGAAAATGCTATGATTGCAGTGAAAGACCTGCCCTCGGGCAGAATTAATATGGATGGATGGATATTACCTTAGAATATATAAATCGCAGTTTTCCTGCATCTTACCTCAGATTACGAAACATGTACCTTAGCAATGACGTATTGATATGAAATATAACATGAAACTACGAGTAATATATAAGTGTAAAAACAAATATGTAGATTATTACAGTGGAGTGGAGGTGACATGTGCAACACACTAGGGGTTACATAATACGCAATAGTAGATATAACCGCAGGGTCACAAAACCACACGCGATAATTTGAATGTTTATAACAACACTCTGCAATGTCAAACCAGCTTCCATTAATAATATGCCTATTGTTAAATGTACCAATGTGCTATTGCCAATCCACTTGTAAATGTTCTCAATTTTGTTACGTATTTTAAACATTCGTAGCATACTCTATACTTAATATATTACGTATTAAATCAGAACATCATTTTCAAAATGTTTACAATACATATATTATGCATTACAGAGACTCTTTACATATCAACTCCTTTCAAAAAACGTAAACATGAAAATATATAGAACTATTATTCTACCAGTTATATTATACTATGGATCCGAAACATGGACTCTTACTTTAAGGGAGGAAAGGAGATTACGAGTATTTGAGAACAAAGTTCATAGGAAAATATTTGGATCAAAGAGAGGTGAACAGACAGTAAATGAAGAAGACTATACATAACAGTGAACTACATGGTCTTTATAGGAAGCCAGATATAATAAGAACAGTTAAGTCTCGTAGACTGTGATGGATAGGGTATGTGGCACGAATAGGGAATGAAATACGTGCTTGGAAACTTCTTGTACGAAATCCAGAGGGAAAACGCCCAGTTGGTAGACCAAGAATGAGGTGGGAAGAAAGTAGATTATACAGGGAATCATTGAAAAACATTAGCTCAGGATAGGGATGTATGGATTGCTTATGTCCGCGCGGCCATGAACCTATGGGTTCGATAGTGCCAGTAAGTTAGAATTAGAGTTAGAGTTATACATGTAGAAAAATATCCATCATACATTTAATAAAATATAAATCACTGACGCGGACATAAGCTCTCCATACATCCTCAATCTGAGGTAGTGTTTTCAATCATTTGCTGTATAATTCACATATCTAAAAAAATTGGTTCCTCTTATTCTTTCACTTCGTTGTTGAGCTTCTTATTGGACGTTTTCTCTCAGGTTTTTCCTATAAGTATTTTCCAAGCATCTTTGTCATAGATACCACATATCCTTTACCACGGAGACCATGCAGCTCACTATAATGTAGTTTTCTCCATTCATCTGTATTTTCTCTTCTTATTGGGGCTATTTTTCCCCCTAAGCGCTTTGTTCTCAGGCGCAATAAGTTGGATGCTCTCTCTTGCCGCTGGAGTCCCGAGTTCGAATCTCCGTCACTTCATGTGGGTTTTGGTGGACGAAACTTAGCTTGGACAGTTTTTTTCCCGGATTTTCTCGTTTCCCTTGTCACAAATTTCATTCCATCATATTTTACACTTATTTCATCAATTTCGTATAATTTTATTCATCTCCCACTGTGATGGTCTGTCAGGTGTGATCGACTGGCACCCTCGTCATTCACAGACCTATAAATATAAAAGTTTCATCTAATTTTATTTCTCGACTCGACCATGAAATAGACACGAGTAGATGATACTTTACTTTACTTCATTCTCAAATATTCGTAACATTTTCTCCTCTCATAAAATAAGAGATCTAATATTTAATTCTATAATATTATCATCAGATCATTGAAAATAAGACGCATCCTTGTTTTGGCATATGATTGGACACATTTCACCAAGTCGGACACATAAATGAACTTATTTGCTGCAGCCTTTAGAACTTCCTTATCTTATAAGTCATTATATTAAAAACGAAGCTACAGCTGCATTTGTGTCTCATTAAATATACGTTGAAGTAAAAGAATTATAAAACATTATCAAGAACAACACCTCACAATTTTCACTTCGTGAGTCGTGAATTTATCGATAATTTGGATATCACTCGTGGCATTTGTTGCGACTATTTAACGAATAAAATTAAGCTGTTTACTCACAAATCATTGTTTAAATATGGTTATTTTTAAATATTTATGTATTTAATGTAAACGGCGATGTTTGAAAACAAATGAGAAACAATTGGTACGCTTAATTTGCTTCATTCGTTCGTGACTGCAACCAGATCATATTATTTATTGCCAAAGGAACGCAATATTGTAAGAATGCACTCTAGTGGAGAAAAAATGAAATACATCAAACTGTATATTAATTAATTTCTGATCAGTTTCTGATGTCCTATGATGTAAATATGACAATTATATTTTTTTTGGGGAAAAAATACATTTAAGAAAGTGCAAACAGTGGTTTATTTTTCTGGTGGTATAATCAATTGCTACAAATGTGTTTACATTTATTTTTCTGGTGGTATAATCAATTGCTACAAATGTTTTTATATTAACTCCCGCATGCGATATGTGTTGACATTCATGCACTATATATACAATCTGGTAGCCGTATTTCTTAGAGAGACAGTCACTGCAAAATAATGCTATGACCTATTCAGAATGTTAAAATGGAGGTTCTTTCTTTATTATGATAAACTTTAGTTAGTAAATTCTAGGCGAAACACGACTGTGATTGGTTGTAAATAAAAATTCATTGTAACGTGATTGGTCATTGATTCCCATTTGGGGCATGAGTTAAATAGTCATCTTGATGATGTGATCGGAACTTAGCAACGGGAGTGAATTGTCCATAGATATTACTTGTGTAATTAGCGTGGTATTTTCTTCTTCGTCTTCTTCCTACAAGGATTAAACCCTATTGGTTATTTTCGGCTCCATGCATCAAAGCTGCTGTGTTCATCTCTTTCGTGAGTGTCCCCGATCTCTTTTTCATCCTCTTGGTTGATAGTTTAAACATTTCCTAGGCTATTTGTTGGTATCCATTCTTCAGAAATGTTCATACCATTTTCTCCTATACTCTTCCATTGTATCCGTCAAACTGAATATTTGCAGTTCTTTACGAATATCTGCACTTCGTTTTTTTTTTCATTAAAGTATATCCTGCCAAAAATCGTATTTCATTTCTGCGGCTTATTTTATTTTAATTGTCTGTTTATTCAGAGTCCATATATCTGGGCCATACAATATTGCAGGCATAGCCAATCTAATATATAAAAATTAATGTTTGTTTGTTTGTTCGTACTTTGTGCGCGGCCATACAGTTCATCCGATTGTGATGGGGCTTTTTGCAAAATGTTCAGGAGATTCCCGGGATGAACATAGGCTATAAGAGAGTTGTGATACTCAACTCCTACATCCTTAAAAATAGCTATTTGTAGTGGAAAATGTGAAATAAAGTAGCTTTTTGGACGCTTAAATGGCTTACACTGCCTTAACCATAACAAATACACAAAATTAATGTAGCCTACACAGAATTGAATTTTTCAAAACGCTATGCACAAAACTCCGCTACAGCATAGGTTTATCTCTTACGGATAGCTCACAATAACCATTTTTTTCTTTCATTGATGCCAAGAATATCGAGACAAGTACGTAGATTCCTGTGCAAGCATAGCAGCACATGGCGGGTATACGTTTACGGATAACTCACAATAACGAATTTTGTCTTTTAGCTCATTTATGCCAAGAAGATCGAGATAAGTAGATTTCCGGGCAACACCGGATAATCAGTACAGGGAATCTTAAAATAATTACGATATTCATTTATAATTATTTTTCATTTCACTTATTCAACTAATCATATGAAGTACATTAATGTTTGTCTTTCAGTTCATTTATGCTAAGAAGATCGGGATGAGTAGATTCCCGGACAACGCCGGGTAAACAGCACGAGGTATCTAAAAATAATTACGCTATAAATTTTTCCTTTAACTTACTTAACTAAAAATAAAACACATTCAATTTCGTATTTCAGCTCATTTATGTCAAAAAGATCAGGATGAGTAGGTTCCCGGGCAACGCCGGGTAATTTATAATTATAATTATTTTTTGTCTTACTTATTCAAATAAACATAAAAGCACATTCATTTTCATTTATTTAGACACAGCAGTGCACGCCGGGTATAAAATTTTAAACGCGTTTCGTTTCTTAATTTCTTTCCCAGTATTCTTTTAAGGGTGCCACATAATTATTGAAATATTTGTAATTTATTATTTATGTATTTTTGTCTATTATAGCCTAAAGATTCAACTAGAAAATTGAACTTTTTTACTTGTTCTAGCGTTTTGTCATTTAGTACTATTTTGTCTTCCATTTCGTTACCACACTGGGACAATACTTTAGTTTTTGTTGAAGAAAATTCTAGGTTGTAATGTTGTGCAATATCATTTAATTTAAAAGTTGTTCTTTGTAGTCATTCTCTGAGGAAGCCATTATAGCCTAATCATCAGCATATATGAGTGTTTCAACGTGGATTTTTTTATTAGAATTAAGTCAGTTGCCATTATCTGATAACTTCGTCAATATAAAAATTACAGGGAATGGGTGAAAGAGGATACCCTTGATGTAATACCTGATTTATTACTGTTTCATGTTTGGTATTTCCACTCTTTATTTTGATATTTTATTTGCATATAAGGTTTGAATAGCTGTTATATTATGTTTTTGAAAGCCTCTTTCTGTTATTGTATTCCAAAGGCAATATATAAATTATTTAGTGAATGATATTTCTAATAAAGTAGTGATAAATTGGAAGTAATTTACATATTTTAGGCCTATGTGTTATGATATTATATAATTGAATTACTGTGTAACCATGTTTTGGCATAACGACCTTCTATACCGTGTAGCTTAAAAACATAAACATTTGCTATTTACATTTGACTAATTCGAACAATTGAGCATCAGGTCTGACAATTTCATAGCGGCAGTACGATATTTCATTGACAGTCGACCGTGATTAGTTCAAAATTGAATATATATTATTTATTGTCGATAAAAAACGTAACCTTGAAGCATGCTAACATATTGATGGTGATGGTCAGATCGAAATACAAATATTTTTCGAATTCTTGTGAATCGGATATGTGCGGTAGGTAAGCAGTAAGTGCTGATTTAGGATATAATTAGACATGGTTTGTAATCTGTATCATTTATCTTGCCTTTTTATTTAATATTTTCATTACTAATAACTTTGTTCGCTTCTGCGGTCTCGTAGTAAGGTCACTACATTGTTCAAAGCGGGCCTGGGTTCGATATTCGATCGGAACAAGATTCCTGGGTGATTTGTTTTTCTGGATTTTTCATCACCTGTAAGACAAAAGTCAGGAAACATTAAGACCCGAATGGTCGCCGAAAATCATGTGGCAATAATAATAATAATAATAATAATAATAATAATAATAATAATAATAATAATAATAATAATAATAATAATAATATTTAGGATTTAGGATGTGATATAACTTATAGAAAAAATAAAGATATAGAAAATAAAGTAAATAAATTTCAGGCTATTTATGGAACCATAAAAAGAACCTTAGGTCGGAAAACAAGGAAAGATACGAAACTTAAATTATATAAAACAATGGCTGTTCCTTTGTTGTTGTATGGAAGTGAAAATTGGATAATGAAATCAAGGGATAAAAGCAGGATACAGACTGCGGAAATGCTGTTTTTACGTAATGTGAAAGGATGCACAAAAGCGGATAGAATAAGGAATGAAACTATACGAGAAGAATTAGATATATATAAAATTGAAGTAAAAATCAGCGAAAATAATAAGAAATGGACAAAACACTTAATGAGAATGAACAACGAAAGAATACAAAAAAGAACCTTCCTGTATAATCCCAGAGGAACAAGAGATGTTGGCCGACCACGTAGAAGATGGAATCCACTTTTAACTTCGCCGGAACAGGCTGCATAGCCTAAACCTTGTAGTAGAATAATAATAATAATAATAATAATCATCATCATATTAGCAAAATTTAGTATGAATGTGGGAGTTAATTGTGTGTTTCGTCTTAATATTTGCTTGTCTCGGAGGAGACACACTCGTTCGGGAAAAAATGCGTGTGTGATTCAAAATTCGAAATCCCTCTCCCGACAGGTCATGCCTATATACGATCCAGCGGCGTATGGCATGTAAAGGTACCTATAAGGTGAGAGTTAAACGACGATGGTGAAGAAGAAAAATTTTAATGTTATCATGTTTATATAGTGTCGCTTGCAAAACGATGTGCATTTATCACACATCACTATAAATGCCGTTGACATTGAGATAATATATTTGAGTTAAATGTGTTTGATTTTCAAGTAGGCCTACTGTATGTTCATTACTAGAGAAAGATCAGGTAATGTGGACCCTTCAGTTTGAGTGGACCCTGTCAATATATTCTTTAATTGGTGCTGCCCTCGAACAGAAAATATTTTAATATCTTCCCCTCATCAACTTTGACTTGTCCAAGGCCAGTTTCTTTTACTTGTTGTGTGAAGAAGGGTTTATTTGTGATATTTATGAAAAACGACCACTTTATAAAAAAATTTCAAGCTAAGAATTAATTCTTAATTTCTGCTACTGAATATTACAAATGTTGAAACATCTCCTAAACATATTATATTATGTAGATGTTGTTTTAATATACTGACGGGTTTGGTTTGATGTTATGTAACATGGCGACTGTATATATTAATTAAACATAAAAAAAGGAAATTCGGTTAATGTAAACCTTCCACGAGGCGGTTAAATTGGTCCACTTTGCACGAATACGTATATTTTATCAATAAGGGTACTCTATGTAAAATCCATACACTTAAGTAATTTTATTTAATATATTTGTAATTTTACCTAAACCCAAAGACCGTCGCTGCCTACAGATGGACGACGTGTGAATCTTATAATCAACGATAATTTTTCCAAACATTAAATAATTATCAACGGTTTTTAATTACGATCAGCCATAAATACTTTCAAATTAATTTATGCTTGTCTGTATAAATTAATAGCGTTAACAAAACTTTAAATAGTCCAAAGACTAGGGTAGACTCCGGGGTCCAATTTACCCGAATATGGAATTTAAAGTGGACCTTTCTTGTAATTTAAAAAAGTTTATAAAATATGAAGATGTTTCCATATTCGAATAAATAAACAATGCTATTTCATAGTTACAACACTAATGGTAATTATCGTAATTAAACAGAATGCAAACCCCTTAATTAAAATAAGAAAAACAACAAATTTAGAACAGGAGTCCACATTGCCCGAAGATCCTCTAATAATATAGCTGGTGACTTCGTGGCGTAATTGGTTAGATACTTACTATTCATCTTCAGTCCCGATCACTCCATTTGTGGTTTATAGAGAATAAATCGGAGCTAGGGAAGATTTTGCTCGAGATTTCTCCTATTTCCCTTGCCCAAAATATTCATTCCACCATTTATCCATATTCACAACTTCTACTTCATTATATTTACCCCCAGTGATGATGAAAAAGGCTTATGTGCACA
The DNA here is from genome assembly GCA_030220185.1 of Diploptera punctata. NCBI lineage: Eukaryota > Metazoa > Arthropoda > Insecta > Blattodea > Blaberidae > Diploptera > Diploptera punctata. The sequence goes on from JASPKZ010009791.1 coordinate 663,482, forward strand.
GCATCCTACTTTATATCACTGATCTTCAATAACAGAGGATCTTCATATCTAATCCCTATATCTAGCATTATACAGGACACGAGAGACGAGTTCATTTTTATTATTTTAGTTTATTATAAGTTTCATAAAATTTCAATTCATTATATTATTATTATTATTATTATTATTATTATTATTATTATTTATGTCTACCGTTGCCTTGCCACGTAGCGGGCCTGAGTTCGATCCTTGGTCAGTACAAGTTTAGTGGGTGAGGTTTTTGGAATTTTCCTCAGGAACCTTTAAGGCCTAAAAGGTTCCCGTACATCATGTGGCCATCATTATCATCAACAGATTCAACTTATTAGGTTAATTTTAGGATTAAAGTAACCCCTGGAGCATTATTACAATTTTCATCATCAACATTAGCATCGGGGCAGCGTAACTCCGCCTTCTAGGCGCCCAATCTCAGATGTGATAACGTCGTTGTCTGGAGGAATACCAGAAACTTAATGACAACCTGATGGAATTGAATATAAAAAATTATATTATTATTATTATTATTATTATTATTATCGACAAGAATTTCTAGACGAAATAAAGTCACAAACAGTACAATGAGGGAAATTATACAAGTTGGGGAAAAAAAAACACACTAGAAAAAAAATGGACGAAAAACGTCTGAAATGATATGGACACCTTATAAGAATGGAAGAAGATGGTATACTAAAAGGATCCTTGATTGGAAAGCTAGTGGATGAAGTGGAAGAGGCAGGCCTAGAGAACACTGGATAGATGGATCGAGGAGAAGTATGGAAGCTAGAGATTTGAGGGAATAAAAAGCTTTAGACAGAAACCTCTGGCGGCAAATCACTTTTGATTGAAGATAAACCACTGTAGTGTGAAATATTCCTAATAAAAAGAATAATAATAATAATTTCCATTCATAGTAATTCTGCCCGAAGGCAGGTCCTTCGCTGCAATCATATAGGGAATTGTAGGTGTGATAGCTTTCCGTTGCTTTCCACACCGGTGATGGATGATGGTGATGATGATGATAATGATAAAGATGATGATGATAGCCATGTGATTTCGGGGACCGTTTGGGCCTTAAAGTTTTCCTGACATTTGTCTTACAGGTGGGGAAAAACCCCGATATAAACCTCACCCAGAAAAACTGCCCCGACCGGGGATCGAACCCGGGCCCGCTGCGTGACAAGGCAGCACGCTACCTCGAGACCACAGCGGTGGACAATAATAATAATAATAATAATAATAATAATAATAATAATAATAATAATAATAATAATAATAATAATAATAATAATAATAATATTATTATTATTACTAGTAATATTATTATTATTATTATTATTATTATTATTATTATTATTATTATTATTATTATTATTATTATTATTATTATTACTAGTATTATTATTATTATTATTATTATTATTATTATTATTATTATTATTATTATTATTATTATTATTATTATTATACATGTATTTTAATATGTGTGCCTTCGTACAGTGGAAGAGAAAGCCACATTATTTTAACTCTACGGAGTTAAATATAACATAAATACGTAAATATATATAGGCTACTAAAATATATAAAATTTAAGTACATCGCTCTTTTTACCAACGAAAATTACGTAGTAGTAGTAGGACTTTATTAGACAAAAAGTAAGATATTTACAATATTATTTACAAATATGGGTCGCACGGGCAGTAAGCCGTACGTGCTGTTGACAGTCCGTTACAATAAAGTAATAATTGGTACTAGTGTAAAGAAAAATAAACAACAAAAACAGCAATAACATTACAATTACATAATTAATACACAATAATAATATTACAATTAAATAATAACACAAAGCATTTTACACTAAAAACATTAACATTACAATTACATAAAGAAAACACAATAATATTACAATTAAGTAATAACACAATAGCATTATACACTAAAAAAACATTAACATTACAATTACATAAAGAAAACACATTAATATTACAATTAAATAATAACACAGTAGCATTATACACTAATTAATTTATATATAATTGTTAATAATTAATGGTATTGCATTTTGATAACATATATTTATTCATGAATGAGTGTTGTCCTTATTTTTCGCGTTTTAAATTACGTAGTCAATCGGAATCCCTATGCCAGATTTGATGTACTTTAAACATAAATTAAACCGCTGCTGCGAGGGTAATCAAAATGTAGTAACATACAATGTCGTCCACACCCTATGCTATGGGTTCAATTATTGGTTTTGATTAACATCCAGATATATCATAAATGAGACTGGCATTCGCTTTAATTCGCGTGGCTTGCATTCGGATGTTCTCGAGTTTAAATTTGGCATTAACTATCTGACAGTCTCAAAATATCTGACAGTGTCAAAACTAAGGTTCATTTCCTGCGCAAACTTAATTTCTCCATACATTCCAATACTGAACTAATATTTTCCAATGATTCCCTATATAATATTCACCTCCCTCAAATTATGATTAAAGTTCATTGTGGCCTACGTATTGGCCGTTTTGCCTCTGAGATTGCAGCAAGGGATTTCCAACCCCTCCTCTTTCAATATCTACTTGCGCTAAATGTCCTGCTATCGCTGTCTACGAGACTAAATTCTTCTTATTGCATAAGATTTTGCATAAAGGATTATAAAGCTAGCTGTTAGAGAGGACCCTATCCGTAGCTAAGCGGTCAAGGGCATAATACATTAATACATGGAAGGAAATTTTATCATGGAATTTCGGCCGTTATGGGACCAGTGCCCACCCAGCATCATGAGGAATGTGGGTTGCTACAGATTGATAATACCACCTATAACGTCTTCCACATCTGTGATTAACACATGTGGATGTGAGATCTGCATTCAGCAGGTTGGCCTTCTAGTCCTGTCGAACAGTGGAGCTAGAGAGAATAGGATCGAGGTTAGAAAACAATACTGTGCACAGTAAAATATTGGTCTCTTGGGCTATAATATTACTTTAAAAATCAATGTAAATTATATTCTGATAAAACTTTTAGATTTGTATAACATTTAAATTATAAATATGTAATCGTAAATATTCACTTTCTCAAAAGTTATTTTAGCACGAACCAGAAAAGCTGGACCAATATTTTCTTAGAAATTACACCTCTTACATAAACTTTTCAGTGTAACAAAAGAAAATGTTTGTTTCTCTCCCTGCGTATCTCTCTCTCTCTCTCTATCCCTCTCTGTGTCTCCTCTCTCTCTTTCTCCTCTATCTCTCTCATTCACATACACACACACACACACACACTCACGCACCTACACTCTCTCACACTCACACTCACACACACACTCACACACACACACACGCTGTATATTTTGAATAAAAATAAACGAATTAAAATAAAACAAAAATGTTAATTATTAATCTTGCATATTTTATATTCATAGAAACATCAAGAGTTGAAAAAATTTAATTTTACATATAATACAAATAGGTTTACTGCTGAGGTCACAGGTAGTGTCATTGTCTCATACGCAGTGGGCCCGGGTTCTATCTCCGTTCGGAACAAGTTTCCTGAGTCAGGTTTTTCGGATTTTTCCTCACCGTAAGGCAAATTTCAGGAAACTTTTAAGTCCCAACGGTTGCCGAACATCATCTGGAAATCATTATCACATTCGATATCTTTAGTGTGAATAGTGTGTTCCGTCTCAATATCGTGTTGTCTCGGAGAAGGTCCTGGCATTGAGCTCATCATTTATTCGGGGAGGCTGTCCGTGTACTTGTGTCATGAAAAAAGTATGTGTAATCCATTGTTTACAATCCCTCTCCCGACAGGTTGGGTTACTGTAAGGCCAGGGTGGCATGTGGCACGTAAAAGTACCTATAAAGCGAGGGGCTAAACTGTGTTAATGGACTGGAAAAAAACGAATTACAATAATCTTTAATATCAGATTTAGTAGACCCGTACTTTAATAAAAGCTTGACGCCTATTTCTTATAAGACACCTCATGTTAGCATCCATGAGACTCTATTTTCTCCTATTCGTAGATTACTACGCTTTTCTTTTTTTATTGCTTTATATGTTCAAATTCCTCTTTTTTAAATAGCACATACATGCTCGATAGGATTAATGTTGACGATTGTCGAGGTGTTGAATTTTAGAACGTTTTATGTCAAACATAATTTCTTAGTTGAAGCCGTCTTTTTACTGTCGTTTTGCTATTGAAATATCCAATCAATCTGAATTCATATCTTTCCTGCACTTAGTTCGATTTTTATTTAATATGAAAGCAGGTCATTTGTATATAATTCGATCAATAACATATGTATTACGAACTCCATTAAACGATATGCAAATTACCGTCTCAATGTTTTAAAAATGAGAATCTGTTATTGGGTTCGTTACCAGAATATTAACGTTTCTCCACACTCTAAAGTTTCCTTCCGATCCGAAAAGTTTTCTTCAGTCCATTCCACTTTGTCCTTGAAGTCCTCTCACTTAAAAACATGTTCGTTAGCAAATGCCAAATTCTTCCTGCGATTTTTTTACATACATAATGTCTTTTACCATGCTAGTCAAAGTATGCGTGTTGACATAAGTTGCAGCAAATTGTCTTCTGACTCGTTTGTTTACTTACTTACTCTTACTTACTCACTGGCACTATCGAACCCGTAGGTTCATGCCCGCCCGCACGGACATACGCTCTTGTTTACTGGCCAAATTTTATACCAATAGTCTCATATTTGGAATAACCGATTGAGGGTCTTTCCACTTTTTCAGCGGTTGCCCTTTTACCAGCCGGCTGCTGGCCCTTCACATCCACATGTGTCAATCACAGAGGTAGATGATCAACGGCCAGTGTAGGGGTGACATGTGGTTAGCATGTCGAGTCCCCCAGCCGTTAAGCTGGTTCCTCAACCTGGAGCCGCTACTTATTGTAGCTACCCAATTGCCTCACGATGCTGGGTGGGCACCGGTCCCATACTGGCCGAAATACCATGAGAAAATTTCTTCCCCCATGGAGACTCGAACCAGCGCAAGTCCCGTAGCTCTGCGCCAAGGCTTCCTACGGCGCGGGACATTTGCAATAACAATTTTTTAATTCTTTAAATGTTAAGAAAAATAAACGCCTCCCTTTATTATTATTATTCTTCCTTTTACATGGACAGTGTTTCTTCGTTCTTCCTTTGAGCGAATTGTAACGGAATGATGCAATTGAGGTTGTTTCTCCTGAAAAAAATTTAAACATTTTTACAGATCTTTACCGATCATATCTAGTAAACATCGCAGATCATATGACCAAGATTTATATATACGTAATGATGTGTGTGTGTGTGTGCTTGTGTCCATAGACACTCTAGCAGCCAAAACGTTTTATTCAAAACAAAATCTAGGCATATGACAATTATTTAAAAATGAAGTTGAGTTCGTTATTCGGCTAAATCGGACCATTAATTTTAGGAGTTCACCTGAAACGAAACTTTAAAAATCGCTCTATCGGTCGCAATTTTCGATATTTCACAACGAAACTCAGTATAAACTATTAAAATAAAACGAGGAAGGTTTTCTAAAAAGATCAGGGAAATCCTATCATTAGAACTGGGCGTTTGACTGAAACACGAAATTAAAAAATCGCTGTAGCAGCCGCCATATTAGCTTCGTCGCAATGTATCTGTACATAACATTATTTAATTAATCTTTAAATTGGCAATGTATCCTACAAGACACGTTAGTTCATTTTATTTTATATTTTAATAAATTAGTAGAAAAATAAATTAGCATAAATTATTTAAAATCGTGTCAAATTATGTAACAGCATTGAAAAGGTAATAACGTACCTTGTGATAGATTTCTATTTTTTTGAAAACCGACTTCTTTAAATAAGTTATCGTAAGAAATTCAGGTTCTCCAATATAATAAAGGAAAGACATAATTCGTAAATCAGCTAAATCCGGTCATAACTTCGATTTCTGAGGAATTAGCTTAGTTTACGCAATTCCTGCATGGCGGACTTAAAAATACATTTACTGTACTGTTTCACATGCTATACTCACATTTCCATAAATTGTCTTAAGCTATGTCCTTTCAGGCTAAGATTTATAAATATCCATTTTAAATCAGCTCTTTCGTTTTAACCTTTCTTCCTACAGCTGACTCACTACAGGGTTGTAATTATACAACATCCCTTCAATAGAAAATAAGGTTACCCGTTCGTTTAATTTGGACTTGTCTACTACCTTATACCTACTGTTCAGATCGTGGATGCCGGATAATCAGGTCTATTGACCATACCAGGAACAGTTGAAATGAAACCAAATGGATGGCATGACTATGGGAAGCATTTTTGGCAGGAAAAAGAACGAGATAAATCCTGAATAAAGTCTCCCTGGTTCGAATTTGTTCACCCAAACTAACACACATGAAGTCCAAAGGCCGTGAAATCGGGACTATAACTCAGTGACTAAGTCTTTGACACAATGTGACATTGAAAGGAGACATAAAATCCCCCTCGTCAATGGCGATGCCGCCATAACAGATGTAAGCATGGCGTCAAATGAAGCAATCTGTTTGGAGTAAATGTCCGAGCTGAATGTCTTACGTAGGCCCTACATTCTATAACCTAACAAAGCATAGAACAGAATAGAAATTTGTGTTCAACTTCGTATCGAATGATTCTTTACGTCGCATGGTTACATGCAGGATTTAGGGTTTTCCCCTCACTCGGTTGAGTTTTGCATCCATTGTATAACCACTTGTGACCAGGGGTCATCATTACTACGTACCATAATATAATATATAAAAATGAATGCTTTTTTGTTTGTTTGTTCGTATTTTGTGCGCAGCCATATCGTTGATCCGATTGTAATGGTGTATTTTGTAAAATGTTCAGGAGATTCCCGGCATGAACATAGGCTATAAGAGAGTGTGATACTCAACGTGAAAAACGTGAAAAAATCATTTTTTGACGCTTAAATGGCATACGTTGCCTAAACCATAACAAATACACAAAATTAATTTATACAGAATTGAATATCTCAAAACACTCTACAAAAAAGTCAGCGATAGCATATGTTTATCTTTTATGGATAACTCAAATACCTATTTTTGTCTTTCATTGATGCCAAGAAGGTCGGGATAAGTAGATTCCCGGACAGGCGTACACTGCCGTACCGTTCATCCGAATGTGATGGGCTTTTTGAAAAATGTTCAGGATTTTCTCAAGAAGGTTATGGGCTATAAGAGAGTTTTAATGATCAAGCCCTTCACCCTTAAAAATCATCCTTTGTAGTGAAAAAGTAAAATAAAAGTGGCTTTTTGTATGCTTAAGTGGCTTATGCTGCCACCAAATTAATGTACACAATATTGAATATTTCAAAAATATCTACAAAAAGGCCCGCGACAGCATATGTTTATCTTTTATGGATAAATCACAATAACCAATTTTGTCTTTCATTAATGCCAAGAAGATCAGGATAAGTAGATTCCCGGGCAAGCAGAACAGCAGGACGGTTATTTCGAAATAACGAATTTTGTCTTTCAGCTCATTTGTGCCACATACATCGGGATACGAAGATTCCCGGACAATGCCGGGTAATCATTACGGAGTATCTAAAAATAATAACGATATTAATTTATAATTATTTTTCCTTTTACTTATTCAACTAAACGCAAAAACACATTATAATTTATTTAGTCGTAGCAGCGCAAGCCGGGTATAAATACCAGAGTTGTAGAAAACATACTTGTTAATGTATTTCGCCTTTTAAAACTAAGTAACGCACTGACACTACAAAAACGAGGTTCACTGCAGCGTGTAAATAAAGTTTCCATACTTCCCTATCCTAATCTAGTATTTTTAATCTTGTCATGTTGAATTCACCTCCCTCAAATTGAGGTTAATACAATTCTCTCGCCTCAATCTTGACCTACTAACTGACCACTTTCCCTATTGTTTTCCAATAGGAAGATTGTATGACACTATATAATTCTCCATTCGTGCCACATGTCCTGCTCAACTCAGTTTACTAGGATAACAGTTCTTATTAAATCTGGTTGCCCATGAAGATCATACAGCTCACTATTATGTCGCCTTCTCCATTCACCTCTTCGTTCGTCTCTCTTTGGTCCAAACATTTTCCTAATAACTTTAATATCCAATACTCGTAACCCAACTCCTCTATTAAAGTAGGAAACTATGTTATGCGTCCATATAATATAACTGGATGAATTAACTGTTTAATATACTTTTATTTTAACTTATTTTGAGAGAAGTTGGGGAGGTAAGAGTTCCTTAATAAATAGTAGTATGCGTTTCTAGAATTAAGCCTATGTTTAATTTCTTCTGTTTGTAATTATTTTTCTTCAGTATTTGGATTCAGCCCTTCTTCAAAATTTCCCTCATTTGTCTTTAATTGTTAATTTCCTTTTATAATGCATTCCTACGTGTAGCTATACGTTTAGTTCTATTGATATTTACTTGCAGCCTAAATTCTTAGTGTTATTTAATTAAATGGGTTCATTATCTCTTTGCATGAAATGTAACAATTCTTTTTTATGGATCGGGTATCAGAAAGCTGGAAAATAAATGAACGGATGCAGTAAAAAGTATTGGCGGAAGAAGTGAATGGATTAAAAAATGAAATAGATTTATTTAGCCTCAGGGAGTCATATGAGAATATCCAGGCTACAACATATTAGAAATACATATATTAAACAAGAAATGGATGTACAAGAAACTGTTATCGATAGGATAACGAAGATTTCTTTACAGTGGTATTAACTTGTACAACGGACGTCGGATGAACAATGACCTAAACGGATGTTAGATTGGATGGTACTAGGCTGAAGGGAGAGATGGTGAAGAAGCAGATGAACATGGTATGAGGGAATATATGATGCCACGATGAAGTGGAATATGGAAGAAGGACAATGGGAAGATAGTAATCTCTGGAAAGCAGGAATTACGGGTGAACTGCTGTAAAGTGGAAAGCTTGTATTAAGTACCAAGTAAATTTATTATCTCTTCGCTATCACCTAATAATAATAATAATAATAATAATAATAATAATAATAATAATAATAACAATAATACTAATAATAATAATAATAATAATAATAATAATAATAATAATAATAATAATAATAATGCTTTATTTTAGCTGGCAGAGTTATGCCATAAGCCCTTCTTTTCCTCTCAACCAGCGAATAGTAGAATTGTACAAAAATTACATACATATTAAAATTTTTTAAGATATTACTAAAATACATACTAAACAAAATACAATGATAATGTGATCTAATACTACTGGATCAACATATTCCAATAGCTTCTTAATACCATTGAGTTGTACGCTTTCTTTACTGTTTTAATTGTTCCTGGCACGCTGTATTAAAAAAATGAATATCTGGGGATATATTGCACCATCTTACTTAAACACACTGTGAATTTCAAAATTGTATGGAAACTGTTTGCCTAACGCGCTCTACTCTTTGCGCCACTCAAACGTATTCGAATAATTCTACCTTTTTAGGAATTCTGAATTCCTGCAGAATACTATATAACTTCTACTTCTTAATTGAATCGGATGTCTTTTTTTTTTTAAGTCTACATACAGTTGACGTACCGTTATATTACCATTTCGTCTATATTTTTCTATCCCAATACGTTACATTTTAAGGTAATAACAATACCGCTGCTAATTAAACTGTTACAGAGAAACATGACTGTGTGCCAACTACGTTTAAATAAAAAATCACAATCTTCTTTGTAATATTTAACATTTAATTCACGAATAGAGTGTTAGATGTGCTTCATGCAAAATCACCAAGTCAGTCTATGTGTTAACTTCGAAAAAGAAATATCTACTGAGTGACTTTAAATTTAATGGTTTCCTTTCCACTGATACAACTTATATTGGCAGGATCCTGTTTCTCCATTTGTAAAATAGGATTCAAGAGGAATATCAAGTAGTTTCCAGATCATCTGAGAAGAGCGTTCGATGAATCACAAAGACAATAACCAATAATCGACCTCCAAATTGCCACACAAGTGCCAAGTCGGATAAAATCAGTCTATACGTTATCTGGAACACGCCAAATAAATGAATTTAAACCAAAATTTATTGAATAATGATCAATTGTTTACACCCTTCAAATACGGCATCGGCTTCATTTATCATCAGCTACTTTAGATAAATTCATTTTATTTCTTGTACGTAAACATGGAGAAAGTAACTTATACAATCAATTAATTAAAAAAGAAGCCTATCAATGCTTCTTTCAACTTAAAAAAAGGCAAATTTAGGTTTATAATCGCTATCTCAACCCGCTATGAGGTACAAACCTTTCTGTTAAAATGTATGCTCATTTGCTACAATATAGCTAATGCTTGTAATCGAACCATGCCGCATTTTATAACGGAACTTTTACCGTTTCTTGGTGTTAATATTGTAGGCACATAGTTCATATATATATATATATATATATATATATATATATATATATATATATATTTATATATTTATATATTTATATATTCTTTAATTTGCTTACTTGTTATAGTCAGCTACTAGGTGGCAGTGAAGACCGAGTTCTCGCGACATCTAGTAACAATGGGGAATGTAATACATATATAAGAAAAATAAATGTTTGAATTGCATTCGCCTGGTGGTGTAATGGATATCACACTGAGGTACAGACTCAGAGATCCGGGTTCGAATCCCGTCCAGGTATTTATTTTTCTTATCATACCATATTAAGCTTGCATTGCCCAATGTTAAATATTTAATTATATCATCGATAAAGCGTCACTGCTATAAAGTAAAAATATCCTCTTTAATTTGCTTACTTGTTATAGTCCGCTACTAGATGGCAGTGAAGACCGAGTTCTCGCGACATCTAGTAACAATGGGGAATATAATACATATATAAGAAAAATAAATGTTTGAATTGGATTCGCCTGGTGGTGTAATGATATCACACTGAGGTACAGACTCAGAGATCCGGGTTCGAATCCCGTCCAGGCATTTATTTTTCTTATCATACCATATATATGTGTATATATATATATATATATATATATATATATATAAGAAAAATAAGTGGCTGAATTGGATTCGCCTGGTGGTGTAATGGTTAATACGCTGGGGTACCGACCCAAAGTTCCGGGTTCGAATCCCGTCCAGCCATTTATTTTTCTTATCATGCCATATTAAGCTTGCATTGCTCAATGTCAAAAATTGAATTATAACATCGATAAAGCGTCACTGCTCCTTCTTCTTCACTTCCTGGTTTAGGCAAGAGTTGCCTGTTCCGTCTTCACTAATAGATCTAAGACCATCTCTTCCGAGGACGTCCGACATCTCTTCTTCCTCTTGGAAAATAATGGAAGATTTTATTTGGTAATCTTCTATTTATTGTACCACAAATAGCTTGAAACTGATGTGTTTTTTGTTCAATATTTTTATCATACCCATAGCTGATGTCACATCCTAAGTATTTACAGTGGGATACTTGTTCAATAATTTCGTCTCTAATTACTATTTTTGCACGCAGAGTATTTCTTCCACAAAATGCCATTACTTTTGTTTTACTTATTGAAATTTTAAAATTATGATCGCTACATATTGCATTTAGTTTGTAAGCAGCCAATTGTAACAGATCTTCATCATGGTGTAGTAAGACCAAATCATCGGCGAAAAGTAAGTTATTAATACTTGAGTTATTGTTCAATCTAAGGCCATTGTCCATTATAATTTTCCATTGTTTCATAATGTCGTCGATATATATATATTAAAAAGAGTGGGTGATAGACTACACCCTTGTCTAACTCCTTGATTTATTAAAATTTCTTTTGACCTTTTTCCATCAGTTTTTATCACAACTTTAGTTTCTTCATATAAGTCTTGGACTGATTTTTATTAGATGGTGTGGATATCCTCGTTCCTTCATTATTTCCCATAGTATAGATCTATTGACAGAGTAAATAGATCTATACTATGGGAAATAATGAAGGAACGAGGATATCCACACCATCTAATAAAATCAGTCCAAGACTTATATGAATAAACTAAAGTTGTGATAAAAACTGATGGAAGTCACTGCTATAAAGTAAAAATATTATCTTTAAATTACTTACTTGTTATAGTGAGCTACTAGGTGGCAGTGAAGACCGAGTTCACGCGACATCTAGTAATAATGGAGAATATAATATATATATATATATATATATATATATATATATAAGAAAAAATAAGTATCTGAATTGGATTCGCCTGGTGGTGTAATGATTAACACCCTGGGGTACCGACCCAGAGTTCCGGGTTCGAATCTCGTCCAGGCATTTATTTTTCTTATCATGTCCTATATATAATCATCATCATCCGGTATCATGGCAGCTGCCGCCGTCTTCATGAAACCAAACGCCATTCCTCTCTGTCCATCCATTGATCTTCCTCCAATCCTTGATATTCATCGCTGCTGTACCCCTTCTATCCAAGTTTTCTTCGGTCTTCCTCTCTTCCTCCTTTCCATTGCGATCCATTCCATAACAATTTTAGGCAATTTTTGCTCTGGCATTCTTTTGACATGGCCATACCATTGTAATCTTTTATTTTGTATAATGTTTACGATGTCCGGCTCCTCTTGTACACCCAAAATTTCCCTTATTTATTTATTTCGTATTATATCCATTCTAGATTTTCCAGCTGATCTTCTTAAAACATCCATTTCTGTATTTAAAATTCTTTTCATTTCCCTGGTAGGAATTTGCCAGATTTCAGCACCATATGTTAAAATGCTCTGAATTATGGTTTGATATATTACCCGTTTCCCTGGACACACTCAATAATCACTTCACAGGTATAACTACTACTCCAAAGGATAAAGAACAAACAATAAATGAATTATCACTGACAAATCAACCCGACAGAGAAAATTTCCACTTCTCATATGTTACAGATTACGACGTAAAGAAAGCCATCATGCGAATAGAAACCAAAGCAGAAGGAACTGACCGTATAAATATTACTTTACTGAATAAAATAATCGAAGCTATACTACCTACTATAACTCATATTTTTAACTCCTCACTACAAACTTCTACATATCCCTCATTGTGGAAACAAGCCCTCGTACGCCCACTGCCTAAAGTTAAAACGCCCTCAACCCCGCACGACTTTCGACCCATTAGCATTTTACTTACCCTTTCAAAAGCTCTTGAACGATTAGTCCATAAACAACTGACTGACTACCTAAATGAACACAACCTTCTAGATCAATTTCAGTCAGGCTTCAGGACAGGGCACAATACAAATACTGCTCTGCTAAATATTTGCGAAGACATACGCGAAGCTGCTGATAATCGAAAACTTACCATTCTTACATTACTGGACTTTAGTAAAGCATTCGACACGGTAGACGTGGACTTATTGTTGCATAAACTTAAAAACCTCTTACTCTCTGATAGTGCCACGAAATGGTTCAATTCCTACCTTCATGAGCGCCAGCAATCTGTTGTAGGAAATCATACATTATGTTCTTCTTGGTCCTTCCGTAAAGCTGGGGTTCCACAGGGTTCGGTACTTGGGCCTTTGCTTTTTTCAATCTACATAAATGACATATCTAACTCCCTAAAGCATTGCAAACATAATTTATTTGCAGACGACATGCAAATCTACATCCACACAGACAAATATTCACTAAATGACGCTGTTGCCAAAATTAACGAGGATCTTGACCCACTAATGACTTGGACAGTTATATATGGACTGCAATTAAATCCTAGAAAGTCACAATCAATCATTATGGGTCACCAGAGACTATTATCTACAATTAACCTAAACACAGTTTGCATGTGTCACTAAATGGAGTTCTAATCCCTTATAGTGAGACAGTAAACATTTTAGGAGTATTTATTGACGAAAATTTAAATTGGAATACACAAATAAACCACACATGCAAAACGGTCTTCTCAGTAATACATTCATTAAATCGTGTACGAAATTGTTTGCCATTCGCCCTTAGGAAAATGTTAGTAGAAACACTTGCAATGCCCCATTTTGATTATTGTGACACTCTTTTTACAGACTTAAATATTATTTCCACTCAAAGACTTCAACGTGTTCATAATTCTTGCGCACGTTTTATTTGTGGTATTCGCAAATTTGACCATGTTACACCGTCCCTGGAACAATTATAGTGGCTTCGTCTAAGAGATCGTAGAACTGTCCATTCCTTATCCCTTCTCTATAAAATACTTCACACATCATCGCCTAATTATTTATCACGCCGCTTCATCAGACTATCCGACACACGTAATCTTGACACTCGTTCTCATCAGCACATTGTCCTTTATATCCCGCCTCATCACACTGTATATTATTCATCATCTTTTACGGTTTCACTTACCAAAATATGGAATTCCCTTCCGTCCTATGTCAGAGACTGTCAAACTATAACATCCTTCAAAAACAAACTAAAGAATTATTTAATAACAAACTAACTTATACACCTCACTGATAGTATTCTTTTAGCAATATTAATATATGTAATTATTTATGAAAATAATATTAAGAATAACAAATATTTGTATTTGTTTTGTTTTAAATATTGTATGGATGTGAAACTTGGGCTCCAGTGAAAAGACAGAAGGATAGAATACAGACGGCAGAGATGCGGTTCCTAAGACAAGTAAAAGGATGTACAAGACTTGATAGAATAAGAAATGAGGATATAAGAGAATAATTGAAAGTACAGCCTTTATTGGATAAAGTCACGAATTACAGACAGAAATGGATTGATCACTTGGATGGAATGAGTAAGGAGAGATATCCATTGTTAGCCAGAAGTTATCAAGCAAGAGGAAGGCGTGATGTTGGAAGACCTAGAAGACGTTGGGCTAATGCAATATGAAGTCGGAACGGGCAATTGCCTAATCCCTGGAGTGATTATGATGATGATGATGATGATGATTTGTTTTAAATATTGTATAATCGTAAAATTAGTTTTCTATATCTCATTATTTTCCTTTGTTTTTTATATACACTAGACAAGGACAATTTAATATGCCTTGCTTGTATGCATTTTATTATTAGTTTTAGTCTTAATTTTAACTAATATTAACTGGTTGTATTATAGATCGTAATATATTAGATATTATCTTTTGATCAAATTTTTACTTAGTGTTTAATATTAGAGTTAATTAAGATTGTTATATTCTGATGTAATATATGTTTGTCATGGTGAGTGGAAGAGAAGGCCACATGGCCTTAACTCCACCAGGCTAAATAAATCTAATCTAATCTAATCTAATTTTCTATTTTTTGTAATATTTTTGCTCCAGCAAACAGAGTTTAAAGCTTGTTTTTTTTGTGCGATTCTATTTTTAATTTCCACTGGGTTATCGCCTGAATGGTCTAATTTTGTTCCTAAATAAGTACATTCAATTCTAGGTTTTAGTTCTTCTTCATAGTTGAAATTTATATTTTACATTTCTTCTCCTATACACAGATATTTAGTTTTCTCAATGGTTATATAAAGTCCCCATTTTTCATATTCTTCTTTTAGTTTTTTAGCCATATATTCTATGTATCGTGATCTTGTGCTATTAATACCTGATCATCTGCAAAATTCAGTGAATATAAATGTGTATTTTGGATGTATGGGGCCATTTTTTGACATTTTTTCCTCCCAATCTTTTAGTACCCTTTCGAAGATAAATTTTGAATATAGTTCGAGATAAACTGCAAATCTTGCCTTAAACCTTTTGTAATAGTACAATACCTATGTTATTATGATTTCCAATTTTTATTTCGAAAAATAGGTGCTTTGTATAATGGGCTTTTATAAAACTCTATTAATTTTTTGGTAAAATTTTATATCTGTATATAATATGATATATATTATATATATATATATATAGTCCCCTTTCTACCCTTGTGCGAATTAGGGAGGCTCCCTACTGGGAGCGTTTCAACCAATCTAATTTAATTACGCTCATTTACCTCTAGATATAAGTGAGTAATGTGGGGTCGGCAAATCGCCACAGTGAAACATGTAGTGGGTAACTATGGTCTTATGTGGATTGATAAAGGCCGGTAAATTTTGCATAAAAGGCTTGCGTTTCTTTTACGAGCCTGAAAATCTTCAGACTCGGGACCCAGGGTTTTAAAGTCCCTCCGGAAGACTAGTCCCTTGAATTTTTCCATTCTAAAAATAAATCGACACCGGTCGGGTTTGAACCCGCGTCCCTCGGCACTAGAGGCAAGGAAAATACCACTAGCCCACCACAACCGACTATATATATATATATATATATATATATATAATTTCGTTAGTTTATAATTAAATTTCGGTTTTAGTAAAAGAAGTGTGAACACTGGTAAGGAAGTAAAGTAAAAAAGTGAGATTCGAGACTTGTTGGCTTCTTTCTTCACTTAGCTCCTAGTGTAAGATGGCCCCACGAGTCGGTATATGTGTTCTCATGCTAACAACAGGCCTCAGGAGGGCCTTGGGGGTAGTAGGGAGGTTAAGGCTCCCACTTTTTCTAGACAATCACGGCACTTGATGTCAGTCGGGTTGTCAGCCCTTGTGCGTGACGGCCGCCTTTACCCCAGCAAACAAGCGTCTGGTACTCATTTCAGTTAGAGGGCTAGTCGGTGACCCCACGGCCAATTTAGTGCCGGCCACGAGGGTTTTTGGTCAGTTTTTTTTTTAAAAAATCCCCTGACCCCAACGGGACTTTTGAAACCTTCGAACCATCCGGCTTTTAGCTCAGTGCCTTAACCACTACGCTACGGCGTGCCTATTTTTGTAAATTATCATCAACTCTATAAATTTTACCTAGTTAGGCTGCAAGCATCAAACTAGCAATTGTGCGTTATAGCAAAACCGCAACCAACATGGTGGATGTGAAAATTAGGTATGGATTGGCACAAAAAATCCAATGGTCCAAAATTGATTTTTTTAATTCAAAAACAAGATTGTTCAATTGTTTTCACACGAGATAATCGTTCAGAGACCGAAAATATGGCAAATATCCGAAACTTAAAGGGTTATTTCCTACACGCAAGGTACCGGTACATACCTAGCTTTAAGTACAAGAACATATTTTTGGCATTTTTTCCCCCTCAGTTCCGGCAGGAATTTATTTTCTACCATTTTTTATCTCGGATTTTCAGGTCTCGGATTATATCTCCTTCACAAAACATCTCCCTATTCTTTTCCTTACAGTACCATTCTCACAATCTTGAAATTCCCTCTCTCCTGAAATTGCCGGACGGTAACTTACTTCAAAAACACAAGTTTATTTTCTATATAAGGACGATGTTATGCATCAATCGGCTAAGCGCCGTTAAAAAAATTTCACGTCATCTGTTGCTCTGGCTTATAAAGTAACTATACGCACACTTTTAGCACAAAATTCATAAATGTAGGCCTAGCCAAATTATAAAGAAAAATGTGAACACCATCAGTCCTACAGACATACAATGTTTTACAATAAATGGCTCTGAAACCATATCTTCATATATGCTAATCTAAATTTTGCAAATCTTCCCGCTCTTAGATTTTTGATGAAACTAACGTCCAATATCCAGTATTGTTAATTTGGCGCTACAATAAATAGTGAAAATTCACTAAAGATTCTTCCACCTCATTTATGACTACCTATTTGGCACTCACCCTCTGATTTTTACAACACGTTTCCATGCTCCTCTTGCATTCCCCATTTGTGTCACATGTCCTGTCCATCACAGTCAGATAATTCTTATTAAATCGGGGTTTCTTTAAAGACCATGTAGCTTACTGTTATGAAGTCTTCTCCATTCTTATTTTAAATGTACTTTCCACAAAACTTACATAATGGCGCAGAGACGGTTGATGCATAGCATTGTCCTTACTATTAATACGTAATACCCAGACTATATGTTTTCGTTTTAGTTTTATTGATAACTGTGTAGATTCTGACTTTATGTGTATATATTTTCCCTTTATTATTGTACATATGTCTCGATTGATTATAATATTAATTTGTTATTGCCGTTATTGTAAATATAGTCAATAATATAATAGATTATTAAACATGATTTGTAAATAATTTAAATATCTTGGATATTATCTCTCTATCTGGGATGAAAAGCATATCCCAGAAAAAATTACTAGGTATAATAAAAGTTTGGGAATTATTAATCAAATTATGAAACCATCCCTTGTACAAAAAAAACACCAGATTACGTTTATATAACACTTTAGCTAGACCAGTGTTGACCTATTATAGTGAAGCATGGACACTAAAAAGACAAGAAGAAAGCAGAATAACGGCTTGTGAAATGAGATTCATGCGCAAAACAGCGGGTTACACCAAATGGGATCGGAAACCGAACACCGATATCTTAAAAGAATTGAAGACTACGCCAATTTTGGAATATATTAAACAGTACCAACTAAATTGGAAACACCATCTTGAAAGAATGCGTTCAAATCGGATCCCCAAAGCTGTTTATAATTATATACCAAGAGGATGAAGATCTCTGGGCCTTCCTATGAAACGCTGGAGGGAAAATGTTCTATAGGATCGTAGCAGGCGTTGGCCTAATACTTGGAAGGAAGGAAGAAGAAGAGGAATTTGTAAATATTTAATTGTATATACATATTAGTATGTATTCCACATTTAGTTATTGTTTAAGTGGAAAAAATTACCTCAACCAGTATAATTAAAGTTTCATTATTATTATTATTATTATTATTATTATTATTATTATTATTATTGTTGTTATTATTATTATTATTATTATTATTATTATTATTATTATTATATTATATTATTATTATTATTATTATTATTATTATTATTATTATTGTTGTTGTTGTTGTCGTCGTTGTCGTCATTATATCCAGGGACGGCTTATTTTCGAGTCAATACGGTGAAATTGTTTACAGAACAAATTGAGTTTTAAATTATTAGTGGACAGTTTAATATTAGAATTGTCGAGAAATGTGTTAAACCTCTGCTTCTATATTAGGTTAAAACTGTTTTTTTTTTCATTATATGATAATTCTAAGATTAAACTGCCCACAAGTAATTTGCTTCTATATTAGGTCAACCATCGCCTATAATATCATCGGGTTAACGTAACTCTCTCTTTCAGGCGCCGCAATTTAAGAAATGGGTCACAATTGCGCCATGCTAGGAGAGCATTCCATAAACATTCTATAAATAACCTGAGGCATTGTTAAACAAATATTATGTTTTTTTTTCATTATATGATAATTCTAAGATTAAACTGCCCACAAGTAATTTGCTTCTATATTAGGTCAACCATCGCCTATAATATCATCATCGGGTTAACGTAACTCTCTCTTTCAGGCGCCGCAATTTAAGAAATGGGTCACAATTGCGCCATGCTAGGAGAGCATTCCATAAACATTCTATAAATAACCTGAGGCATTGTTAAACAAATATTATGTTTTTTTTTCATTATATGATAATTCTAAGATTAAACTGCCCACAAGTAATTTGCTTCTATATTAGGTCAACCATCGCCTATAATATCATCGGGTTAACGTAACTCTCTCTTCCAGGCGCCGCAATTTAAGAAATGGGTCACAATTGCGCCATGCTAGGAGAGCATTCCATAAACATTCTATAAATAACCTGAGGCATTGTTAAACAAATATTATGTTTTTTTTTCATTATATGATAATTCTAAGATTAAACTGCCCACAAGTAATTTGCTTCTATATTAGGTCAACCATCGCCTATAATATCATCGGGGTAACGTAACTCTCTCTTCCAGGCGCCGCAATTTAAGAAATGGGTCACAATTGCGCCATGCCAGGAGAGCATTCCATAAACATTCTATAAATAACCTGAGGCATTGTTAAACAAATATTATGTTTTTTTTTCATTATATGATAATTCTAAGATTAAACTGCCCACAAGTAATTTGCTTCTATATTAGGTCAACCATCGCCTATAATATCATCGGGGTAACGTAACTCTCTCTTCCAGGCGCCGCAATTTAAGAAATGGGTCACAATTGCGCCATGCCAGGAGAGCATTCCATAAACATTCTATAAATAACCTGAGGCATTGTTAAACAAATATTAGGTTAACTTATCAGATAGAGTCGACATTTCAAGAAGGAGTAATTATAAAACTTATAAAATTGACCACTTTAATCTGGAATAATATTCATAATTTATTTCAGAGATCACGATTATAGCAATATGGATTAAAGAAACCAATCTTATTGCCTACCCTAGAAGGTCACAATAAATCATATTATCATCAAAATCGATTGAACAAAATTGAATATTTGCTGTTAATTCAAGCAAAGTTATATTCTATTTGTCGTCCTTGAAAAAATCTAAAGTTTATTTAGACCAAAATCTTAGTTGGCAGTTTGGTTTGTTCATTAGGTTTTCTTCATTTGCCTAGATATAATTAGGTAGGTACAATTCGTATTTTTAACGACGCTCTTTAACACTTGGGGGCATTAGTGACGCAATTCATATCTGAGTGTACAATGATAGAGAGATTTTGCAAAGATGTATTATTATATTTCAGACTAGAAATTATTTTACGTTCCATACATCTAGATATGTGATCAAAGTTTTCTTAACTTTCGAAGCAAGCCACATTCAGAAATGCTATTCATTAAAAATTTAATCTCTCACTTGAAACCAAAATCAAACATGTTACTACAACATGAGGACCGATTGATTACCTCAAAATAAGACTTTTTTCCTAAAAGTCTACAAATTCTGGTTGTCTCGTAATGAGAACGGGTTTAGTAAGACAGTGTAAAATTGTAAAGTGATCCCATTAGATGCTGTAGGACAGAGTCCGAGTTTCGACAGGATTCCAGTAAGTACTGTGAAGAAACAGCTGAGAACCATTAGTGAAGAAAAATGGGAAAAGTAATGGAGATCAACCACCAAGGGGAGATTGACGAAATCTTTCTTCCCGAAAGTCAGCGACAGACTACAGACAAGAATCCAGATATCTCCCAATTTCACAACGCTGGTGACCGGACATGGGAATATAAACGTCTATTTCCGTCCTTTCAAGATAAAGGACAGTGCAATGTGTGCGTGCGATGTTGGTGAGCAGACAGTGGACCATGTGATATATGATTGTACAGAACGTAAAAATGAAAGAAAAACTCTTAAAAGTTTTGTAAATAGAGGTAGTGACAGATGGTCCATAGATAACTGTAAATTAGCTAATAAGTATACAAAACAATTCACCGAATTTGCAAATAGCATGGACTTAAAATACAATAGAACATTAATAGTACAGTATAATTTAGGAAGTGTAAATTGATAGAACTAGTTATTATTATAAGTGTAAATACGAACCATTACTTGTTAGGATAAGAAATGAACAGACATTATTTTAAGTACATACATACATACATCCGATTCCGATTGAGGGTCTTTCCACTTTTCAGCGGTTGCCCTTTTACCAGCCGGCTGCTGGCCCTTCACATCCACATGTGTCAATCACAGAGGTAGATGATCAACAGCCAGTTTAGTGGTGACATGTGGTTAGCATGTCGAGTCCCCCAGCCGTTATAGCTGGTTCCTCAACCTGGAGCCGCTACTTATTGTAGCTACCCAATTGCCTCACGATGCTGGCTGGGCACTGGTCCCATACTGGCCGAAATACCATGAGAAAATTTCTTTCCCCATAGAGACTCGAACCAGTGCAAGTCCCGTAGCTCTGCGCCAAGGCTTCATATCTTAACCGCTCGGCTACGGCGCGGGACATACATACATACATAAGGACTTTATTAAACTAAAAGTAAGATACATACAGTGTTATTTGCAAATATGGATCGCACTGGCAGTAAGCCGTACGTGCTGTTGACAGTCCGTTACAATAATTTGATGTTTAAAAAAAAACAATAATATTACACTTAGATATCAATACAATTACATTATTCATTAGCTTAGTTATGTAGAATTATTAAGAATTAATGACAATGCAATTTGTTAACGTATTTATTTATTCCTGAATAAGTGTTGTTCTTATTTTCCGCATTTTGTCCAGAAATCTACCCAAGTTTATCCAATATTCTGGGTTTACCAGTAACTCGTAGCATGCCAATCTTCCACGATTTGAATTTAGAAATCTTTCCGGCAATAACTGATGCCTCCAATATTCTAAATCGTTACATTTTCTTAATATGTGTATTCCGTCTTCAAAATAAGTGTAAATATTGATAATGACTTGTTAGGATTAGCCAGCGCTATAAGTGTAAGTATGTACCATATAATTTGTTAGAACTTAGTAAGGACAGTATACTATTTAATTTAGTGCAAATTATTCATAAAATGTTAGAATTAGTCAATCCCTTAAGTGTAAATAGGAACTAATCTTCTTAGATTAGTAATGGACAGAATATTACTTTAGCGTGTAAATATAGAACATAGCTTGATAGGATTAGCAAATTAAGCGTAAATAAAAAAAAATCTCCAAGCGCGACAGCCTAGAAGGACCTTGGCTGACCAGCCGGCTGCTGGCCTTACATCCACATGTGTTAATCACAGTGTAAGGGTGACATGTGATCAGCATGTCGGATCCCCCAACCGTTGTAGCTGGTATTCTCAACCTGGAGGATTCAGCATAAATAGGAACCACATTTTGTTAGGAATAGTAATGAAGAATATATTAATTTAAGTAAGTGCAAATAGGAATAATAACTAAGTAGGGTTAGTAACTACAATATCAAGCAACTGTAAATATTAATAACAACTATTACTGTTGACCAGTGCTATTATAGGTGTGAAAAGAAACCATAACTTGCGTTTGTATAATTATTAGAAAGATATGTTCGAAATGCAAATAAGAACCACAACTAATTAGGAACATTTGGAGTCAAAATAAGTCAAAATTATAATTTAAGGAAACGAAAGTATGAATTGCACAAATTAAACAAAACACATAGTAAATACTAAAAGGTTACAGCATAGTACTACACAGTTATTAATTCTAATAATTATTAATAAGTTTATCATAAACTTGACGTATGGTCAGAGTAATATTTAAATATCTCACTTCACAAATTTCGTGTTTTTCGCTATAACAGGTTTCAAACGGAATCCCATTCATCTTCAGTCAAATCTCCGACCATAAAGAGTGCTGCCAACAGAACTAACAATAATACTATCATGACATGACATTCTGTACAACCACTTGTATTCGATGATTAACCGATTTAAAAAAAAATGTGTTAATTCCATATTTAACCGTCCGGAAACCAAAGCTCCAAAGTCCGGATCCGGACCGCGGTCCGCCAATTGGTGACCCCTGCTGTAGGATCTCTTAGGAAAGGGTATGTTAAGCTTCCCACCTTTCTAGACAACCTTCACTGGATATCAACCCTGCGTAACAGCGTCTAGTACTCATTTCAATTAGAGGATGAGTCTTGGTCCCTTCAGAAAGTGGAAGCCATTTTTGAAATTTTGACCTCACCGGGACTCGAACTTCTGACTTTCCGACTTATAACGTATTGCCTTAAACAACGACGTTATTGTTTAAATAGAGAAATTAAGTATGATAATAGTCTAAAAGTGCTCATATATTGATAAGAAAAAATCTTATAAGATAAGATTAGCATTAAATTTATTATATTTATTTTTAATGGGGATTTGCAATTCATAAATACTTTTTATAATACTTATTATAATGCTATTTATTATAATTCCATTCAGAATTAATAAGTATTACCTCAATCCTTTTTAAAAAACATATATTGAAGATCGAGAAAAATCACCCCCCCCCTTCGGGTTTGAGTTTCATTCTTACGGGCATTATATTAATGATGGCGGACATAAAGTTTACAGCTCCTAGAATGGAACATACATCAGGTCATATGATTTTGTGCCATATTTCCGCGGGATTTATTTTCCCTTGATGGTAAGTATCTCTGTTTTTTGTGTGAATAATTCGTTGAGACCCACTTCCACAGACTCAAAGTTTCCAATGTATTCGAAATTTCACGATAGAAATGGTACAAGGATCGAAACAGACGGTAATCTCAAGGCACAATGTCAAGGTTATATATTTGGTAGAAGTTATAGAGAAATTACTGCAATTATGGGCATTTTTAGGAATGATTAAAACATTATTCAGAACGAATAATTTGATTTCTTTATAAGAACAATACATTACCCATGTTACGAAGAAAACATCCGGAGAATTCGAACAAACTAAAAAATAAATGGAATGTTATGTGGAAAAAAACATTGTGATATATAGGTATTAGGTCTCTCAGACATATTTGGCTATATCATGTTTTTCGCTTGGAGAAGATGACGGAATGACAAAAAAATAGTTTTAAACAGAGAAGTGATTGGAATTCATCGTAGAGGAACACTCTGGAAAAGATGGCTTCATGACGCAGAAGTAGACATTAAAAATATGTGGATAAACAAATTATGATAGGTAACACAATATTCAGATTATTGATGGAAGATTGTATAAGAATCCTCATAAAGATCTGTAATGCTTGAAATGTGATAATAATGAAGAAAAAAGTATATATATATAAGATACTAGATCCAATCGGTGAACGAACTCGAGCCCGACGCGCATGAAAAACCGACGTTACTCCTACACCCAGTGATAGACTACTAACTCAATTGGTTAAATCATAAAGGTTCTGGTCGAAATGAGTTAAAGTAGTGAACCCACTTACATTTTGCACATTGTGCACAATTTCTCTCCATATATAACTAGCTGGCCCGGAAAACGTCGTATCGCCTTTAAATATTTTTACGTCAATTTTTCCGATGTTTTAATAGTTATCTGCTATTTGGGGCGGAAACAAATCCAAAAATCAAATGTCATAAAAATCGGCCCAGCCGTTCTTGAGTTATAAATAGTGTAACTTATATATATATATATATATATATATATATATATATATAAGTCACGGCCACGCGTTGCTGTGGCTAAGGTATACGTTAAATTATGTTGTAGTAAACTAAGAGAGAAATCTAAATCAGGAAGTTTTTGTTTTACACAATTTTTAGTTCTGGTACGTTAACTACACCCGGTATAAATATGGCTGATGTTTATGTGGAAGTGGTTTTGTTGATTGAGATGAATTTATGTTGTCTGCATTCTCAGTATCGCCCATAAGTGTATCATAAGGATTATATACATTTATTGATGGAATATTTTGAGAAGGCTTGCTGATTTCATTATACTTTCGATTTTTTCTACGAACATGTTGGCAGTTTGGATTCTCATTATCATCAAAAAGTCTCTGTATAGTAATATCATCTTGTGATATATTGTAGTCATCTTGGTTTTCATTTAATCGAGGCATTGAGATTGTTCCTGTAATATTAGGCATATTATTATAACTAACAGACTTACTTACAGTTCTGTTATTCCGTTCCTTAGGACCTTCATATGTTTTTAAATTCACATTCTTCTTAAATGTAAGATTTATGTCACATAGGTCTATACCAATTTACGGAAATTCACTTGATATCTTATCATTCATGGTCTCTAGAACTGATTCGTCATATTGTTCAATGTCCCTTCTCAGTCCAGTTAAATTTAAATTAAGTTTCTGTCTTTCAGCTAGATTACTTAAAACTAATACTTACACACGAAATTAATATTATTATCAATATTTTTAAAATGAAATAAACACTGAACATACTTAATTATGAAATAATCAATATTTGTAATTAAATTGAAATTCGCGGTAGCAACAAAAAGCACAGCAACATGGTTAAATAATA
This sequence comes from Diploptera punctata, assembly GCA_030220185.1. NCBI lineage: Eukaryota > Metazoa > Arthropoda > Insecta > Blattodea > Blaberidae > Diploptera > Diploptera punctata. The sequence goes on from JASPKZ010009791.1 coordinate 689,237, forward strand.
AACCAATTACCTTACACCGTCATCTGTCAGAATCGTATGGAACTCACAGATAATTATAACTCTTTGTTATATAATAAACAAATAATTTGTAATAAAAAATAATGCGACTATAAATTTAGTTATAAACAACCGTAGTTCTCAAGTTGGATCAAACAGAACACAGTGTTCAATTTTTATTAAAATCGGTTCAGTAGTTTAGGATTCCATCGCGGACAAACAACGTGACACGTAATTTTTATATATTAAGATATACACGTAATGACTGTACTGTGTTACATGGTGAGGGACAGATTCCACGCATATTGGTGCCCTCAGAGAACGATCTCACTAACACAGTTCTGCGGAGAATGAACCAGCGATAACCCACTAATACTTTGCACATTGTGCGCAATTTCTATATCCTCTAATAAAACTGAATGTTTGTTTGTTGGTTTGTTTGTTCGTACTTTATGCGCGGCCATTCCGTTGATCCGATTGCGATGGGGCTTTTTGTAAAATGTTCAGGAGATTCCCGGGATGCACATAGGTTATAAGTGAGTTGCGATACTCAACTCCTACGCCCTTAAAAAATCGCTCTTTGTAGTGGAGAACGTGAAAAAATAGCTCTTAGGACACGTAAATGGCTTACGCTGCCTAAACCATAAGAAATATACAAAATTAATGTACACATAATTGAATATCTCAAAAAGCTCTACAAAAAAGTCCACGACGGTATATGTTTATCTCTTACGCACAACTCACAATAACCATTTTTGACTTTCATTGATGCGAAGAAGATCGAGACAAGTACATAGATTCCTGAGCAAGCATAGCAGCACATGGCGGGTATTCTTTTTACGGATAAATCACAATAACAAATTTTTCCTTTTAGCTCATTTATGCCAGGAATATCGAGATAAGTAGATTCCCTGGCAACACGGGTAATCAGCACGGAGAATCTTAAAACAATGACGATATACATGTATAATTATTCATAATTTTACTTATTCAACTAATCATGAGAAGTATATTAATTTTCGTCTTTCAGATCATTTATGCCAAGTAGATCGGGATGAGTAGATTCTCGGACAACGCCGGGTAAACAGCACGGGGTATCTAAATAAAAATAATTACGATATAAATTTTTCCATTCACTTATTTAACTAAACATAAAACACATTCATTTTTGTATTTCAGCTCATTTATATCAAGAAGATCGGAATAAGTAGATTCCCGAGCAACGCCGGTAATCAGCACGGGGTTTCTAAAAATATACATTTATAATTATTTTTCCTTTTACGTATTCAAATAAACATAAAATCACATTAATTTTCATTGATTAATCGTAGCAGCGAACGTCGGGTATTAGCTAGTATATTATAACTAATAACGTAGAGTTTTACTTGACCTTGTTTTATTTGCGGTCCGGAACATTATAATTACTGGCAGGATAAATTATTGTTTCGGCAATTTAGGGATGTGGTAATCGACTCGTTTTCTCTAAGCATTTAATTGAATAAGACTGTGATCGTTTTGTTAGAATTGAAAGTACCAGCAAGTCCCAAACAGTAAAACTCACATTACTTCGATAACTGTTTAATTTATGGACTCCTGTTTAAAGGACTATAAACATAACAATATCCAGGAAGGAATAATAAAAGAATACCAAATGCCAAGAAATGCAGTTTTGCAATGAATAAAGTATTTAAATTCAAAATATCCGTCACGTGAAACAAAAAAAAACAGATTGTATAAAACACTAATAGCCGGCGTGCGCTGCTACGCATAAAGAAATTAAAATTAATATGTTCCTATGTTTAGTAGAATAAGTGAAGGAATAAATAATTGTATATTTAGGCCTATATCGTAATTATGTTTAGATACCCCGTGCTGAATATCGGTCGTTGCCCATGAATGTACGTATCCTGATCTTCACGGCATAAATGAGCTGAAAAACGAAAATTAATTTGCTTTTTTTTTGTTTAGTTGAATAAGTGAGTGGAAAAAATTATATCGTAATTATTTCTAGATACCCCTGCCGATTTTCCGACGTTGCCAGGGAATCTACCTATCCCGATCGTCTTGGTATAAATGTGCTGAAAGACGAAAATTAATGTTTTTTTATGTTTAGTTGAATAACTGAAAGGAAAAATCATTAACATTTTATATCGTAGTGTTGATTACACGGCATTGACAGGTAATCTACTTATCTCGATCTTATGTGCATAAATGAGCTGAAAGACAAAATTCGTTATTGCCAGTTATCCATAAAAAATGATCCGCCGTGTGCTGCTACGCTTGTTCAGGTATCGATTTAACCCGATCTTCTTGACATAAAATACGAACGAACAAACAAACAAACATTAATTTTATATATTAGATATGTATTACAATTTATGTATCTTTAATTAGGCAGACGAATGGAGAAGACTACATAACAGTGAGCTCTATAATCTTTATAAGAAACCAGATATAATGTCTCTTAGACTACGAAGAGCAGGACATGTGGCACGAATGGGAAGTTAAATAGTAGAATGGAAACGTTTTGTACGAAAACCAGTGGAAAACGCCCAGTTAGTAGACCAAGAATGAGGTGGGAGTATAACATTAACCATTATTTCAGGATGATTGGGAAACATTGTCTCGGGATAGGGATGTATGGACAGCTTTATGTTCACGCGGCTATGAGCCCATGGGTTCAATAGTGTCAGTTAATATAAATATGTATTGTTGATAATTAGAATAAGATACATTTTTTATTACAAGTTACTTTTTATCCCTCTTCCCCTTAAAACGAGCGGGTGTTGAGAACTCTGTGGAGGTGTATTGTTTCAGCGAGGGAAGATTGGGGTCAGCTGTGCGGCCAGACTTGGTAATTACACCAGAAGCGTTTCAATTCAAGTCGTTGCAGCCCCTTCAACATCTACATGCCTGCTTGACTCACAGATTAAGCTGCACAACTACGCGTATACCCTGGTAACAAATTGATTATCTCAATACTCTTGTAAAGAATGGAAGTAATATAAGTACACATATTTTAATTGGTGAATTCCAAAGATATGTGGCTAGTGAGGTTGTTCTTATTAAAATATTTTCATATTCTACTTAACTGACATAAAAAATCACATGAAAATGTCATCATATATCACATGAAAAAAAAGTTATTGACATATATATATATATATATATATATATATATATATATATACTAGTTGGCTCGGCGTACGTCGTATCGCATTAAATATTTTCACGTTAACTATTCCGATGTTTTAATAGTTATCTGCTATTCGGGGCGGAAAAAAATCCAACAAATCAAAGATCATAAAAATCGGTCCAGCCGTTCTTGAGTTATAAATAGTTTAACTAATCCGACTTTGTTTTATATATTTATATATATAGAAGTTCCGGCCACGCGTTGCTGTGGCTAAGGTATACGTTAAATTATGTTGTAGTAAACTAAGTGAGAAATCTAAATCAGAAAGTTTTTGTTTTACGCAATTTTTTTAGTTCTGGTACGTTAACGACACCCGGTATAAATATGGGTGGTGGTTTATGTGGAAGTGCTTTTGTTGATTGAGATGAATTTATGTTGTCTGCATTCTCAGTATCATCCATAAGTGTATCATAAGGATTATATACATTTATTTATAGAATATTTAGAGGAGGCTTGCTGATTTCATTATAATTTCGTTTTTTTCTACGAACTTGTTGCCAGTTTGGATTCTCATCATCATCAAGAAGTTTCTGTATAGTAATAGCATCTTGTGATATATTATAGTCATCTTGTTTTTCATTTAATTGAGGCATGGATATTGTTTCTGTAATATTAGGCAGTTCTGTTATTCCGTTCCTTAGGGACCTTCATATGTTTTTAAAATGACATTCTTCTTAAATTTAAGATTTATGTCACATAGGCCTATACCAATTTTCGGAAATTCACTTGATATCTTATCATTCATGGTCTCTAGAACTGATTCGCCATATTGTTCAATGTCCCTTCTCGGTCCAGTTAAATTTAAATTAAGTTGCTGTATTTCAGCCAGATTACTTAAAACTAATACTTACACACGAAATTTATATTATTATCAATATATTGAAAATAAAATAAACATAAACACACTTAAATTATGAAATAATCAATATTTATAATTAAATTGAAATTCGCGGTACCAACAAAAACCACAGCCACCTGGTTAAATAATAACTGTATAGTAATATCATCTTGTGATATATTATAGTCATCTTGTTTTTCATTTAATTGAGACATGGAGATTGTTTCTGTAATATTAGGCAGTTCTGTTATTCCGTTCCTTAGGACCTTCATATGTTTTTAAAATGACATTCTTCTTAAATGTAAGATTTATGTCACATAGGCCTATCCCAATTTGCGGAAATTCACTTTATATCTTATCATTCATAGTCTCTAGAACTCATTCGCCATATTGTTCAATGTCCCTTCTCGGTCCAGTTAAATTTAAATTATGTTGCTGTCTTTCAACCAGATTACTTAAAACTAATACTTGCACACGAAATTAATATTATTATCAATATATTGAAAATAAAATAAACACTGAACACAGTTAAATTATGAAATAATCAATATTTGTAATTCAATTTAAATTCGCGGTTGCAACAAAGAGCACAGCCACATGGTTAAATAATAAACCAATTACCTTACACCGTTATCTGTCAGAATCGTATGGAACTCATAGATAATTATAACTCTTTGTTACATAATAAACAAATAATTAGCATTAAAAAATAATGCGACTATAAATTTAGTTATAAACAACCGTAGGTCTCAAGTTGGATCAAACAGAAAACAGTGTGCAAAATTTTATTAAAATCGGTTCGGTAGTTTAGGATTCCATTGCGGACAAACAACGTGACACGTAATTTTATACATTAAGATATTTAAATGCCTGAGTCGGGATTTGAACCCGAACTCTAAACTCTGTACGTTTGGCTCTCTAACCACCTGAACTACTCAGGTATCCTAACACAAACATTTATTTTTCTTATATATGTAGTATTCTCAATTTTCACGAGAGTTAGCGAGATATCGTTCCAAATGACATATTGTGGCCACCGTAACAGGTAAGCAAATTTTAAAGATAATATTTACTTCATAGCAGTAACACTTGTATATTTATATGTTATAACTATATTTTTGACATTTGGCAATGAAGTAAAATATGACATGAATAGAAAAATAAATACCTGGGTCGGGATATGAACCCGAGTCTCTAAACTCTGTACGTTTTGCGCTCTAACCATCTGAGGCACTCAGGTATCCTAACACAAATATTTATTTTTCTTATATATGTATTATTCTCAATTTAAACGAGAGGTAGCGGGATATCGTTCCAACTGCCATCTTGTTGCCACCTCTCGTGTAATTTGAGAATACTACATATATAAGAAAAATAAATGTATGTGTTACTTAAAACTAATACTAAAAATGATTAGAGCGCCAAATGTATAGAGTTTAGAGACTCGGGTTCAAATCCAGACTCAGGCATTCATCTTTCTTTTCATGTCGTATATATATATATATATATAATTATAACATCGATAAAGCGTCACTGCTATAAAGTAAAATAAATATTCTCTTTAATTTGCTTACTTGATATAGTCAGCTACTAGATGGCAGTGAAGACAGTGTTCTCGCGACATCTAGTAATAATGGAGAGTATGATACATATATAAGAAAAATAAGTGTTTGAATTGGATTCGCCTGGTAGTGTAATGGATATCACGCTGAGGTACAGACTCAGAGATCCGGGTTCGAATCCCGTCCAGGCATTTATTTTTCTTATCATACCATATATATATATATATATACACACATAAATATATATTTACATATACTATAGCCTATTATTAAAATATATAATAATTAATCATATTAAATATATATATATATATATAGTACGAAATCCCATAAGAGGCTATTGGGGTAATGAAGGTAATGAGTTTCTAGAAAATTGGTACAAGATATCAGCGGGTTTTTAGCCCTGCGTGACGACCACTTTTATCCCCACATAAGTTTGGTACTCATTTCAATTAGAAGCTGAGTCGAACCGAGGTTCATGGTGCCATTAGAATGTTTAGTTTGAAAATTCCGACTAGATAGGAACCTGAACTCTTATAGTGTATTGCTCTAACCAATTACGGCAAGTCCTCGTAATGCTCTAGAGGCAATATATTTTTTTCGGAACCAAACACGTCATATAGAGACCAATTAATAAAAAAGTACGGTCATATTCATCATATATATATATATATATATATATATATATATATATATATATATATATATATATAGAATGGATGATGAAAGGATGGTAAAAATAAGTTCTGTAAATTGAAGTCATTAACTCTAAACATATTGGACGACCAAAGAATACATGCGAAGATGATTTTGTAAGTGATATAAAGTTGATGAAGATAACAAATTGGAACAAATGTGTCCTGGTTATAAAAATGTAGAAATAACTCGTTGAGAAGGCCAAAGTATTCGCCAATTGAAGTTGAAGCGCATGTTTAAGAAGAAGATACTATTCGTTAATTAGCAACATAGGACTTTTAGAGGTGGAAGTTTACCTGAAAGGAAAATTTAAAAATCGCTCTAGCACCCGTATATTTAACATTTTGTAACAAAACTCGGTATATAATCCCATTCAAGTACAAAGAGAAATACATTTTCCTAAAATCAGCGAAATCCGACAATTAGGAGTGGGATTTGCCTGAGAGCCGTAATTTAGAATCTCTCTAGCGGCCGCCATTTTTACTTTATTTTCTCGGAATGTAATGGATACATACTATTTAATTAACGAGATAAATACATGTTCCCTAAACCAGCAAAATCGAACTATAAATTTGACTTGCTGGAGTACTCGTTTTATCTATTTTTTGTTGCAAGTATAATACAGAGTGTCCCAAATTGATGTATACACTCTTTGAAACATTATTTCTCAGCAACGAAATGAGACAGAAATACAATTGTTGTTGTATATGATCCTCAAGGCACTGGAAAAGCATAGCAACACGTTCATCTATCTTCTACGTCTTTATAAACAAAAATGGCGGCGAGATTATCGTTCGATGAACGTAAGTGGATACTGAAGTGTTATTGGAAAGTGGAGAATGTTGTTGAAGTGCAACGACGGTGGATGGTTCAATTTGGGACACCACCACCAACAAGGGTAAAAATAACAATAATCCGAGACAAGTTTGAAGATGATGGAACGGTTCAAGATGTGTTGAAAGGTCGGTGCCGAAGAATGAGACGTTTAAACACATCTTGCACCGATCCTCTTCTTCAAATTTGTCTCGGATTCTTGTTATTGTTAACTTGTTGGTGGTGGTGTCCCAAATTGAACCATCCAACGTCATTGCACTTCAACAACTTCTCCACTTTCCAATAATACTTCTGTATCCACTTACGTTTATCGAATGATAATTTCACCGCCATTGTTGTTTATAAAGACGTGAAGATCGATGAACGTGTTGCTATGCTTTTCCAGTGCTTTGTGGATCATACACAACAAAAATGGTATTTCTGTCTCATTTCGTTGCTGAGAAATAACGTTTCAAAGAGTGTATACATCAATTTGGGACACTCTGTAGACACAAATAGGCTACGTGGTTTTCTCAGAAAAAAAGTTATTTTTGTGAATAAAATATTTCAGCGTATTACTTTATATTGGCGAGTAACATATTTGTTTCAATTTCACACAGTACAGAGGATACGTCAAATAACAATCTTCTTTCTTTACGTATTTTAAAATGAAATACATTACTTACTACACCAATTGCAATGTTGTCAGTTCTCCTTATGTAATATTAATAAAAATGTTATTTCATTCTGTCTCTTTTAATTTGTGCGAAAACAGATTATAGGATCAAAAAATGTTCATATGATAAATCCGTCCTATTTCATGATCCTTATATACAGATTGAACATCTGGCCAATACTCGCCATCATTACAGAGTTATGCACCAATATTTCTGTACAAAATATTAAATTTATCTTCTGCGAAAATCATATGCTTGTGACCCAAAATAAACAAAATATTTTATTGTATATCTCATAATGTATTCACACTTAAATTCTGTTTATTTCTATTATTTCTACGTATAGTATTATTCTTTAATTTTAATGCATGCTTTTGGGATTTTTTGATAATAGATTAAAACATTTAATTTTAAAAATGTATGATCAGTAACAAAATGAAAATTGCTCCTGGTGGATATATGACTACCGTATTCCTTTTGGGTTCCGAGGTTCGTAGATTCAAATCCGACAAGGGTCTATGGAATTTTCAGGCCTTAAGATTCCCTAATGGAGTTTCGTTCGGAATGAAACTAAATCCGTACATTTTCGGCACGTGTAAGGAACCTCAAGTTTCAAAATAGAAGCCTCGCAACAAAATTTGTCGGTTTTTTTCGCGCCCGAATGTGCATTATGACGCTAACGAGCTTAGCTGTTAAAGAGTATCCTTAAATGAAATATAGATTACCGCTATTTAAAGAGAAATATACTATTGTTTATCCTATTAGAATTGACATAGACTCCTTCGGTACAAAAACAAATCCCATTTGGATAAATTAATCCTTTTTTTAAATTTATAATAAGAGAATGTTGTGTTTTATACATTGCTTTTGTTTACCTTTCGATTGTGCATATTGTATTGCTTAGTTACACTTATTTACATAGTTGAGTATACATACCCATCCATCCATAGTAATTTTGCCCGAGGGCAGGTTTTCACTGCAATCATAGCATTTGCATGCTATGCTTTGCAGTTTAATAGGGAATTATAGGTGTGGTAGCTTCCCGTTGCTTTGAATATACATATAAATAGGATTTTTTTTTAATTTATGGCATTCGTCTGAAGAAGATATTATCCGACACAGCGGAACATCGACTTGCTTCGTTTGTGGATGATTTCAGAACTAATGCCATGTCATCCCGTGTACACCCGCTGCACGTCAGTCTGTGAGTTTCAATTAATGTTTGTATGCGGGAATACTAGCAATGATGAACACTGTAAGTGCTTCATTTGCTATATGTTTTAATTTACAAATGGTTGGTATCTACGTTCGTGCGACGCATCAACAGTGCTACTATGACTGGAAGTAATCGTTCTGCTGTATCGTATAATGCAGTGTATTGAAACAGCTTTTATGAATGTTGAATAAAATATTTATTTATGAATATCATATAAAACTTTGATAGTTTTTTTAGTAAATAAACATCATGGATTTTCATTATGTAAAACCCAAATTAATTGATGACTAAAAAAAAGACATAATTGTATATTTAAAAGCAGCGGTAAATATGGTCCAGTACATTCGAGTTAAATTCAAACATGTTGCCAAGAGCACATGTTTCTTCTCACGATGCCCGGGGTTATAGGTATACATATGAGTACAAAGTAATTAAGTTTTTTGATTTGCAATTTGTGTATTCGGAATTATCGGTAAGCTGTACATGGACATATTGCATCATTATTACATTGATCTTATAGAATTGTATCTCGTCATATTAATACTGATTAATAAAATAGCAACGTACAACTAAAGATAAAAAAATGTCTATCTGACCGAGCACTTGAACCATATATCACCATGTTTACCCGGTGTTATTTTTTCATCACTTGAGCTACACAGAAAATTCCGAGAGCAGATATATATATATATATATATATATATATATATATATATATATACATTTTTTTCTCTCTTACTGTCTTCGTGATAGAATCAACATTTTTGTAAACTAATATGAGGTTCAAATCCCGGTGTAGGCAGAACTTTTTGTTGTATTATCTATTGCATACGAATGGCTTGCTGAGTAGGCCTATATTATTGCATGCGAATGGCGTGCTAAGTAGGCCTACATTAGGCCTAATTTTAATATTAATAATCTAATCTACTCAATGGTATTATCGAATCTATTATTTACAAGTCCGCGCGGATATAAGCTCTTGTTAAATTCCTTTCTTGAGTAAATGTTTTCCAATCATCATCTGGGTCATTCCATGTCAAGTGACAAAATTAACAATTAAAAATTTTAGTCACCATCTCCAATCTTCCTGAAATTTTGTTTAGGAACAGATATGTGTCTGAAACGATGTTGTGTATAATTCCACTTTCATAAGTAGTGTAGCTTGAGCCCTCGGGTCTCCTGCATATGGTCACTCATGCGCCACTCATACACGTTCTAACAAACTGGCAAATTTCAAGTACAACTGTTGTGGAACTGTAGCTGCTAGCTTCCTGAAAAATGGCAAACACAGACAACGTTTTAGGTTGCAGTTCCAAAGTTTAAAATGTTTTAGTTTTATTGCTGTTATCTCACAAATTTGCTCAAATAATTTGTCACATCAATTTGGGGCAGATTTTTCGTTGCATACATCTTTCCAACAAGGTCTTCTACAAACTAATGCTTTGGTGAACTTCCAAACCTGTTACTTATTTTAAGCTGCCAAAGTGTCAGCTATTAAGCCCACTTTGTTGTTACGATATACGCTTTTAAATATGAGTTTCAAATTTTACGCGTCGAATTTTGTGAATTTTCAAACACAAATAGCAAAACACCTTTTGCTCCAATCAAGTCATTTTTGTTACCATTGGCATGAGTAGCCTTCCTTCTATTAGCATCATCTTATCTAACTTTTGAGTCTCATCATTTAGGCCCACAAAAAGTGCTGTGAAAATTGCACTCACTTATATAACATGATATACTGTAGGAATGTGAAGAAAGGAAATCATTTGTACAGGTTCATTCAAACTATTGGTGTTAATGATGCTTAATGTCAACCAAGTGGTTTTTATTTATGTTTAGGCAATATGTGAATCTTATCTAATAACATTAATGCTATTGGAAGGTTGTATATGCACTGCAAAATCAAAAATCCTTGCGTTGGCCCATGGTGGCCAAGCCACAACCAATTTCGTGTTTTAAATGAGTGTGTATGAATACATCACTATTTCATCTAGGCATAAATTAGTAACCCCATCGCCTAGGGGCCACCCCCAATACCCAGGAAAGGCTAGCGACGGGTGTGGGTCTCCTACCAAGGATCCCAAGCCTAACGTTGCTGGTTTCTTTTCAAGAATCCAAAGCCTGACGTTGAGGGTTTCTCATGGAGGATCCTAAGCCCCAAGGGTGGGTTTCTTCATGGGTCTTAAGCTGAAGTGATACCCTGTTGTTCAATAAGTAAAACTATAGATTGAAGAGTTGCTTTTTTCTTTCATAATTGATTGAAATTTATTGTAAATATCCATCATGGAGGCTTCTTCTAAACTATACTGCTTTCCATTGCTGTAGCTGTGAGGCTGAAATGTAGGCTATACTATGCTCTTGTCCACCGCTGTGGTCTCGAGGTAGCGTGCTGCCTTGTCACCCAACGGGCCCGGGTTCAATCCCCGGTCGGAGCAGTTTTTCTGTGTGACGTTTTTATCGACGTTTTTCCTCACCTGTAAGAGAAATGTCAGGAACACTTTAAGGCCCAAACGGTCCCCGAAATCTCACGGCCATCATCATCATCATCGTCGTCCTTATCATTATCATCATCATCGCCATCATCCTTCACCGGTGTGGAAAGCAACGAGAAGCTACCACACCTACAATTCCCTAGTAAAGCTGCAAGCATAGCATGAAAATGCTATGATTAGAGTGAAGGACCTGCATTCGGGCAGAAATACTATGGATGGAATATGTTCTTCTGTTATCCAACAGGTGTATTTTCTAGAGAGCCAATGAAATGACTGAGCTATTCCATGTGACTGCATAGAATTGACCAAGGCGTCAATGCTGTTCTATTGAACTTTACAAATGTTGCTAATCCATCAATTGTTATCGTAAATTCATGCAATATAGAGGCAAGGCTGATGATTAGCGATGGGGAACTGTTTGTAGCAAATGGATTGAAGAAGCAACAAATGTTGATTCTGCATCATTAGAAATCCTGCTAACATGAACTTGAGCTTCATTAATGAGCACAAAATGGTGGTTTTCTCTTGTACCTGCTACTGTATGACCGTCTTTAAATCTTTCTTTTTGGCTGGTTCAGTTTGTATCAATTTCTTCTTTAGAAATTAAAAATAAGTTAATTCCATTTATTTGTTGATCACATTAAACAAATAAATTACTTGGCGTCAAAATTTGCTCCAGTAAACACGGCAGGTTGTTATTTTTTTAAAGGCTGGCACGGAGCTGTTAGGGATTTTAAACAGTTTCACCAATGCTGTCACAGGGTAATATTCCATGGCTTGTCCCAAAACACTTTTCCATTCTGCAATGCAGTTAAAAATCAATAATGTGTTGGTACAACGTGGATTTATAAAATCTTTGTAAATTATTTAACTTGTGCTGGCAGAGGCCGTCACTCAAAAGTAGTAGATGTGTGTTATTTATTCCACAGTACTTTATTCATACATTCGATTAGCTTGATCAAGGAAGGGGAAAAGCACGAAAACTGCAAAAATTGCGTCATTTGCTGTAGGCAAAGTCACTGATTACACAGAAATTGAGACTTTGCCACCTGGTTGGCATGATTTGTTAGTACACTACGAAGGGGTTTTTTTGTTAGCGTAGCTTGACTGTTCTTCCAATGAAAACTAGCACTGCATATTGTACAATAAACACATAATTTTTGGCAGAGTACATTAAAATAACAATTCGCCGGGCTTCAAAATTTCTTTGAAGAATTTCAAGTCATGACTTTGATATTTGGTAACATAGTGATGAGAAGAAAGTTTCAAAATTTTACTAACACCAAAGCTTCTATAAAATCTTCAACAGCATCTTGTTTTATTTCTAGGGTGTCGTTGTCGGTGTGTACCCATTGTTTATAGTCAATTAAATTAAACTAAATCGGCAATGGGAAAAAATGAAACTAAGAAATTATATGGGATAATTTGGAACAAAAGTATTACAATGAAACTAAATGAAAATCATAAGAGCGTAATACATAATATTTTGTTATATAGAAATGAAACTTGGTCTTTGACGGAATTACAAAGTAATAAAATTAGTACAGTTGAATTTGATTTTCTTAGAAGCCTTAAAAAAAGACAAGATAAAATAATATATTAATTCCTTAGGAAAGAAATGAACGTCACGACATCTGTTGTTAACAGGATTGAAAATCAAACTCATACATGGTATGACCATGTACAGAGAATAGAAGATAAAAGATCGCCACAAATATATATAAGTAAAGTGATCCCACCACAGGCCTCAGGAGGCCCTTGGGGTAGTAGGAGGTTAAGGCTCCCACTTTTTCTTGACAATCGGCACTTGATGTCAGCCGGGTTGTCAGCCCTGCGTGACGGTCGCCTTTACCCCAGAACAAGCGTCTGGTACTCATTTCAGTTAGAGGCTGAGTCGACCCCAGGGCCATAGTGCCGCCAGAAGGTTTGGGTCAGTTTAAAAATCCTGACCCCATCGGGACTCGAACCCTCGACCTTCCGGCTTGTAGCGCAGTGCCTTAACCACTACGCTACAGCATTCATTACATATATATGTACTAATGGTCACCCTGTGGAAGAAATAAACGCGGCAGATGAAGATGGAAATGGAAAACTTATGTCAGAACTATAATGGATGACAGGAATTTGGATGAAGGAGATTGGTATGATAGAATTAAATGGAAACTGAAAACGGCAAACCTGTAAGTGGGGGAAGCCGAAAAAGAAGGAGAAGAAGAAACCACCAAGGTCACTTTCTTGGCCCTAAAATAAAAGTATTGTAATTCCAGTATACCTGACAATCAACTTGCTGCAGATTGTTTCTATATTTGTATATGTACGTCACGATGCGTAATTAAATAATTTAAAATTTCAAAGTACTTTTTCTGGCCTTAAATGATTAGTCTCAAAAGTGAAACAAGTTGACTCTCAAAAAACAGTCTTCTCTTTCTATGGTAACAAAAATAACTTGAATGGAGCAAAACGTTTTATGCTGTTTGGGTTTGAAAGTTCACAAAATTTGACACATACATTTGAACCTCATATTGAATACCGTAACATACGTATATATCTTGACAAGAAAGTGAGCTTAATAGCTGATACGTTGGTAGCTTAAAATAAGTCATGGGTTTACTTGCTTACCAAAACATAAGTTTGTAGAATACCTTGTTTCAAAGTTTTAAGCATGAAAAATCTGCCTCAAATTGATATGACGTATTATTTGATCAACTTTGTGAAGTAACAGCAATAAAAGTAAAATTTTATAAACATTGAAACTGCAACCCTGTGTTCAGAGCACAAACGTTGTCGCTGGTTGCAATTTTTAAAGCTGCTACCTGCTACGGTTTCACAACAGTAGCACTTGAAACTTCACAATCTATGCACGCGCACGCTTGCATTGCACGAATGTGCTTTTTTCAGGAGGCCTTGGAGCCCCCTCTATACTACTAGTGAAACTTTGATTTTGAACATCACTTGAAGCTTTGTTCAACACTAACACCAAATTTCATAAAGATCCAAGGTGGTACCAAAAAGGTGATTTGGTCACTTGACATGGAATGGCACCTCTGTATAATTGCCCTCCCTCAAATCATGGCAAACGTCATTCTGTACTTTATGAGTGACTAGTTACTTGGCACTTTGCCTCTGGTTTTCTATCAAGGTGTTTCCATATTCCCCTTGCATTCTCCATTTGTGCCAGATGTCCTGCATGTCACAGTCTACGGGATAACAGTTGTTATTATATCTCGGTTCCCGTAAAGTCCCTGTAGTCTTCTCCATTCACATGCCTGTTCGTCCCTCTTTGGTCCAACATTTTTTTCTAAACATTTTATTCTCAAATACTCGTAATATTTTCTCCTCTTTAGAGTCCATATTTCGTATCCATATAAAAACGGGAGAATGTCATTTTTATATACACTGCTAGAAAAAATAGTAACATTCTCAATTACTGTCTTCGTTGGAACCAGGATGTGATATGTGCATATTGAGTGATAATAGTGTTAGTGATCTATCTGTAACGGTCATCGGAGGTCAGATGGCGCTCAGGAGGCCTGGCGAATATATTCTGCTCTTGAACAACTTCAGCCATTTTAAGTGATCGCGTTATATGTCTGAGGGAAGCTGGATGGACATATCGACGAATTACTGAACATGTTGGGCACGAAGTATTGGTGATGTTTTGCTGCTTTCAGCAGTAGTCTGTTAACATTTCCTCTCACGTAGACTAGGTTCAGGACGGCCGCGTAGTACATATGCATGTCAAGATCGTCACATTTCGCAGGCACCGGTGGCCGCAGGAAAGAGGTCAGGTCAAATGTTGCATTTTCTGTGTCATCAAGAACCGTTTGGAACCGTCTGTTTGCAGCAGGACTAGAACACCTGTTCCTCTGGCTAAGATATTACCTACATACCGACACCGCCAAGCACTTCTACTCTGATGTTGTGAAAGTGTCGACTGGAGATTGAAATGAGGCTCTTTTTTTCAGTGATGATAATAGGTTCGGTTTTTTTGCCAGTGATGGATGTACACATGTATGGCATAGATCGGTTGACCGGCAATTTCCGGAGTGCATTTGCCTACAACATGGTGTGGTGATGCCATCCGTTTCTATAGGGTAAAGTAAATAGTGTCCGGTACATTTCACAAGTTGTTAATCCCGTACTACTACCATTTCTTCAACAGGAAGATGTGTGATTCTTGATCAGGACAACGCATGTCCACATAGGCTGCTGTGACGCAATGTTCTCTTCGCGGGGTACAACATTTCCTCTCGTCAACAAGATCCTCAGATCTCTCCCCAATTGAGCATGTAAGGGACATGATGAAACGGGAACTTACTCTTTTGCAAGAGCCTCAAGAAGCATTGCCAAATTTCGACAACAGGTCCAAGATGCCTGGTTAAATTTATTGAAGGATGCTTTTTGACACCTTTATGACCGTTTTCATCCGAGAATACGAGTATACGCCTGCATTGTCGCCAGAATAGGGTACAACCATGTATTGATGCGACTGCTTGAACACCCTTACTGCGAAACGTGTGTCTCATTTGGCCTGAATTTGTTATTACATGCTCCTAGAATGACAAAATTACCTGTCACATCACTGTTCATTAAAATTAACTTGTTCTTGAGGGTGTTAATTTTTTCCGGTAGGGTATTTTCAGTTTAACGTTTTTGAGAGAAGTTGGGATGACAAAATCCTCTGTTGATGCGCAATAATATGTTCTTCGAGAATTGAACCAAAATTTAATTTCTTTCTACACCTAATTCCTGTTTTAATTATTTTTCCTAGGTGTTTTAATTCAGCCACTTCCTCGAACTTTCCCTCATTTTTCATTGACTGATCATTTCAATTGTATAATAAATTTCAATGTGTGACCATATATTTAGTTTTATTGATATTTACTTCCAGCTCTATTTTTTAATGCAAATTATAGAGTGTTGCATATTTGCTCTTAGTATCTCCTCACAATCGCCTTAGTACGTCATCAGCATATGCCAGCAGGTTATTAATACCTTTGAGCTTACCCCTTCTTTATCTTTCGAAGATTAAATGGCATGCTCTAGTACAAAATTCAACACAAGAAGAAATAGTGCATCGTTTTGCTTTATCCCATTGTGTATTTCGAAATTAATTAAGTTTTGAGATTTACAATATTTTTGTGTTTAGAATTAACTGTAAACTGTACACAGCCATACCTCACGATCATGACATTGTTCTTATAGAATTTTATATTGTCGTATTAATATTGATTAATAAAACAACGTACAATTAAAAAGAAAAATTCCTGCCTGAACGGGTATTTGAATCCCAGAACACTTACGTTTAGCCGGTGGCAATCTTACGAATTGAGCTACTCAGACAATTTCACGGGCAGACATATTATTTTCTCTATTTTACTGTATTCTTAGTAGAAACAACCCTCTTGTAATGTGAATAGAAATTCACCACTTACGAGTCCCGGAGTTCAAATCTCGTGTTAAGCAGAACTATTTATCTTTGGTTGTATTAAGTACTGCACGCAGATGGCTTTTTCAGTAAATTAATTACAACACTAATTATTTATATTATATCATATTACAATATATGTATTCTTTACATTTTAGGGTATTGCTTTGAATTTCATTGCACTGCATTGCATTGCATTACATTATATTACATTATATTATATTATAATATCCATCCATAGTAATTCTGCCCGAGAGCAGGTCTTTCATTGCAATCATAGCGTTTTCATACTATGCTTTGCAGTTTTACTAGGGAATTATATGTGTGGTAGCTTACCATTACTTTCCACACCTGTGAAAGACAGTGATGATAATGATGAGGATAATGATGATGGCAGGATGATTTTCGGAGACCGTTGAGCCCTAAGCTTCCTGATATTTTTCTTACAGGTGAGGAAAAATCCCGAAGAAAACTCACCCCGGAGCCTGCCCCGACCGGGAATCGAACCCAGGCCCGCTGCGTGACAAGGCAGCACGATACCTCGAGACCACAGAGGTGGTCATATTATAATATAATTTATTATGTTAATTAAATAAACATAAAACTTAAAGTTTTATATGATTTTCATATTTATTAAAACACAAATTCATAACAACTGTTTCAGTTCTTTATACCTTCTTCTAGACGAATTTTATCATGATTACAAATTATATGTAATAAAATTCATTTGTAATCATGATATAATTCGTCTGAAGACGGTACAAAGTACTGAAACAGCTGTTACGAATTTGTATTTTTATAAACATGCAAATCATATAAAACTTTAAGTTTTATTTTTATTTAATTAACGTAAAAATGGATTTCATCAAGTAAACGCCAAATAAATTGACTATTACTTTATATATATATATACTTTATATATATATATATATATATATATATATTATATCCAATGTAAATAGTAACGTATATTGCATAATGCATAATTTGTGGTGTTTTTATAATGGAAATTGACAGTTAATGAAAAATGTGGGACATTTTGAATACGTAAGTTGTTGAATTCAAATATCTAGAAACAATAATTACAAATGAGAATTGTGTGCATACGAGTAAAGAAATTATAAATGGACTGATTTCTAGAAATGCATGCTATTACGCATTCCAGGGAACCTTGTCATCCCAATTTCGCATAAAAACATTAAACTAAAAATATATCAAACTGTTATTCTCCCAGTTATATTATATAGACTTATATTTGAGGACGGTGAAAAGATTCGAGTATTTGAGAATACAGTTCTTATGAAAAAGCTTGGACCGAACAGAGACGAACAGATAGGCGAATAGAAAAGACTTACAAAACTGTGAGCCACATGGTAAACTAGTTCGTAGACTGCGGTGGCCAAAATATGTGGCACGAATGTGGAATGAAAAAGGACCATATAAACTACTTGTTGGAGAACCAGAGGGAAAGTTCCCAGAATTTAGGAAAAGAACGAGGTAGGAGAATAATATTAATGATTTGAGATGATTTGGTTACATAGGGGATGATTTGAAGACATTAGCTCAGGATTGGAATGTATGGAAAGTTTATGTCCGCGAGGCCATGAACGTATGGGTTAGATCATGCCAATGAATTAGTTAGAGAGTGTATATAATGTAATCTTCTTCCGTTAAAATATTTCTTCAAGATTTAGTTTAGGAATTAGAAGTATGGATGTAAAATGTGAATATTTGAATGAATTTGAACTACTTATAAAACTTTCATATAAAAACGTATCTGCTGAATTAAGTAAACAGCATAATTCTAGAACGGATAGTTAAGAAAGTAGGGAGGTATGAATATTACAAGAAAGAACTAGCACATGTTTTTATAAGTGAATAATTCTTCATGGATTTTATGCACTTCATATGGTGATCTTACTAATAGTGAAAAGAGATGGGAGAAGTGCGGTTACTGTGCGCCAGCTGGCAATAAGAAGTCTCATTAGTTTTCTGGAATAAACAACTAGAAGACGAAATTAAACTTCGACTTTATAAACACTCAAACTTCCTGAAAATGACTTTGGGTCAAACAACTAGGTAAATTACTTCGAACTTGTCATTCACCTGCACACCTAGATTTTTTTCTGTTAATTATTATTATTGATGAAGTGTTGTGACTCATAAATCTCTAAATGTAAAGGAATAAACTTATCTTTATATATAAAAGCAATTCGAGTCTGTCTGTCCTTTATGGACTCAGAATCTACTTGACCGATTTGAATGGGGTTTTTTCCATCATTTAGAGATTTTTTCTAGAACAATTAATGTATATAACCGAGGTCACTAATTAGATTCCATGATGGTCCATTTTCAAAGTAGTAAATTAAGTCGAGGTCCGGAACTACAGTTGATTAAATATACTTCTTCTTTTTCTTCCTTCCAAGTATTAGGCCAAGGCCTGTTACGATCCTATAGAAAATGTTCCCTCCAGCGGGTCGTCATAAGTTTGATCCCTCCGGGAAATTCTCGTAAAAGACTTGAAAGCATAATAATAGTCCCTTCGATTGGTTGCTGGAAGGCAAGACCAGTGATGGGGCTGCCATCTTAAGCCTCTGGTCAGGCTTTTCTGGAGAAGAAAATAAAATAAAGGAATGAAGAAAATGGAAGAAAGGAAAGACTCCCTAGCCCTCGGATGCCCTAATAGCGTCGGGGTCGAAAAACAAGAGTTAACCAAGAGAGGTTAGATAGTAATTAAATATACGAAGATTTTATTAAGTGATTAATATTATCAGGAAATTATTTAAATTATGTTATGTGTATGAATATCACAATTAAACAAAACACATGGTAAATACTAAAAGGATACAGCACAGTAGTGCACAGTTATTCATTATTATAATTGTTAATAGGTTTATGTCGGCCGCGGTGGTCTAGTGATTATGCTCCTTGCCTCTGGTCCCGAGGGTCGCGGGTTCAAACCCGGCCGGGGTCAACGGGTTTTTTTAGGATGGAAAAATCCAAGGACCAAGTCCTCCGGGAGGGACTTTAAGCCGTGGGTCCCGAGTCTGAAGATTTTCAGGCTCGTAAAAAATCCTTAAGCCTGAATGAAAAGGCCTCTAAGCAAAATTTACCGAATTGTCTCGTCCTAGTACTACCTTGGTTTCCTAGATGTCAGTATGAGGCGGAATGCTGACCACGGACCACTCCCAAAAATGGCATCTATACGAAAACAAGTGTAACTAAATTAGTATGGTTCAAATTCTTCCCTGTAGGGGAAGAGCCCCTAAATCTCTGTAAAGGGAAAACATGCGCTTACAATTACAAACAATAATAAGTTTATGGTAAACTTAACATATGGTCAGAGTAATATTCAACTATCTCTCTTCACAAATTTCGTGTCTTTCACGATACCAGGTTACAAACGGATTCTCGTTTATCTTCAGTCAAATCTCCGACCATAAATAGCACTGTCAACTGAGCCAATAATAATACTATCATGACATGAAGTTTAATACAAGTAGTTGCATTCAATGTTTAACCGATTTTAAAAACTTGTATTAATTCGGTAATTAACTGATCCGGAAACCAAAGCCCTGGTAATATAGCATATTGCCCTACATACTATAGGGCCGGAGCTAAAAAAATGACATTTGTGCAAAAAAGTCGCTCTTTGAACGCTTAAACGTCTTACACTGCCTAAACCATCCATCCATAGTAATTCTGCCCGAAGGCAGGTCCTTCACTGCAATCATGCTATGCTTGCAGCTTTACTAGCGAATTGTGTAGGTGTGGTAGCTTCCCGTTGCTTTCCACACCGGTGAAGGATGATGATTGCGATGGCCAAATGATTTCGGGGACCGTTTGGGCCTTAAATTTTTCCTGACATTTGTCTTACATGTCAGGAAGAACCCCGATAAAAACCTCACCCAGAAAAACTGCCCCGACCGGGGATCGAACCCGGGCCCGCTGCGTGACAAGGCAGCACGCTACTTCTAGACCACAGCGGTGGACTGCCTAAACCATAATAAATATAACAAAATAATGTATACAGAATCGATTTTTTGAAAAAAATCTATTAAAACAGTCAGCTACAGTTTATGTCTATAGTTTACGGATAACTCACAGTAACCATTCATTCTTTCACTTCATTGATACTAAGAAGATCAAAATGAGTAGATTGCCGGGCAAGCCTAAGTAGTGCCCGACGAGTATCCTTTTACGGATAACTCACAATAAACAATTTTGTATTTCAGCCTATTTATGACAATATCTGGATAAGTAGATTCCCACGGATAACTCACAATAAACAATTTTGTATTTCAGCCTATTTATGACAATATCTGGATAAGTAGATTCCCACGGATAACTCACAATAAACAATTTTGTATTTCAGCCTATTTATGACAATATCTGGATAAGTAGATTCCCACGGATAACTCACAATAAACAATTTTGTATTTCAGCCTATTTATGACAATATCTGGATAAGTAGATTCCCACGGATAACTCACAATAAACAATTTTGTATTTCAGCCTATTTATGACAATATCTGGATAAGTAGATTCCCATGGATAACTCACAATAAACAATTTTTTATTTCAGTCTATTTATGACAATATCCGGATAAGTAGATTCCCACGGATAACTCACAATAAACAATTTTGTATTTCATCCTATTTATGACAATATCCGGATAAGTAGATTCCCATGGATAACTCACAATAAACAATTTTGTATTTCAGCCTATTTATGACAATATCTGGATAAGTAGATTTCCACGGATAACTCACAATAAACAATTTTTTATTTCAGTCTATTTATGACAATATCCGGATAAGTAGATTCCCACGGATAACTCACAATAAACAATTTTGTATTTTTATCCTATTTATGACAATATCCGGATAAGTAGTTTCCCATGGATAACTCACAATAAACAATTTTGTATTTCAGCCTATTCATGACAATATCCGGATAAGTAGATTCCCACGGATAACTCACAATAAACAATTTTGTATTTCAGCCTATTTATGACAATATCTGGATAAGTAGATTTCCACGGATAACTCACAATAAACAATTTTTTATTTCAGTCTATTTATGACAATATCCGGATAAGTAGATTCCCACGGATAACTCACAATAAACAATTTTGTATTTTTATCCTATTTATGACAATATCCGGATAAGTAGTTTCCCATGGATAACTCACAATAAACAATTTTGTATTTCAGCCTATTCATGACATTATCCGGATAAGTAGATTCCCACGGATAACTCACAATAAACAATTTTGTATTTCAGCCTATTTATGACAATATCTGGATAAGTAGATTCCCATGGATAACTCACAATAAACAATTTTTTATTTCAGTCTATTTATGACAATATCCGGATAAGTAGATTCCCACGGATAACTCACAATAAACAATTTTGTATTTCATCCTATTTATGACATATCCGGATAAGTAGATTCCCATGGATAACTCACAATAAACAATTTTGTATTTCAGCCTATTTATGACAATATCTGGATAAGTAGATTTCCACGGATAACTCAAATAAACAATTTTTTATTTCAGACTATTTATGACAATATCCGGATAAGTAGATTCCCACGGATAACTCACAATAAACAATTTTGTATTTTTATCCTATTTATGACAATATCCGGATAAGTAGTTTCCCATGGATAACTCACAATAAACAATTTTGTATTTCAGCCTATTCATGACATTATCCGGATAAGTAGATTCCCACGGATAACTCACAATAAACAATTTTGTATTTCAGCCTATTTATGACAATATCTGGATAAGTAGATTTCCACGGATAACTCACAATAAACAATTTTTTATTTCAGCCTATTTATGACAATATCTGGATAAGTAGATTTCCACGGATAACTCACAATAAACAATTTTGTATTTCAGCCTATTTATGACAATATCTGGATAAGTAGATTTCCACGGATAACTCACAATAAACAATTTTTTATTTCAGTCTATTTATGACAATATCCGGATAAGTAGATTCCCACGGATAACTCACAATAAACAATTTTGTATTTTTATCCTATTTATGACAATATCCGGATAAGTAGTTTCCCATGGATAACTCACAATAAACAATTTTGTATTTCAGCCTATTCATGACATTATCCGGATAAGTAGATTCCCACGGATAACTCACAATAAACAATTTTGTATTTCAGCCTATTTATGACAATATCTGGATAAGTAGATTCCCATGGATAACTCACAATAAACAATTTTTTATTTCAGTCTATTTATGACAATATCCGGATAAGTAGATTCCCACGGATAACTCACAATAAACAATTTTGTATTTCATACTATTTATGACAATATCCGGATAAGTAGATTCCCATGGATAACTCACAATAAACAATTTTGTATTTCAGCCTATTTATGACAATATCTGGATAAGTAGATTTCCACGGATAACTCACAATAAACAATTTTTTATTTCAGTCTATTTATGACAATATCCGGATAAGTAGATTCCCACGGATAACTCACAATAAACAATTTTGTATTTTTATCCTATTTATGACAATATCCGGATAAGTAGTTTCCCATGGATAACTCACAATAAACAATTTTGTATTTCAGCCTATTCATGACATTATCCGGATAAGTAGATTCCCACGGATAACTCACAATAAACAATTTTGTATTTCAGCCTATTTATGACAATATCTGGATAAGTAGATTCCCATGGATAACTCACAATAAACATTTTTTTATTTCAGTCTATTTATGACAATATCCGGATAAGTAGATTCCCACGGATAACTCACAATAAACAATTTTGTATTTCATCCTATTTATGACAATATCCGGATAAGTAGATTCCCATGGATAACTCACAATAAACAATTTTGTATTTCAGCCTATTTATGACAATATTTGGATAAGTAGATTTCCACGGATAACTCACAATAAACAATTTTTTATTTCAGTCTATTTATGACAATATCCGGATAAGTAGATTCCCACGGATAACTCACAATAAACAATTTTGTATTTCAGCCTATTTATGACAATATCTGGATAAGTAGATTCCCACGGATAACTCACAATAAACAATTTTGTATTTCAGCCTATTTATGACAATATCTGGATAAGTAGATTTCCACGGATAACTCACAATAAACAATTTTTTATTTCAGTCTATTTATGACAATATCCGGATAAGTAGATTCCCACGGATAACTCACAATAAACAATTTTGTATTTTTTATCCTATTTATGACAATATCCGGATAAGTAGTTTCCCATGGATAGACTCCACAATAAACAATTGTGTATGTCAGCAAACCTATGCATGACATTATCCGGATAAGTAGATTCCCACGGATAACTTTCCCCCACATACACAATTTTGTATTTCACAATCACCCCTATTTATGACAATATTCCTGGATAAGTAGATTTCCCATGGATAACTCACAATAAACAATTTTTTATTTCAGTCTATTTATGACAATATCCGGATCAGTTGATTCCCACGGATAACTCACAATAAACAATTTTGTATTTCAATCCTATTAATGACAATATCCGGATAACTAGATTCCCATGGATAACTCACAATAAACAATTTTTTATTTCAACACGCCTATTTATGACAATATCTGGATAAGTAGATTTCCAACGGATAACTCAGCATAAACGATTTTTTTTTCAGTCTATTTTTGACAATATCCGGATAAGTAGATTCCCACGGATAACTCACAATAAACAATTTTGTATTTCATCCTATTTATGACAATATCCGGATAAGTATATTCCCACGGATAACTCACAATAAACCATTTTTTATTTCAGTCCCTATTATGACAATATCCGGAAAAGTAGATTCCCACGGATAACTCACAATAAACAATTTTGTATTTCATATTTCTCCTGTTCTGAATATCCGGATAAGTAGATTCCCATGGATAAACTCACAAAAAACACTTTTTGTATTTCACAGAGCCTATTTATGACAATATCTGGATAAGTAGATTCCCACGGATAACTCACAATAAACAATTTTGTATTTCAGCCTATTTATGACAATATCTGGATAAGTAGATTTCCACGGATAACTCACAATAAACAATTTTGTATTTCAGCCTATTTATGACAATATCCGGATAAGTAGATTCCCACGGATAACTCACAATAAACAATTTTGTATTTTTATCCTATTTATGACAATATCCGGATAAGTAGTTTCCCATGGATAACTCACAATAAACAATTTTGTATTTCAGCCTATTCATGACATTATCCGGATAAGTAGATTCCCACGGATAACTCACAATAAACAATTTTGTATTTCAGCCTATTTATGACAATATCTGGATAAGTAGATTCCCACGGATAACTCACAATAAACAATTTTGTATTTCAGCCTATTTATGACAATATCTGGATAAGTAGATTCCCACGGATAACTCACAATAAACAATTTTTTATTGCAGTCTATTTATGACAATATCCGGATAAGTAGATTCCCACGGATAACTCACAATAAACAATTTTGTATTTCATCCTATTTATGACAATATCCGGATAAGTAGATTCCCATGGATAACTCACAATAAACAATTTTGTATTTCAGCCTATTTATGACAATATCTGGATAAGTAGATTTCCACGGATAACTCACAATAAACAATTTTTTATTTCAGTCTATTTATGACAATATCCGGATAAGTAGATTCCCACGGATAACTCACAATAAACAATTTTGTATTTTTATCCTATTTATGACAATATCCGGATAAGTAGTTTCCCATGGATAACTCACAATAAACAATTTTGTATTTCAGCCTATTCATGACATTATCCGGATAAGTAGATTCCCACGGATAACTCACAATAAACAATTTTGTATTTCAGCCTATTTATGACAATATCTGGATAAGTAGATTCCCACGGATAACTCACAATAAACAATTTTGTATTTCAGCCTATTTATGACAATATCTGGATAAGTAGATTCCCACGGATAACTCACAATAAACAATTTTGTATTTCAGCCTATTTATGACAATATCTGGATAAGTAGATTCCCACGGATAACTCACAATAAACAATTTTGTATTTCAGCTTATTTATGACAATATCCGGATAAGTAGATTCCCACGGATAACTCACAATAAACAATTTTGTATTTTATCCTATTTATGACAATATCCGGATAAGTAGATTCCCATGGATAACTCACAATAAACAATTTTGTATTTCAGCCTATTTATGACAATATCTGGATAAGTAGATTCCCACGGATAACTCACAATAAACAATTTTTTATTTCAGTCTATTTATGACAATATCCGGATAAGTAGATTCCCACGGATAACTCACAATAAACAATTTTGTATTTCAGTCTACTTATGACAATATCCGGATAAGTAGATTCCCACGGATAACTCACAATAAACAATTTTGTGTTTCAGTCTATTTATGACAATATCTGGATAAGTAGATTCCCACGGATAACTCACAATAAACAATTTTGTATTTCAGTCTATTTATGACAATATCTGGATAAGTAGATTCCCACGGATAACTCACAATAAACTATTTTGTATTTCAGCCTATTCATGACATTATCCGGATAAGTAGATTCCCACGGATAACTCACAATAAACAATTTTGTATTTCAGTCTATTTATGACAATATCTGGATAAGTAGATTCCCACGGATAACTCACAATAAACAATTTTGTATTTCAGCCTATTTATGACAATATCTGGATAAGTAGATTCCCACGGATAACTCACAATAAACAATTTTGTATTTCAGCCTATTTATGACAATATCTGGATAAGTAGATTCCCACGGATAACTCACAATAAACAATTTTGTATTTCAGCCTATTTATGACAATATCCGGATAAGTAGATTCCCAGGGATAACTCGCAATAAACAATTTTGTATTTCATCCTATTTATGACAATATCCGGATAAGTAGATTCCCATGGATAACTCACAATAAACAATTTTGTATTTCAGCCTACTTATGACAATATCTGGATAAGTAGATTCCCACGGATAACTCACAATAAACAATTTTGTATTTCAGTCTATTTATGACAATATCCGGATAAGTAGGTTCCCACGGATATCTCACAATAAGCAATTTTGTATTTCAGCCTATTTATGTCAATATCCGGATAAGTAGATTCCTACGGATAACTCACAATAAACAATTTTGTATTTCAGCCTATTTATGACAATACCCGGATAAGTAGATTTTCGGGCGACGTCGGGTAATAAGTATGGGTTATATAAAAATGTTTTGATATACATTTATAATTATTTTTCATTTTACTTAATCAACTTAACACAAAAACTGATTTTATTTATTAGCGCACGCCGTATATAAGTTGGTTACAAATAAATTAACAATATAATATTATTTTTGTTCTTTTCTTTAATTTAATCTCTCATTGTATATTTGTGTGTCCCGCACCAGCAGTGACACGACCTGGCGTAAGATGATTTCATACCCTGGATCACATATATACTTTTACTGACGACACAAATACATGGGAGGGTCTTTTCGGAAGAATGATCATCTCAATGCCAGAGCCATTCACATTTAAAACAACACCAACAATTATCTCAAACACTCATAATAAACAAGGCGAATGTTAAATGAAGGAGGCTATTGTGATGATCGCATGTTATTCGATAAAGGCGAATCGAATGACACATCCTTCTTTCAAAATGGTTCCATAGTTTTCGAGCTTGAAATAACAATCCGTATATGGTAGAGCCTCGATTATCCCAAGTAATATGGACCGAGGGTGCCTCGGACAACCGAAAACTCGAATAACACGGAATCTGTAAAACGAAAATGCAATGTAAATGTATGGTCTTCTTCTTCTTCTTCCGAATGCAGTATTGGGCGATGATGCCCGTTCTGCGACTAAAAAAACTGATCTTTCTATCGGTTGAAGGGTCTTCCGAGGTCCCTTTTGCCTTTAGGGTTGAGGTGGTAAATCATCTTTGGTAAACGGGAATTTGACATTCTCTGGACGTGTTGGAACCATTTAATCTGATAATTTTGTATATGTTCAACCATTCCCCTACTATTCCACTGCATCCTTATCTCATCACTTTTCATTCTATCCATTAATGTTACTCCAGTTAGTGATCGGAGGAATCTCATTTGTGAACTATTAATGCGGGATTTATCTTTTGCTCGAAGTGTCCAGCATTCACTTCCGTATAGTAGAGCAGGTTTGGCTATGGCATTATGAAATCTCAATTGGATTTCTTTCCTCATTTGTTTTCCAAAATTTCTCCTAATTATACCATTTAATCTGTTATATTTTTCTAGATTTGTTTCCTTTTGATTATGAAACTGTGATATATTATTACCTAAATAATTAAAGTGTGTTACTTGTTCTATTGGTTTATTATTTATTATTATTTTACTGGTAAACGGGTGAAATTGATGAAAACGTGGTCAAAGATGTGAAAAAAGACATCTACTGTACGGTATTCTAATATATAAAAATGAATGTTTGTTTGCTTGTTTGTTTGTTTGATCGTATTTTATGCGCGGCCATACCGTTGATCCGATTGTGATGGGACTTTTTGAAAAATGTTCAGGAGGTTCCCGGGATGAACACAGGCTATAAGATAGTTCTGATACTCAACCCCTACACCCTTACAAATCGCCTTTTGTAATGAAAAACATGAAAAATATAACTCTTTGGACGCTTAAATGGCTTACGCTGATTAAACCATAACAAATACACAAAATTAATGTTCACATAATAGAATATCTCAAAAACCTCTACAAAAACGGCCGCGACAGAATATGTTTATCTCTTACGAATAACTCACAATAACCATTTTTGTCTTTCTTTGATGCCAAGAAGATCAAGACAAGTACGTAGAATCCTGTGCAAGCATAGCAGCACATGGCGGGCATTCTTTTACGGATAACTCACAATAACGAATTTTGTCTTTTAGCACACTTATGACAAGAATATCGAGGTAAATAAATTCCCGGGCAACACCGGGTAATCAGTATGGGGAATATTAAAATAATGATCATATACATTTATAATTATTTTTCATTTTACTTATTCAACTAATCATAAGAAGTATATTAGTTTTTGTCTTTAAGCTCATTTATGCCAAGAAGATCGGGATGAGTAGATTCCAGGACAACGTCGAGCAAACAGCACGGGGTATCTAAAAATAATTACGATACAAATTTTTCCCTTGACCTATTTAACTAAATATAAAATACATTCATTTTCGTATTTCAGCTTAGTTATGTCTAGAAGATCGGGATAAGTAGATTCCCGGTCAAGGCCGGGTAATCAGCACGGGGTATCTAAAAAATACATATTTTTTTCCCTTGCACATTAATTTTCATTTATTTAGGAGTAGCAGCGCACGCCTCGCCGGTTATTAGGTAGTATGAAATAAAAAAAAACATACAGTACATACAATACATGTTCCAGTAAAAAGTTATTCCTTCTAAAGTCCATAAATGTTTCCTGTTTAACGGAACTCGCTGGCTTCTTTGCCGCCGTTTCCCGCAATCGTCTTAGCAGTAGAAGGTATGTTGAAGTTGTCTCTGACTGTTTCTCTAGGTATTCGATGTCCTTTTCTATCGCTTTGCATTGGTAAAATATTTAATTAGGAGGTTAGACAAAAGGTGATGGCGAAGGATTTAACATAGTATTGTCCTCTTGTTTCGAGAAATTTTGGCTCGTGGTCTAGTCAGGGTGGGTTCGGTGAGCGATGAGGATCACGATCACAGTGAATAACGAAAGAACGTTGTATGGGCAGCGATAGTTTTATCAATAATTGAAGTTCACAAGTCACTCGATTTATTTTGTACACGAATTACTATACAGACAATTTAATATATTGAAAACACTTATTGATGTGATATTAGCGATTTGAATTCTCGATGGAATAATGAAGAATTATTGCCAGTATCGATTTATTACGATGTTCTGTTCGAATATTTAACTTCTTTGATAATTTAATTTGCTGATTTAGTGGAACTCATCCTAAGTTCTTCCTCCTCGATTAGGGGTTATATTTTATATTAGAAATAGTAGCGGTCGTTATTTTTCCGAAGTTAAACAAAACGTAATAGATGTTCTCCCTTCGCTAGCTGGGAGGATTGTGTGTTTTGTACGCGTCTCAGTTTTATATATTTAAAACTTCGGTATTCCTTCAATCGTTCAGATCGTTCAGAGAAGGGGTTACAATTTATTCCTATTGGTTTAAACATATGTGGACATATATTACATATATATAAAGGGTGTGAATTTTCTTTGTTTCTGTTTGTGACGCAGCTAACAATAGGCTTTTCCATCTCGCGCTACTTATTGACAATGTTGCCAAGTTGCCAAATTTGTTGTACAGTTAGGCTTATTGGGTTTTCTATTTATGGCCTAGCAACGTATTTAAAACCCGTTAGTTTGAATTAATTTTAATGTGTTATTCGTAGTTATCTTTTAACTGATATATGTGTCCAAATTTTAATTTGAAACTTCTTAGTGAAACTCCAATTGTAAACATTTTGTCATACTTGTCATTGATAAACATTATTTTGACTTTACATTCTAATATGTTTTCAAATAGACGTTCTGATACATTTCCATTAACAAAGAGTTTGGTATCTATAGGTTCCTATTGTATTCAGGTACCTGTAATTCAAGTATACCTTTGTTATACCATTCGTCGTCTAGACTTTATGGCACCGTCTGTATTGGAATAACCGAAATTTAACAAAAGGAATTGTCTTAGTCATTTATATAAAAATCTACTTTTATATCATTAATAAAATTTATTCGTTAATATAATCATTGGATTTCAAATAAATTTCTGAGTAATTTAAGTCCAAACTCGTTATGTTTACATATATATATATATAAATATATATATATATATATATATATATATTACTTCTTTATCTCAAATTATGGGCCTATATTTAAATAATTTAGATTTAATGAAATATTTAGTTTATATTTGAAAATAAACAATATGGAAGGAAATTCGGGTTACAGCATCCATCACCGTTGCTGATTTTCTTATTCTTCACTTTATCCAAACGGTTCTACCGCGTAACAGGGATTTTTTTAATTCCTCGATTAACCCGAACTCGGTTAGTCGGGGCTCGGATAACCGCGGCTCTACTGTATAGCCTACATACACATATAACCTAAGCTACAGTAATTAACTAACTCACTGGAACTTTTGAACAAATAACGTTTTGTAATCATCACCTGTATAATTGACATCCCTTAAATCATGGCAATTGTTATTCTCCCATCTCACATTTAATCTACTTACTGGGACGCTTTCCCTCCGGTTTTCTTGTAAGAATTTTCATTGTCTCCCTTACATTCCCCATTCGTGCCATGTCTTGTCCAGCGCATCATTCTAAGAGATTTAATTTTCTTATTTGAATATTAAATTCCTTTTCCATCCTTTGCTGACTCATTGTCTGATATTTTATAAAAAACGAAACCTTCTATTAAGACAGTCAAATAATACTTGGAATGTTTTATCCAGATGATCTTATTGCAGGACATACTCGTAGATAATTAATTACATTAAAGAACACAACAAATACAAGATTTACAGAATCTCATGGCCATATTCAGAATATGTTTACCTACTCAGGAATGACAACTTGGCGAAGATGAAATCATGAATGCAGACTCTCTGAATGATTCTGCAGCTCTAGGCCACTCTCATGAATTAGAAAGCCAGCAGTATGCCGAAACCTATCTCCGCTGTTCAGCGCGTCACCCAATGGCTCAATCCCGCAGGGTAGAAATTGGATAGAAGGGTGAAGTGGGGGAATATCGATTACTTTAGCAATTAGACGAATACTGTAATATAATTCTTACAAAAGAATTGAAAAAAATTGAGAATTGTTTACTGTTCTTTACTTGCTTAGGTATGCAGAGAAAATACAAATTACTATTAACTAACCTGAAAAAAATAATGTATTCTAACAATTGGGTTTGATCGAATTTCTCCGATAATTGATTAATTCCTATCACATTATTGGAAGCTAAATAAAAGCTGAAATGCACAAACATGCAAACGTTATTGTCTCTGCGAACATAAATTCATACATTTAATTCTATGCTGTGTCATAACCACTGAATTCTGCGTGAACCGTGAAACTTCTCAACATGAAGAGGACTTGTAGCATAATTTGCTGTTCTGGCGTACATCGCAACACATATCTTTCTTCAGGTGCTTAATTGCTTTGTTTAAACGTTAATAATAAAAAATAAAATATATTCGAACAATAAAAAGTAACTTATACCACTCGGGATAATTCCGATCAGTATTGAACGAAGTTACGCCAACGTGCCATGTTGGAAGTAATTATGCACCACTTCAGATTGGAGGTATATGTTGATATTCTAAGTGATTATATATATATATTCACTCTGTTATCACATATAAGTTAGATATTTAATTGATAAATGCCAAACTTACGTGGCATAAATCAACTTAGCTTCCTTATAAGAATAATATACGAATTACAAAATGTCCACTAAACTTTAGAGATGCTGCTCAAATAGCATTAACTTTATACAAAATGCTTGAAACACTTTGCAGAAGATGTCAGCAATATGCAGAACGCGGCTCTAATAGTGGTTGCTAAATAAAATCGTTATCGGAATTAACTCCGTGATCGGAATAATTTCCCCAATTTACCCCTAAGTAAATATATTTAGTTTTGTTTTTCATATCTGGTAGGTAAATCCCGAAAAATATTTTACACTGATATAATATAGTGACTTTTGTGGTAAATACGTACCCAGTAGCAAGCAACATTTATTTGAACATCAAAATATAAGAACAGCTTAACTGTAATTTATTTATGTTGACTATTTTACTCATGCCCCAAATGGGAGTCAATAACCAACCACATTTCAATGATTTTTCATTTACAACCAATCACAGTCGTGTATCGCCTAGAATTTACCAACTAAAGTTTATCATAATAAAGAAAGCACCTCCTTTTTTACATTCTGAATAGGTCATAGCATTATTTTGCAGTGACTGACTCTTTAAGAAATACGGCTACCAGATTGTATATATAGTGCATGAATGTCAACACGTAGAGCAAGCGGGAGTTAATATAAAAACATTTGTAGCAATTGATTGTACCACCAAAAAAAGAAACCACTGTTTGCACTTTCTTTAAATGTATTTTTTCCCAGGTAATAACATTCCAGAAAAATATAATTGTCATAGGACGTCAGAAATGAATTCATATAGAGTTTGATGTGTTTCCTTTTTTCTCCACTAGAATGCATTCTTACAATATTGCGTTCATTTGGCAATAAATAATATAATCTGGTTGCAGTGATGAAAAAAAGAAGCAGATGAAGCGTACCAATCGTTTCTCATTTGTTTTCAAACATCGCCGTTTACATTAAATACTTTAAAATAACTATATTTAAATAATGATTTGTGAGTAAACAGCTTAATTTTATTCGTTACATAGTCGTAACAAATGCCACTCTTGATTTCCAAATTCTCTAGACAAATTTCTTTCTCACTTCGTGAGTCGTGAATTTATCGATAATTTGGAAATCAGTCGTGGCATTACTTATGAAAATTTTTATATATACCAGAAAAATTATTTTAACAATTCCTATACCATTATTAACAGATTTTTGAAACCATGATTGGTTCTGAAATCAATCAATATTCTTTTATATGAAACAGTGGCGAGACAAGTCCTGTGGTATAGAATCGAAGTAAAAAATTATTCGAATGAAATATAAAAGATTAACAAGGTGTGAAAAGAGATTAATGTGCTGATAAAATTGGAAATTAATCACTGAAAAATGTCAGATTAAATATATCCCTTTCACGGAAAGTCATTCAGTTTTCAACTATTTTTTCCATTCAAAATGGTGAGAATGTTACTTACATCCATTTTACCCTGAAGTTTTGTCACGAAACCTTCCAATGTTGAGTTTCTCTTTTGAGAAATTTAGCGGGATCTTCCTAGCCGATAATGAGCAGACTTGCGGAACCTCTCTAATACACAAATGGGACAAAACATATACAAAGGACTGTAATCAATACAAGAAACAGTGTATAATTCTTCCACAAACTATCAAACTATGTTAATTATTTGAAACGCAATAGAAATTTGGCTTGTATCTATGTAATTCATCACAAATGTAGCAACAGTTCTTAATGGAATATGTTAATACGTTCTTAAAAAATATAACATTGGCAAATTGTCAAGACACATTGGGATATTTGTAAGATGAATGACGTTTACGTTTTTTACTTCACTATTACTCTTATATTCAATCATTATATGTCTAAAGGGGCTTCGAATATTTGATTCCAGAGGCGGAAAGTCGTACATACCTCCAAGAAATATTAATTTTCGTCATCATCATCAACAACAAGGATTAAGCCCAATGGCTTGTTCCGATCTCATTATAGGTCGAATTGGTCCTTCCATCTCTTCAATGGTCTTCCCAATAATCTTCTCCCTTTTGGTTTATAATTATAAATTCTTCTTGGTATGCGCTGTTCATTGATTCGTAATACGTGCTGAAGGTAAGCATTTTGATAGTATTTTATTCTTTCACAGAGATTAAATATATTAAGTTCTGTCCTTATATCTTCGTTTTTATTTTTATCGATCCTTTGGTATCCTGATATTGCTCTCAACATCTTCATTTCTGCAGCCTCTATTTGTTTGCTGTCTACCATTGTTAATGTCCAAGTTTCACATCCATAGATAAGAGATGGAACTGCCAAAACTTTGTAAAATTTTAAAATAGTTTCTTTTCTACTTTTATTCAATAAAGTACGTTTAATTGTGCCACATAGATAATTGAATCGTTGTAATTTAGTGTCTTTAACTAAATTAATTTTAAAAATATAATTAAGAGTTGAAATAAGAAGCGTTATTTATGTTACAAGTATTGAATGTTAGGTTTTATGGATGGGTTGAAATTTAACTCGGAGCGAATTCATAGAATGTTTCAATCGTTGCAAAGTTGATAATTTTATTTCATATTATCTGGAAATTAATTATTTATATAGTTATCCGGTACGCAGGGCTGACAATGCGACTGGTATCTCGTGAAGATTTTCTATAAATCTGAGAGTTTAACGCCAATTTCAACGGCATCCTAAGGCCGCTAACAGGATCACCTTTTCCTTTATAAACTACATATTTTGAAACCTTATGAAAATTTCAAAATTTGGAACACATATTTAATATGTGTTATTGGTGTGAGCTTACTGTAACTAAGACATGATTAGCAGAGTAATATTTATAGTTTTCGTAAAATGTTAATACTCTCTCATAAATAACGTATTTTTAAATAACTTTCTTATTTTTCTTCTGGGAAGAAATTGAACGAATCTTTCAAAGTAGATACCATCAGATTCTGTGGTCCTGAGACATCTCTTAGCGGGGTTTGTTATCCCTGGTATTGTATGTGAAGAATTCGATGACACACACTTCCACAGTCTTAATGGTTCAGAATTTTCACGGAAAAAATGGGCCAAATGGGATATTCATAGCTATAGATGGTATACAGTTAAGTCTCGTAGACTGCGATGGGCAGGACATGTTGCACGTATGGGGAATGAAATACGTGCCTGGAAACTTCTTGTAGGAAAGCCAGAAGGAAAACGCCCAGTTGGTAGGCCAAGAATGAGGTGGGAGAACAACATTAACTATGATTTGAGGGAAGTCGATTATACAGGGAATGATTGGAAAGCATCAGCTGAGGATAGGGATGTATGGAGAGCTTATGTCCGCGCGGCCATGATCCTACGGGTTCGATAGTGCCAGTGAGTAAGTAAGTAAGTAAGTAAGTAGTAGTAGTAGTAGTAGGACTTTATTAGACAAAAAGTAAGATATTTACAATATTATTTACAAATATGGGTCGCACGGGCAGTAAGCCGTACGTGCTGTTGACAGTCCGTTACAATAAAGTAATAATTGGTACTAGTGTAAAGAAAAATAAAAAAAACAGCAATAACATTACAATTACATAAAGAAAACACAATAATAGTATTACAATTAAATAATAACACAATAGCATTATACACTAAAAACATTAACATTACAATTACATAAAGAAAACACATTAATAACACAATAGCATTATACACTAAAAACATTAACATTACAATTACATAAAGAAAACACAATAATATTACAATTAAATAATAACACAATAGCATTATACACTAGAAAAACATTAACATTACAATTACATAAAGAAAACACATTAATATTACAGTTAAATAATAACACAACAGCATTATACACTAATTAATTTATATATAATTGTTAATAATTAATGGTATTGCATTTTGATAACATATATTTATTCATGAATGAGTGTTGTCCTTATATTTCGCGTTTTGTCCAGAAATTTACTGAAGTTTATCCAATTTTCTGGATTTACCAATAATTCGTAGCATGCCAATCTTTCCCGATTTGAATTTAGAAATCTTTCCTGTAATAACTGACGTCTCCAATATTCTAAATCATTACATTTTCCTAATATATGTATCTCATCTTCAAAGTTCCCGCACATTGGACATATTCGCATATCGTGATCGTCGCTAATTTTTAGAAATTTCCATGCCCCTAGCCTAAACCAAGCAAGCCCTGATCTCTCCTTAAATCCTAGGTTGAGTATATACGATTCTTTTCCCCAGACGTGTTTTAGGTCTCTTTGTAAACACAGTGAGCGTTTCCTGTACATTCGGCGAAAGTATCTTGTTGGTTTATATCTAAGTACCTCCTCCTTATTTTTCTCCACACGTTCTTGCGATTTTCGGTCCCTTTTTCCCATATCCAGCCCATCCCAATATTTTGGAGTTCTCTCCTAACCTCGTCTGCCCAAAATTTAACATCTATGTTTTTAATTTGGTGGCCGTAACAAATTGCTCTAAGCATTGTTTGTTCACCTTGGATTACTCGCAACCAGTATTTGAGTACACGAATTTTACAGTTAATGTCGTCCTGGAATGACCCGAATTCATATGAAATTCCACAGTTAGAAACGGCCTTACTAAGTCCTGTAATATACTTTAGAAAATGCGTATATACCTTATTTAGTATTTCCGTTCTTTGGAAACCCCAAATCTCACTACCATAGTGCATTACTGGCCTGACCATAGCTCCATACATTTTTTCTAATGTGCTGACTGGAATATCAGGCACTCGACCCAGAATACCGAGTACACTGTTAAGTTGTCCCCTCCCTTTAAATAATGCTATATCAATATGTTTTTTCCACTTTCCGTTCATTTTCAACGTCGTACCAAGACATTCGAAATGTTTCACGTTTTGAAGTACTTGATCTCTGTATTTCCATTCCTCTGCTCTACCATAAACCGTCCCATTTTTACAGGTCATTGTTTTTGTCTTACTAACATTTACAGTCAATCCCCAATTCCTACAGTATATTTCCAGTAGGTCAAGACCTCTTTGCAATCCCTTGATTGTCTTGGAACAGATAATTAAATCATCTGCATACAACAGGACTGGGATTCTAACATTTCCTATCTCCGGAGCCTAGTAAGTAAGTATAGATGGTATGCTGAAGGCGCAAGATCAGGGATAAATACTGAAAGTGGTATAACACTTTAATTTCTCTCAGTTCCTGAATTTTTTCTATGGTTTTTCGTGCTGTATAGGGTCAGGTCGGGTTTGAACCCGTGATCCTCAAAACGTCATAAACTCATAAAAGTTACTATGTGGAATGGGTGATTTCTGTGTCTTGTTATTAATTAACTTCACCAGAGTATAAAGTTCCAAGAACTGCGAATACGTAGGATTGAATGATCTTTTTTAAAAATAAATATCCGCATTGATTGCACGCGCATTTGGAACAAATTTCCAGTGAATCACATATTCAACATGCTGTCAGATGCACATCGTTACATTAAAAAACGTCATTAATTATGATACAACCTAAAAACAGTGTAAAATATTATGAAATACAGTAGTCGATACTTTTAAAATTCTTGACGAAGCACCGTTGAGGTTACTATCTAATATTTATAATATAAAAATAGAATACCTGAGTTCTCAGTCTTCCTCAACTTTGGTTGTAGGACGTGGAGTATTTTCGAAGTGTATGCTTCATCTTCAGCTTGTGAATTGGTACTGGTTGTTCGTGAGAATTTTGTAGAGCGGGTTGACGTCACTGGGTGAGTTCTCATTAAGCAGATGAGTGTTTTTGGTTTCTTTTAGTAACTTTGAGAATGTTGATTTTTCAGTTTGTTGTTTTCTCTGTGGATGATGGATAAAGTGTTGTAGAGGGTTTATCCATTATCCACAGAGAAAACTACAAACTGAAAATCAACATTCTCGAAGAGATCGAGATACTGAAAGAAACCAAAAACCCTCACCTGCTTAATGAGAACTCGCCCAGTGACGTCAACCCGCTCTACGAAATTCTCACGAACAACCAGTACCAATTC
The DNA here is from genome assembly GCA_030220185.1 of Diploptera punctata. Lineage (NCBI taxonomy): Eukaryota > Metazoa > Arthropoda > Insecta > Blattodea > Blaberidae > Diploptera > Diploptera punctata. The sequence continues at coordinate 727,663 of JASPKZ010009791.1, forward strand.
ACAAGCTCACGATAAAGCATGTGCTTCGAAAGTACTCCACACATACATCCAAAGTTGAGGAACACTGAGATCTCAGGTATTCTATTTTTATAATATGAATATTAAATACAGCAATGTATGTATTTCAGTCTCTTCTCTCGCTGTAATATTCATAGTGCAAGTAATTTTAATGCTTAGCCTTTTTAATTATGAATTCCTTATGGAAAGTACAGTACAGCGATTTGGATCACAAAATGAAAGGATCTGTCACAAAAATTATATATTAGCGTATTTGTTCATAATATTAATATACTTTTCACACTGTACAAAGGGGATGTATAGGGCTAAATATTCTAGGGATTAAATTCCTTGACTCTGTTCTCGGGGTTCACGGTTTCAAAGGCTGCCAGGGTTGATTGAATTAAGTATGAAGAAATTCAAGGTTCAAATCCACCGAGAAGGATTTTAAGTCGCGGCTCCCATTTCTGAAGATATTTAGGGCCTCAAAAAAACCTCACGTCTACTAAATTTGAGCTTAGGAGCTAAGTTTAGTCTTTGTTTCCTAGCCCAATAACAAATTTAAAATGAGAAATCACATAATCAAATGTAATATTTTTCATAAGTAATGCCAGGAATGATTTCCAATTTATCTAGAGAATTTGGAAATCAAGAGTGGCATTTGTTAGGACTATTTAAGGAATAAAATTAAGCTGTTTACTCACAAATCATTTTTTAACTATAGTTATTTTAAAATATTTATATATTTAATTTAAACTGCTATGTTTGAAAACAAATCATAAATGTGAGGTTATGTTCATTCACTGCTACTTGATCATATTATGTATTGCCAAATAAGATCGCAATATTGTAAAAGTGCACCCAAGTGGAGAAATAATGAAACACATCAAACTATATATCATAATCAACATTACGGGTTATTGATTTATTTTTTTAGTAAACGACTCAGTAAAATCAAGGAATATTTTCATTATTTGCTATATTCAATGTATTTATTGGAGAAAAATAATTCTTTGACCTGTTCAGAACATTAAAAAGGAAGAGATTTCTTTATCACAATAGAGGAGCTGATAAAGGGAAATCGATAAAGAGCGAGGTGAAACACGACTGTCATTGGTTGTAAAACAACATTCATTGAAACGTGATTGGTCATTGACCAGCATTTGTGGCATGAGTTAAATTGTCGATATAATTTAATATAGTGTCTTTCACTGGTGTCGCTTTGAGGTGATATTTTAAGCACCTTTTAGTCTTTAACATGTGTAGAGAAATAAACGTTACTAAAATAGTTGGTTACTTGAAATCCGCAATGATTATATAGACAGACAGATATAAGAGATGTGATAGGGAAGAAAGTCCGACGCCGTAGCTGAGTGATTAAAGCAAGATGCCTTGGCGCATATCTGTAGAACTTGCGCTGTTCTGGTCTCCATGGGGGAAGAACTTTTTTCGTGGAATGTCGGACAATATTGTACAGGTGCCATCCAACAGCGTAAGGAATTTGGATACATAAAATAAGTAGCGATTCCAGTTAAAAAAACAGCTATAACGGTTGTGGGACCCGACATGCTGACTACATGTCATTCCTACACTGGCTGCATGAGATTAACACATGTAGATGTGAAGGCAACAGCCGGCTGGTAGGCCAAGGGCCTTCTAGTGATGTCGCGCCATGGATAATGTTAATAAAACGTTTATTTCTTTTTTCTTCAGTTTTTAATTTAGATTAAACAGATCATGAGATCAAAAAATACCAATAGGAAAACCTATTCTATTTCATGTCTCTTATGTTATGAGTGAAAACCAGAGCAATACTCGCCATCTTTGTAAAGTTATGCCGTACAAAGAAAAAAAAAAGTTTATTTTTTTTAGAGAATCATGGACTTACAACACAATATATACGAGGAATTTTTATTGTATTTACCATAATGAATACATACTTAAAATCTGCGCACTTTCATTACTTCCACTCTTTATACTCTGTTGTAGAACAAAACATGGGATACACAAAGATAAAATGTTTTGCGGTATACACACTACTTCGATGCGCGTGCCGTATCACTTCTGTTTTGTGCTGGATCTTCTCAATTAGATTCACAATTTGCTCTTCTCAGTTGAAAATTGCATTGGAACTTCAGGAACTCCGTTCATCAACTTACGCCTATACTCCTTGTGGGAAAACTTATTTGAGCTTTTGTATTTTATTGGGAGCACTATTGTTTCATTTTCGAAATGAAATAGAAGCGACATACAGTACCTACTGAACAATAAATGTTTTCAGTTAGTCTTTTTTTAAATGTTCCCTTAACCTGAAAATGTAAATTTAAATAATACAGAATACATTAGTATAAAATAATAATAATAATAATAATAATAATAATAATAATAATAATAATAATAATAATAATAATAGTTTTATTTTACCTGGCAGAGTTAAGGCCTTAAGGCCTTGTCTGCCACTCAACCAGGTATTAAAAAAATACAAAAAAATATATTCTTACATCTAAATTACAATAAACATAAACGATTGCATGTTATATATAGAATATAATTATTATTTATACGGTATTTTGTTTTACTGTAGATTTAACGAATTAAATATAGCCCTAATAAATATTTTTATACGTTTAAATTGAAACAAATAAATTCTCAAACTTCCAAAGTCTTCTCGAACTTCTGTATAAATATATAGCATAATAATAATAATAATAATAATAATAATAATAATAACAATAAATAATAATAATAATAGTAATAATATTAAAGTAATAATAATAATATTATTATTATATATTTTTATACAGATATTTAATGTTTACACATCTTTCTGTCCCTAAAGTTTTATTTTCTTTCTCTACTCGTCTCTATCCATCCACTCCATGCCCACCCCTTTCCTCTTGTTCTCATTCTAGTTTCAATTTCTTGCATCCACGAGTTTCGAGATCTTCCTTTGCTTGTTCTTCCAGGTGGACATCATTCTAATGTTTTTCTGGGTAACCTTCATTCTTGAATTCGTCGTACATGTTCATAATAATAATAATAATAATAATAATAATAATAATAATAATAATAATAATAATAATAATAATAATAATAATAATAATAACATTTGGTTTTTGGAGAAGATCTGCCAGAAAATCTTGACTGGAAAAAAGTAGTAATACAGAAATTAGAAAATGGATGAATGCATAAAGAAATATAATGGATGAGATTGAACACAGAAAGCTAAAATGGTATGGACAAGTAAGAAGAATGCAGGATGGAAGACTACCAAATGCCGTCTATGCATGGACAATTGAAAGAAGGAACAGATAAGGAAGACCAATAACAACATCCCAAATTCAATGAGGAAATTTGGTGTAACAAATGAAGACACAGAGGACAGGGAACGATGGAGAACTTTAATTAAGGGAAGTTCCTGAATGTTTGTAGCAAACTGATAGTCTATAAGTCCGTAGTCATTTATATTCATTTATTTTTTTATTTAGGTCAATTACTAAGATTCATTGGACAAAACCATTAATTGTGAGGAAAACTCTCAAAATGAATGAATGAATGAATAGTAGTAATAATAATAATAATAATAATAATAATAATAATAATAATAATAATAATAATAATAATAATAATAATAAAGTAATAGTAAGTAGGGAAGGAATGAGGTGGGAGAATAACATTAAGATGTCATGAGGGAAGTGAATTATGGAGGGAATGGTTGAGGGAGATGAAGAGAGAGGCGAATGGAGAAGACTGCTTAACAGTAAACATGGTCTTTATAGGTAATTATACATAATAGGAATACTTAAGTATCGTAGACTGCGATGAACAAGACATATAGCACGAATGGGGAATGAAAGGGAACATGGAAAGCCAAAAGAAAAGCGCCAAGAAAGAGATGGTAGAATAACATTAACCATGATTTAAAGGAAATAGATTACACAAGAGATGATTGGAAAACATTGCGTCAGGATATGGATGTATACAAAGTTAGTGAATAGTGAACAGGTTGCTCTTTTTCAAATGATTTTAAATATGTCCCAGTGAAACAACGTTAGAGTTTTCTAGGAATACAAAACACGATGATAGAAGCTCGCAAAATAATGTCAGTTATTTTAATAATTTTATCACTTGCAACCTCGAGTAAAGAATCAAACTGCTCTAATCCTGGTCTCATAAAAATCTATATCCTCCGTTCAGTTTCCAATTTTCTTAACAGGGTTACGTCCTTTTCTCAGGCTGGTACATAATCGTTTTCTATTACTGCTGATTTCATGTTCGATTTCCTCTATTAACGCAGCTATGATCGTTACAATCCTGTATAAAGACTTACTTTTTTTTATACCGCAGCAAAATCATGTTTCACGTATTCGATTTGACCTCAAAAAAAGGAATGTTTGCTCACTGGCCTTCCGCGTGTAAAATCACCTTTCACTCGCTAAATTGCTCGGTCGGGTACCGAGAAACGAGAGGAAAATAAGAGGTGTTATGTGGCATTATGCTGGCACACACACACACACACCACACATATATATATATATATATATATATATATATATAAATTTCAACAATGAAGAAGAACTAAAACCTAGTATTGAATGTACTTATTTAGGCAAAATTAGACCATTCAGGCGATAACACAGTGGAAAGTAAAAATAAAATCACACAAACAAACAAGCATTAAATGCATTAAACTCTGTTTGGTGGAGCAAACATATTACAAAAAATAGAAAATTGCAAATACATCAAACCATAATTCAGAGCATTTTAACGTATGGTGCTGAAGTCTGGCAAATTCCTACCAGGGAAATGAAAAGAATTTTAAGTACAGAAATGGATGTTTTAAGAAGATGAGCTGGAAAATCTAGAATGGATAGAATACGAAATAAATAAATAAGGGAAAATATGGGTGTACAAGAGGAGCCGGACATCATAGACATTATAGAAAATAAAATATTACGGTTGTATAGCCATGTTAAAAGAATGCCAGAGCAAAGATTGCCTAAAATTGTTATGGAATGGATCCCAATAGAAAGGAGGAAGTGAGGAAGCCCGAAGAAAACTTGGATAGAAGGGTCAAGCAGCTATGAATATCAGAGGATTGGAGGGAAATTAATGGATGGACAGAGAGGAATACGACGGCAGCTGCCATGATACCGGATGGTGATGATGATGATGATGATGCATATATATATATACATATACACAATCACGTAGATTCCGTAATGACCCAAAAAAAAAGCCACACTTCTGGACCAAATTTTAACTGCAAAAAATAGTATTTGTGATGCATTTGTTAATTTGGCTTTTCCATAGTTATACCATTAAAATTTATGCTTATTTGCAACAATATACCTAGCGCCTAAACGTGAATTTGGCTCCATTTTATCATAAAATAATACAAACGTTTACCGGTATTATGTTGCTACCTTTTTTATGCCATTTATGTCTTTCTCTCCTAAGGGGTCTGCTTCTCGGGCCTTCTGGCCGAGGTATCCGAAAGGAGTGGTGGAATGGGTCCAGATGACATTGGTGGAATTATAATCAATTTCTTACGTTGGGGCTGCTGGAATGTTGAGTTATGTTTCCCCGATGATAACCTAAATTTCAGACCATGGGCAACCACAGTAATAATTCCCTGTGAACTTGTTCGTTTATTTAGTTTCTATGTTAGTTCTGTCAGTAAAAATATACGGGAAAATAAAGATTAGTGACAATTCTTATTCCTTCAGTCCGAATGTAATTTTTATTATTTTCAGTATGAAAGACGTTCGTTTATTTCTATATTTATTATATTATTGAAATTATACTTTAGATGAATACAGCTTTGTCCAGGTTGAATAAGAGAGGACACCATATGTCATAAACTTTACCAGGCTAAATAAGTAATTAAATGCATTCCAAACTAACCTTGTTTAATAATCAGGAGAAAATCAAAGGAGGTATTAAACTTCTCTCCATAGATAGAATAATGAGAAGTTGGTGTATGCACTAGTAGTAAGTTTGCATGAGCTTTCCCACGGGGAAAATTTAGTTCTAAAAGCACATGCGTAAGTATAAGTGTAATGCTCGCTTTAGGGCCTGTTCTATAAATGTTTCATTACAATGTTAATACATGTACATTCCATTGCAAGATTAACAGTAGATTAAATATAGAATCTGTTACAAAATATTGATTGATTCTAACGTAACTTCTTGCTTCATTTTGTTTTCTCTTAGTTTAACTCATCCTTTTGTAGGTATATTTATATGTCTCACACCTTCCGGGCCTTAAAAGGCCCTATGAGGAGGAGGTGAATTACATACATACTATTGTATGGTAGTAAACTTTAGGTTTTAACTAAAAGAGAAGATAATATCATAGAAGCAGCTGAAATGAGATTCCTGAGAAGTGTGGCTGGCTGCAAACTTTTAGATAAAAGAAGTGAAGATATCAGAAACTAACTAAATATTTTTAAACTTTTAGATACAATAAAATGATCTAGAAAAAAAAACTGGAAAGAATATGTTCAAAGAATGAAAGATTATCGCATTCCAAAAATTATACTTAATTACAAACCAAAAGGAGACAGGAATCTTGGTAGACCGAAAAGTGAGATGGATTCAACTTTTTGAATAAGAATCTATGAGACCGGATCAACCACATGGGCTTAATCCGTGATTGTTTTTGATGATGATAATGACTTTTTCGTTCATAGAAAAGACATGGAAAGCTTCCGAGAATGAGTAATCAACTCAGTTTTAGGACCCCCTCCGAGGTATCATGAACGTTTATGACAAGACACACTATTCAGTCATACATTCATATGAAACAAGGTGAAAATAATAGGGGTTCATCATAAAGTCCTGTCGGTTTTCGGAAATTATTTGGGCCTTAAATATTCTTGAATTTATTTCATAAAAGTACAAAAAAATGCCCAAGAAACATTTCGAACGGGGATATCCTCGCAGTCTTGAAGCAATGTCATTTATCACTGGACCTTAATGATGAACAATAATATTATATTACTAGATAATACCCGGCTCACGTAAATAAATTAAATATTAAGGGTTAATTAAATTATATCGATATGATATATATATATATATATATATATATACTTCTGCGAACCAAACATGGTTGCGAACTTCAGGTAAACCCCCATTTCTAACTGTCAGATTTCGCTGAGTTTTGGACATTACCTACTTGGGTTTATTTTAATGGGATATATTGAGTTTTGTTTTGAAACATTGAAAATTGCGACCGCTAAAACGATTTTTAAATATTCGTTTCAGGTGAACTCCTATACCTAATGATTTTATAACTATATCTGGTGGCAAAACAGTCGCTGTGCCAGAAAATCTGTATGTACAAATTTTCATGAAATTCTGTTGAGGAGTTTAGATGTATATAAAGCACGAACATACGTAGACTGAATGTTTTGCATATTTTTATTATGTTATTATTATTGTTATTATTATTATTATTATTATGATTACGAATTATAATATTGAATTTATAATATAATATATATAATATAATTTATTGTGGAAAGTAAAGGGAAGTTACCACACCTATAATTCTCTAGTAACGCTGCAAAGAGTAGCATGGAAATGCTTTGATTGCATTGAAAGACCTACCCTTGGGTAGAAGTAGTATGGATGGATGGATGGATGGATATAATTTACAATATAATTTATATTAATAATATTGAGAAAATAATAACACTTAAAGTACAGTTGTAATAAAACAAATATATTTATTTAAGTACTATAACTAATGATTCTTTGGCCTGACGTAATTTTTTTAGGTCTACTTTACTCAATTTATTCCCGCGATGTATTCAGATCAATTTGTGGCACGTTCGGGCGTGGTGATCGTGTCTCTAATGTATATTTCCTACTGATGTTCGCGTTGTGATATCTATCTTTGGTCACTTGAAATACATTACGCTCCAACGTTTGCTGGCAGGTTTGTATCATATCCTTTGTTTTCCGATTTATTGAACAAATCTGAATGCCGAACTGGTATCAAGTTAAAATAATTATATGGCAGTATATTTAAACTTCTATACAATGCTGTATAATCACTTTCGTTCTCCCATCTTAAGATTATTCTAATGTAAATTTTAGGTCTAATTTAAATTTAAGTAAAAACGTTCTGTTGTACTATGATGTTCCATTGTTATAATTTATTGTTACTTGTTTACTTATAGATATACGTCAAGTCCCCTGAATTTGTAGAAATAAATAAATTTAAATAAATATTGAACTTTGTGACGGAGAAACTCTTAATTCATAGAAACCACACTCTAACGTACCCCGTAATTGGATTATTTCCATAATTATAATATTCTTCTAATATTAAAACATAGGTTGGATTAAAAGACAACAAGAATTATTAATGTTCGGATCGTGTGGGAAGAAATTTCCACCTTAACAACATGCATTTTACTCGTACTTTAGCCTGACTGGCTATAGAGTCAATATTAATAAAATTCATATCAAATTTTGTTGAGGTGAATATACATAAAATAAAAAAAAAATAAAATGTATCTATTGACAGTTGCTACAAGCGGCGCATCAAGACCAACAGCGCCTACAACATCTTAGATACATCAACTAGTATCGCATACTCATCCTGCTGATGATGGAAATTAACTTCCGAAAGGCCTCCAAATAATACTTTAAATACTCATTTTAATATAGCTGTGGACAACGGCACCTACCAATAACTACATTTTAATTGTTTTAATTGTTATCTTATGAGTATTCACCTTAACGGAACTTGATATGAATTGTATTAATATTGACATACATTTTTTAAATATTTTCATAACGGTTTACGTTATAATATAAACGAAAACAGATAATTAACGAACTCGCTGCCACTATTGAGCCCGTAAGTTCATGGCCGAGCGAATATAACCTCTCCATAATCACTACCCTGAACAAATGTTTTCCAATCACCCCCACCCCTATATAATTCGTGGCACGCCGTAGCGTAATTTGTTAAGGTAATACGGTACAAGACTGAAGGTCCTGGGTTCGAGTCCGGTTGGGTTAGCATTTTGAAACTGTCCCAAAACTTCTGGCGGCACTATGGTCCTGGGGTCGTCTCACTCAGCTTCTAACGGAAATGAGTACCAGACTCTTGTTCTGGAGATAAATGCTGCCGTCACGCTGGATTGACAGTTCGATTGACAACTGGTGCCGATTGTCTAAAAAGGTGACAACCTAAAATTCCTACTACCCCAAGGGCCTCTTGTGGCCTGTAGAGGATCACTTTACACTTTTTTTTACCCCTATGATATTTACTTCTCTCAAATCATCTTAATCTTGGCCCACTTACTAATTGCTTTTCCTCTGGTTCCTATAAGGAGCTTCATGCCCCTCTTTCATTTCTCATTCGTTCAACATGCCCTGGCCATCGCAATCTATGAGATTTAACCGTTCTTATTATTTCTGGTTTCCCATGAAGATCATGAAGCTCTCCGTTTTGAAGTTTTCTCTATTCGCCTTTCTCTAAATCTCTCTTTGGTCCAAAACTTATCCCAAGAACTTTATTTTCAAATACTCGAAATATTTTCTCCTCCCTTAAAGTTAAGAGGCCGTATTTTACATCAATATAACTGGTGTAATAACATTTTTATATATTTTCAGTTTAACATTTATTGAGAAAAGTTGAGTCGACCAGAGTCCCTGTAGTGCACAATAGCATGCATTTTCAGAACTGATTTGTTTAATTTTTTATATAGCTATAGCCAACTTGTCTCAACTTTGATTATACCGCATTTCGATTATGACTTACTCTTAAACTGACATTAGTATCACATTCGGACAAAGACTGCAACGAGTTCATAATGCTTTTGCATGTTATACCGTGTGGCCTAAAAGTCGGTTGTCTTATGGAAGTTTTCTCAATAACAAGAATGTGCTCTTTTAGGTATATTTTTTATTCTGGAAACAATGGTAACAATGAAATAATAAAATAAATAGGAAATAATTATTTCAACAATGAATAATAATAATAATAATAATAATAATAATAATAATAATAATAATAATAATAATAATAATAATAATAATAATAATAATGGATTTGTGTTTGTGTTTCTGACAGATGTGCTGTGTCAGAAAGCAACTCTGAAAGAAGAAAGTTTACAATTTTAGATGAAGAATTGAAGTCAATCCTGCTTACGCCAAAACAAAGAGTTGAATTATTGCTCTGTGGTGATTACCATCCAGATGAGTTTCACGGCGCCATCCTGAAATACTAAAACCATCATTTCAAACTGTGAGTCAACTTTTTAATACATTTATGAGAACATTTTCTGTGCTGGATGCAAAGTGAAGTGGCAGACCAAAGACGGCTACTGATGAAGGAAACATAATTAACGTACTTGCAAAGGTTATTGAAAGCTCTAAATGATCAATTCGTTATGTGTCAAGGCAGAGTGGAGTGAGCAAGGAATCTGTTCGGCGAATTTTAAAGCATCGCATTTTCGTCTGTATAAGATTATACATGTTCACTTAATGCATGAAAATGATCCTCTACACAGATGTCATTTCTGCAATTGGATCACCAATCAAATGGACAATGACAATGGTTTCTTTAAACGAGTGATGAGTGTTTATTTTATTTGGACGGTCATGCCCATACTCAAAATGGTCAGTATTGGTCTACGCAAAATCTAGTATGGATACGTGAGGTGAATGACCCAGGTGCCTCCAGATTAATATTGTGGTGTGATCTTGTTGGTGATTAGGTTGTGGGCCCACATTTCTTTGAAGGCAATGTGAACCAACTGTCTTACAATGAAGTGCTGGACTCTACACTAGACTTTCTAGATAACCTGCCATTGAACAGACGGCAACAGTTACGATTTCAACAAGATCGAGCTACTGCTCACTTCTGTAATTGTTCGAAAAATGTGAATAGGAAATTTCGATATTAGTGGATTGGACGGGGTGGCACAAGGCCTGCACGGTCACCTGATTTGACGCCCCTAGACTTCTTTCTTTGGGGATATGTAAAAGAACATGTGTTCCAGACTCAACCCGCATCACTGGAAGACTTGAAAGACCGAATCAGTAATGTCAGTCGGCATATTTCGCCAGATACACTTTCAAATGTGAGTGCTGAATTTCGTGACCGAGTGAGACATTGTCTCCAGGTGGATGGACTCATTTTGAACATCTGTTTAGCTCTGAAATGAAACCCATAAACATGGCAATTCAATCAGTGTGGTTAGTTTTAACATTAGCCAAACTTCTCCCATTTGTCAACCGACTTTTGGGTCACACGGTATATGCAACCTCCGTAAATCAGACCATACAACTCCAGTATTTGAAATGTTGTCTTGGCTCCGATTGGAATACTGGAAAAAGATATATTGCCTCTGCTTCTTATACATCACTTTGTCCACCTCACCTTTATATTTCTACTCGCTTTCATTCGCTATCCTCTCACCATAACTTATGTACACGATCGAGACAAAATTTAACTCCAGCTGTCCCTCTACATCGAACATCTCACTATTCCTCATCTTTCGTTATTTCAGCCACCCGACTCTGGAATTCCCTCCCCTCGTATATCAAGGACTGCCCGACTTAAAAACACTTTGAAGAGGAACTCACTTCATATTTTCTTAGAGAATATAATATATAACCGTGTTGCATGCATGCTTTTATTATTACTTTATATTTTAAACATTCTTTACCAAGTCTTTGCTCAATATAGTTATATTATTTTTGTTATTATTATTATTATTATTATTATTATTATTATTATTATTATTATTATTATTACTATTACTATTTTTTCTTTCTTTCCGTTGTCAACTTTATAATGTGCAGTCTATAATTATCTGTTATATTTATATTAATCATAATTCTTAACGTATGTATAATTTAACCCTGGTGAAGTGGAAGAGAAGACCTACCGGTCTTAACTTCATCGGGTAAAATAAATAAATAAATAAATACAAATAAAAAAATTTAAAAATCGTATTGAATATAATAATTACAAAGAAATCAGAAACGAAGTAAGTCCCAAAATAAGATTATATAAAGGAAGATTATTGGCAGAACATACGAGCAATATAATCAGATAGATTTCTATGATCTTCTTAATACATATATACATATATATAAGAACTGATGCGAAACCAAAAACGAGAAAAGCAAGAATATATAATTACATTTAAAATAATAAAAAAACATATAATTAATATGTAACAAATTTATATTTTTCCGTACTTGAGAAAAATCATAATAATAACTAACTTTTATAAGATTCATGATGTGTTCCGTTGAGGTTTATTCAAAATTAATATACCAGATCTTCAGTGAAACACCAGTTTTGAATCCTGCCGACGATGGGACAAGTCCCGAAAGCGCTACAGTTAAATGATTAATTAAGTTGAGGATACGGACCTTTCAGGTGAATATTCCATAATTTTTATATTAATAATAACTAACTAACTCACTGGCACTATCGAACCCTTAGGTTCATGGCCGTTCAGACATAATCTCTCCATACATCCCTATCCTGAGCCAATGTTTTCCAATCATTCCCTGTATAATCTACTTCGCTCAAATCATGGTTAATGGTATTCTCCAACCTCATTCTTGGTCTACCAACTGGGCCTTTACCCTCTGCTTTTCCTACAAGAAGCTTCCATGCACGTATTTCATTCCCTATTTGTGCCATATGTCCTGTCCATCACAGTTTACGAGACTTAACTGTTTTTATTATATCTGACTTCCTATAAAGGTTATGTAATTCACTGTTATGTAGTCTTCTCCATTCATCTGTCTGTTCATCTCTCTTTGGTCCAACAATTTTTTGTAAGAAATGTATCCTCAAATACTCGTAAAAATTCATATTGAATATAATATTTAAAAAGAAATCAGATAATAATATAATTTCTTAATAATAGTTGAAGCTACTGAATACTTTAGTTAAATCCAAAAATGGAAAATTTCCCCGTAACTAACGAAATGCTGAAATATGGCGGAAATAAATTACATAAAAAAATACGTAAGTTTATAAAATAAATGTTTAATAAAACACAGACAGGATAATAGAACACTTATGTGAAAAACACATTGTATGGGAGTGAAGTAGCTGAGTGGTAGGCCAAGGGACTTAAATGCCTGTATCACCATGAATATATGAACTACTTATTTATGCCCATATAATTTGTATTGGTCACCCTTACTTGTTTGCCTATATACCAGTTAATTAAATTTGCAAATTTGAAGAGAAAAATTATACGCTCAGACCGGGAGTTGAACCCGGGACCCTATGTTTCTCTAGACCAAGTGCTCTACCATCTGAGCTACCTGAGCAAGTACCGATCTAAACGCAAATTCTTCTCTATATACTTTGTAATTCCCGCCCACCAAATGCTATGAAGCCTTTGCTTCTATCTTTGCAAATGGCGGCTCCTATATTAAGAAGACAACATTTGGGAATTTTACATTATAATGTAAAATTCCCAAATATGTCTTCTTAATATAGGAGCCGCTATGTGCAAAGATAATGTAAAATACCCAAATATGTCTTCTTAATATAGGCGCCGCCATTTGCAAAGATAATGTAAAAATCCCAAATATATCTTCTTAATATAGGAGCCGTCATTTGCAAAGATAGAAGCAAAGGCTTCATATCATTTGGTGGGCGGGAATTACAAAGTATATAGAGAAGAATTTGCGTTTAGATCTTTACTTGCTCAGGTAGCTCAGATGGTAGAGCACTTGGTCTAGAGAACCAAGGGTCCCGGGTTCAAGTCCCGGTCTAAGCGTATAATGTTTCTCTTCAAATATGATTTATCCATCATTGAGATGTACGTAATTAATAATAAAAACATCGAAAGAAGCCGTACTGGCATTTATAATGTAATATAAAATTCCCAAATATGTCTTCTTAATATAGGAGCCGCCATTTGCAAAGATAGAAGCAAAGGCTTCATAGCATTCTGTGGGCGGGAATTACAAAGTATACAGGGAAGAATTTGCTTTTAGATCGGTACTTGCTCAGGTAGCTCAGATGGTAGAGCACTTGGTCTAGAAAACCAAGGCTCCCGGGTTCAAGTCCCGGTCTGAGCGTATGATGTTTATCTTCAAATATGATTTATTCATCATTGAGATGTATGAAATTAATAATAAAAACATCGAAAAAAGCCGTACTGGCATTTATAATGTAATGTAAAATACCCAAATACGTCTTCTTAATATAGGAGCCGCCTTTTGCAAAGATAGAAGCAAGGGCTTCATAGCAATTGGTGGGCGGGAATTACAAAGTATATAGGGAAGAATTTGCGTTTAGATCGGTACTTGCTCAGGTAGCTCAGATGGTAGAGCACTTGGTCTAGAAAACCAAGGGTCCCGGTTTCAAGTCCCGTTCTGAGCGTATAATTTTTCTCTTCAAATATGATTTATCCATCATTGAGATGTATGAAATTAATAATAAAAACATCGAAGTTTGCAAAGTTTATTCATATGTTGGAAAAAGTTGCGTCCGTTTTCGAGAATATTGCGCAACACCATAATTATGATTATGTTCCATATTCTGGTGTTTTTGTAAAATCGTAAAAACTAAAAAGAGACATAGTTTGCAGTAAAATAAATTATTAATTATACCGAAATTATAAATTACTCTTAATGGTATGATAGTAGATATTTCCATTTGTAAAATAATCCTTTCATATCTCTGAACTCAAAACTGTTGTTTTCCCCTATTGTGTAGATTATTAAAGTAAACGTTGCTGGTTTCAGCTAGGAATAATCTGCCTTTCATTTTCTCGCATTAGCCTTTAGATGGGCATAGTTAACTATACTGCGATAAGCACTTGACACATATGCTAGAGCCACCATGTAGATCCTAGTATAACGTAATCCGGAGTGGATAAAACTGACCGAAAATGATGCGTTTGAAGTAAATAAAAATCTAATCTTACTATTGAATGTAGCTCTATCTAATGCGAATATTACTCATCCTCATTAAACTAAAATTAATTTTGATATTATGGTAATTTGTCTTATTCTTCTTCGGCTTTCCCCCACTTATAGGTTTGCCGTCTTCAGTTTCCATTTATCTCTATCATTCCAATCTCCCTCTTCCAAATTCCTATCATCCATTATAGTTCTGACGTAGGTTTTCCATTTCCATCTTGGTATGCCACGTTTATTTCTTCCAGGGTTGACCACTGGTATATATTTTTTGGCCATCTTTCATTTTCTATTCTTTGTACATGGCCATACTATTTAAGCGTTTGATTTACAATTCTCTTAACAACAGATGTGGTGACATTCATTTTTCTCCAAAGGAATTAATTTCTTATTTTATCCTGTTTTGTTTTTTTGGAGGCTTCTTATAATATAATCAAATTCAACTGTTCTAATTTTATTCTTTTGCAATTCCGTCAAAGACTAAGTTTGACTTCTATATGAAAAAATATTCTGTATTATGCTCTTATGAATTTTAATTTTAGTTTCCTTTGTAATATTTTTGTTCCAAATTATTCCATGTAATGTCTTAGTTGCAAAATTTGTAAAACACATTTTATAACAGATTATACGAAAATGTGTAGAAAGAAAAATGGAAAGAATGGATTCGAAATTGTTACCCAAATTACTTCTTACAGTACTTAAGAAAAAGGAAAAATAACGACGAATTAATGTTATAGAGTGTGTTAAACGACCTGAGGAATATATATATATATATAAAGAGGAGTTGAATATAAATAGTTTAAAAGTAAGCCTAACTTTTAAAAAGTGATATAAATATTACGTTCGTACGAAAGCTATTAATTGTGATTAAATTAGAATTGCTGACTTAGGGGAATAACTAACTAACTCACTGGCACTATCGAACCCGTAAGCTCATGGCCGCGCAGACATAAGCTCTCCATACATCCATCTCCTGATCTAATGTTTTCCAATCATTCCCTGTATAATCTACTTCCCTCATATCATAGTTAATGTTATTCTCCCACCACATTCTTGGTCAATCAACTGGACGTTTACCCTCTGGTTTTCCTACAAGAAGCTTCCATGCCCGTCTTTCATTCCCCATTTGTGCCACATGTCCTGCCCATCGTAGTCTACGAGACTTAACTGTTCTTATTCCATGTGGCTTCCTATTAAGTCAATGTAATTCACTGTTATGTAGTCTTCTCAATTCACCTGTCTGTTCATCTCTCTTTGGTCTAACATTTTTCCTACGAACTTTATTCTCAAATACTCGTAATCTCCTTTCCTCCCTTAAAGTGTAAGTCCATGTTTCGCATTCATATAATATAATTGGTAGAATAATAGTTTTATATATTTTCAGTTTAACATTTTTTGTAAGGAGTTGGGACTTAGGGGAATATTGATTCTAAACTATGAGTTATGCTGTTTCTGCTGCTATCCCTATTCTACTAGGATTCCACCGGGGTAGAGGAGTCCGTCGTTGAGATGACTGCATTTTCGTAACTATAGCTAATTAATGGCAAAATCTAACTTAACTTTCACTACATGAACTAAGAGTATGATTGTTAACTGTTAAATATATGTTCCACAATCACATTACTTAATCATGGATGACGTCAGTAGACGTCGCGATATAAAAAATGTTAAAATCATGAAATGTAACCGAAGATGTGATAGAAGATAATCTTTATTGTTTGTAACCTGTATTCCAGTGTAGCATGCATATGTACTCTCTTACGCTACGATATTCGAATGGATCCACATACATGATCAAGGATTGTTGTTTTATCCAAAAATAAAGATATATATATACATCAAACATCATCCATTTTAATATATATATATATATATATATATATATATATATGTATATATATACATCAAACATAATTCATTTTAATATATATATATATATATATATATATATAGTGTGTAACAGGACCTCACCGACAAAATGATAGGGATGATTGGCCATGCAGAGAGGATAATTTTTTGTGAAGGAACATATAGTCGCAAACAAGTCGTTTATGAGTTATGCGCAGATTAAGGTGTTCACCCGTAAGGGTCGGAATTGTACATGTATCATTTTATTGACTATTTAACTCATGCCACAAATGCTAGTCAATGACCAATCACGTTTCAATGAATGTTGTTTTACAACCAATGGCAGTCGTGTTTCACTTCGCTCTTTATCGATTTCTCTTTGTCAGCTCCTGCTTCTGTGATAAAGAAAGCTCCTCCTTTTTAATGTTCTGAACAGGTCAAAGCATTATTTTTCTCCAACAAATACATTGAATATAGCAAATAATGAAAAGGTTCCTTGATTTTACTGAGTTGTTTACTAAAAAAATAAATTAATAACCCCTAATGTTGATTATGATACAGGCTATAGTTTGATGTGTTTCATTATTTCTCCACTTGGGTGCACTCTTACAATATTGCGATCTTATTAGGCAATAAATAATATGATCAATCAGCAGTGAATGAACATAACCTCACATTTCTGATTTGTTTTCAAACATCGCCGTTTACATTAAATATATAAATATTTTAAAATAACTATAGTTAAACAATGATTTGTGAGAAAATAGCTTACTTTTATTCGTTAAATAGTCCTAACAAATGCCACGAGTGATTTCCAAATTATCGATAAATTCACGACTCACGAAGTAAGGAGTGAAATTATCTAGAGAATTTGGAAATTACTCGTGGCATTACTTATGAAAAAGACACGTTTTTACAATAAGTGTTCAAACAGTCGACCCTGTGTCTCATTGCATGTTTGATGTCGCAGCAACGATCGGACAGCACAGCTGATCATGACAGGATTATTTTTAGCGTCGTCAAATCACTTTATTTTTGAAATCTTATTGTAAAAACATATATTTTTCAATCAAATGATATGTGTACATTTGTTTTGTATTCAATTCCGACCCTAACTGGTGAACACCTTCATCTGCACATAACTCATATAACTTACGATTTGTTTGCGATTATATGTTCCTTCACAAAATATAACCATCTCTGCATGGCATTATCACCCTATTATTTTGTTGGTGAGGTTTTGTTACATCCTGAGTATTAAAATGAACGATGTTTGATGTATTTATAATAGTCATAGACATATTAAATGCAGCGGCAAAATAGGCCTAGGTTTATTTTGAAAAGAAAAGCTTTAAAAATATTTTTAAAGTTTGAAAATGTGACCAATTAATATAAATCGTACATTTTATGGAAATCTGGAAATATTAACTTACAAATACTTTTTATTGACTATTCTGGCGCTAATTACATGATATCCATGTTATAATAGACTACATGTCACAAATTGGTTAGGCCCATTCTTGTATTCTGGCTTCTACCGAGGTACTCTGGCAGCCCTACTACATCCTACAAAGTTAAGTCACATAATCTATGGAACATGTTATTTCATCAGTAAAAATTCAGTCCACTACACTTTAACATAGCTATGTTATGTTGGATTAGTTTCCATTACGTTAAATTACGAAAGTTACCTTAAATTTCGAATTCTCTACCCGTGGAAATAAAGACGTACCGATATCGACTGAGCCAGCGTATTCGACAAGTAAATTATACGCACATTGTGGGCCAATCTTTTTATTACTATTATTGTTTATAACACTTTTTTTAGGTTATTTCTATCTCGAATTCTAATTAAACGTTTCGCTGTTTTTCATAATTTACTCTGGTCAATAAATAGATATAAATTTTATTCAGGTCGATAATAAAGTTTTACAAAAAAATTGTCCTAGTTTTGTTTTATTTATTCACTACGCTAATACCCGATGTGCGCTGCTAAACCAAATAAATTAAATGCGTTTTTATGTTTAGTTGAATAAGTAAAATGAAAAATAATTATACATTTACGGGTATATTGTAATTATTACCCCGTGCTGATTACGTGGTGTTGCTCGGGAATCTACTTATGTATATCATCTTGGCATCAATGAGCTGAAAGACAAAAATGGTTATTGTGAGTTATACGTAAAAGATAGACATAATATAGAGCTTTTTGAGATATTTAATTTTGCATGGTGTATTTTTAACGTAAACAATTTAAGCGTCCAAGAGCGAGCTTTCAGTGCATCGATGCTCTTTTTAGTTTAGCTTCGGCCCTATGTTACGTATGGTAATATGTTTCATACGTTAACTGTCCGAGAAAAATTCTCTAAATGATGAGAAAAAAACATTAAAATCGATCAATTAGTTTTGAGTCCATACAGACTCATACTCTATGTATATATATATATATATATATCTATTAAAATCCTAAGAATATATCGCACCCCGAAAAGAATAAAGTGGCAACTCAAAAAACCTCATTTTCCAGTACAGCAAAAATAAATTTTACTTACATCACTGCTTGAATCGCTTAGGAATAGCTATATGTGCAAATTGGATATAAAAATATAAATATAAAAATAATAATAAAAATTATAGACTGAATAAATCAATAATTCACTACCTTGATTAGTTAGAAATTGAGTTACTGGCTTCTTTTATTTAGTTTAAACAAATTGTGTTGTTTTTAATTGGGGATTAACTCAAATTCGTCCATTTTTTAGTTGTTACGTTATTCTTGGCGGGGTGTGATATGCACAGTTGGAAAGTGTGTTGGAAAGTAGGCTATGCAGAACCATGCATTTCCATGGAATAAATATAATCGGTCCAAATGGATTTTTTTTTAAGCTGCACTCTCTTAGTACAGTATTATAGCTCGCTGTAGATGGCAGGAATAGTTTCAATCGGAGCTCTTCTGTGAGAATTAGCTCCTTTGTCAGTTCATAGACCGTGCGGGAGGGTGCGAACTTTGACAGACCCGCTGCCTTTTTCAAATACATGGATTTCACTTTTTCCAGGAGTCTAAAGCTGTTGGTGTCCAGATGATCCCATATCAGTTGAAGACCATATGTGGCTATGGAACAAATATGATATTACTAAGTGGCGGATTTCTATGACCTAAAGAATAGAAAATATGCATGCATTTATGACCTAAAAAAAGGTTTAAATATGACCTAAAAAGACAAATATATGACCTTATAAATGAATGCATTTTTTACCCATACTGTATTAATTGTTCATTCATATACATTTTCAATTTTATCATAAGAAAATGGACATTTTTTTCTATTGTCCAGTGCAAACGTTTACTACCTGTTATAAGAATCCTTCGAAACAAGTGTACTGTGAAACTGACGATTTTTATATAGATACGATATTCGTTATTTCTACTCGCCTTATGACCAGGCTATTAAAAAACCCAAAATATGACCAAAATATGACTTTAACATAGAAATAAGCAGAAGTGTGACCAAAGATCTAAAAAAGTGAGAAATATGACTTCTAAGACCCAATAAAAACCACCTAATCTTAATAATAAGGCATATATAAATGTTTTACTTACTAGAAGCTTAGAATATAGCCTTTGGTAAAAATATGACATGTCATAGGAATCCGCCCCTTAGACATTACGAATACTATTTGTTTATTGTCAGTACAAATGGTTATCATGCGAGTGGCAGGTTTTTACGCCTGTGCAGTGTTTTGTGCATTAGCATCTCAGCAACAACATATTTTCTACATGTGTAAACATTGTGTATTGACATCACATAAGTTGGGTGTATCATTTATTACCTAGAGTTGCTGTTAGCTGTGTCTGAGAGCTGTAGTCAGTTCTCCATGGAACGATATAAAAAAGAAGTAGATTAATGGATTCACATCTGTAGAAGGGTGAGGGGTGGAAACAGATGGAGAAGAATTGAGAGCATCAAAATCTTGACCTGTTTTATTTGAAACCGTGGAACTACTGTATGCTCCAGCGATTATCTAGCAAAATCAACTATTTTTCTTTCGTTTAATTATAGTTCATATGTCCACCGCTGTGGTCTCGAGGTAGCGTGCTGCCTTGTCACGCAGCGGGCCCGGGTTCGATCCCCGGTCGGGACAGTTTTTCTGGGTGAGGTTTTTATCGGATTTTTCCTCACCTGTAAGAGAAATGTCAGAAAAACTTTAAGGCCCAAACGGTCCCGGAAATCATATGGCCATAATCATCATCCTTATCATTACCATCATCATCATCATCATCCTTCACCGGTGTGGAAAGCAACGGGAAGCTACCACATCTACAATTCCCTAGTAAAGCTGCAAGCATAGCGTGAAAATGCTATGATTGCACTGAAGGACCTGCCTTCAGGTAGAATTACTATGGATGAATGGATAGTTCACATGTATCTATAATAAGTTGATAAGTAGCATTCGAAAGTGCATTAAATTTTAGGTTTTAACTTTCTATTTTATGATGTCTTTTATCGGTTCGTTCAACGATCCCGTCTATCTTCTGCATTGTTTGTAATGGTATCGCTCGCATTTCTGATCACATATCTTGCATTCACACGAGTCACTCGTTGGGTGGAATTTCGTTTTTTTTCACATTTTATGGTGATATCCATGTGCTGCCAGGCCTATAATTCATATGTATTTACAAATACCGTTTCAGAAGTAGGCCTAAGGCTAAGGTAAAAAATTGTAAAAAAAGTTATTTATTTTTTGCGTAAGAAAGGGAAACAGATAAACATGGATTGCACAAGACATTTCTATTTATCGTGATTTTTAAAAAGAAACGTACGAATTACTGCTGCAGATAGAATGTCATTAGCGACCATATATATATATATATATATATATATATATATACATTTATTTATTTATTTATTTATTTATTTATTTATTTATTTACCTACGTTTGACCTCTCCTTTTATAGGTACTTGTACATGTCCCACGCCACAAGAGTTACACAGAAAGACAAATTTTAACTATGGATCAAAGACATACCATTTTGTCCACACAAGAATATGGAGGGCATTCCGTGACGCATTTCAGCTTAATGCCAGGTTCAGCTCCTAGACAATACGAACATAAAGATAAGACATATAATTCACTCATTTATACTAAACTCCCAAACGGTCCCCGAAATCACATGGCCATCATCATCATCCTTATCATTATCATCATCCTTCACCGGAGTGGAAAGCAACGGGAAGCTACCATACTTACAATTCCCTTAAGCTGCAAACATAGCATGAAAATGCTATGATTGCAGTGAAGGACCTGCCTTCGGGCAGAATTACTATGGGTAGATACTAAACTAGCTAATACTAGGCGTGCGCTCCTACGCCTAAAATAAATTAAATATTGAGGGTTAATTAAATATATGGCATGCATTACCACGAATAAAACATGGCAGTTGCTAGAGTAATTTTTTTATTTCAAATTTCAGGTAAATCTCCACTTCTAACAGTCGGATTTCGCTGATTTTTTAATAATATATCCATCCATCCATAGTAATTCTGCCCGAGGACAGATCCTCCACTGCAATCATAGCATTTTCATGCTATGCTTGCAGCTTTACTAGGGAATTGTTGGTGTGGTAGCTTCCCGTTGCTTTCCACACCGGTGAAGGATGATGATGATGATGATGATAATGATAAGGATGATGATGGTGATAATGGCCATATGATTTCGGGGACCGTTTGGGCCTTAAAGGTTTCCTGACATTTGTCTTACAGGTGAGGAAAAACCCCGATATAAACCTCACCCAGAAAAACTGCCCCGACCGGGGATAGAACCCGGGCCCGCTGCGTGACAAGGCAGCACGTTACCTCGAGACCACAGCCGTGGACTTATAATATATATCTTGGTTTATTTTAATAGGATATTCTGAGTTTTGTTGTGAAATATCGAAAATAGCGATCGCTAGAGGGATTTATAAATGTTTGTTTCAGGTGAACTCCTACACCTAATGATTTTAGAACATAACAGATAACGGCTAAACACTCGCCATAGATCTTCATTAAGATAAATTGAATGGTTTAAAGTGTAGGGCCTACAGAACAAACAGACAGAGAGAGTCAGACAGACATACATTCTTTTATATATATATATATAGATAAAGATAAAAAATAAATGATGATTGTGATGGCCGGAGGTCATTTGTTACTTAAGGTTTCCCGATAATTGTCTTACAGGCGAAGAAATTCCGTTCACCCGACTAGGTAAAAACCCGGTAGCTCTGCGTACGAGGCAACAACTTTACTCTGAGGCCACAAAGTTGAATAATCACACACACACACAGATATATATATATATCACACAATACATACACACACACATACGCACACATATACATATACATATATATATATACATGTGGGTGTCCACCGCTATGGACTCGAGGTAGTGTGTTGCCTTGTCACTCAGCGGGCCCGAGTTCGATTCCCGGTCGGGACAGGCTCCTGGGTGAGTTTTTTTCGGGGTTTTTTCTCACCTGTAAGACACATGTCAGGATACGTATAGCCCAACGGTCCACGAAAATCATCCGGCCATCATCATCATCATCCTTATCATTATCATCAAAATTCTTCACCGGTGTGGGAAACAACGGGAAGCTACCACACTATAATTCCCTAATAAAGCTGTAAAGCATAGCATGAAAACGCTATGATTGCAGTGAAAGACCTGACCTCGGGCAGAATTACTATGGATGGATATATGTATATATATGGACAGGAGGATGTGAGGAAGACCGAAGAAAACGTGGATAGAAGGGCTACAAGCGCTATGAATATCAGAGGATTTGCGGGAAGATCAATGGATGGACAGAGAGGAATGGCGTTTGGTTTCCGGAAGACGGCGCAGCTGCTATGATACCGGATGATGATAATGATATATATATATATATATATGTGTGTGTGTGTGTGTGTGTGTGTGTGTGTGTGTGTGTGTGTAAGTGTGTGTTTGTGTGCGTGTATTCAGATCAAAGTACGAAAAAGAGCGAAAAAAATAATTAGAGGTGTAGATAAAAAATATCTTAAAAGTTATATAAACATTGCCCACCGCTGTGGTCTCGAGGTAGCGTGCTGCCTTGTCATACAGCGGGCCCGGGTTCGGTCCCCGGTCGGGGCAGTTTTTTTGGGTGAGGTTTTTATCGGAGTTTTTTCCTCACCTGTAAGACAAATGTCAGGAAAACTTTAAGGCCCAAACGGTCCCCGAAATCATATGGCCATCATCATCATAATCATCCTTATCATTATCATCATCATTATCATCATCATCATCATCATTATTATTATCCTTCACCGGTGTGGAAAGCAACGGGAAGCTACCACACTTACAATTCCCTAGTAAAGCTGCAAAGCATAGCATGAAAATGATATGATTGCAGTGAAAGACCTGCCTCCGGTCAGCATTACTATGGATGGATATCAACATTTTTTATCTTTATAGACAGCCATGAATTGTGGCTAAAATAGCATTTTGAATATATGGGAATGATGATATTGTCTGTCGGTAATGTTTCTTCATTCGGTCTTTGGTAACATAAGCTAAATTGAATCCACGAACTTAACAAATCTAAGGAAATGTAACTTACTGTTATTTAAAATACTTTATCGAAGGCGGAAAAAAAAACTAACGATGTATGACATAGTAGCGAACGATGCCAGTCGATGTCGCAGTAGAATAAAAATATAAACATGTTGGCTGCTTGAGACGTAGTCCTAGATGTAATGAATAGATAACAATCAATTAAACTTGTAATTTGTGTGAACGAAACGTTTGCAGCGTGTGGTTCGTTTTAGCTTGCATTTCCAGTAAATGTAACTACGTACAATAGCCTCAATTATGTGTTTTTCTTACATTTAACAACATTTCAAAACCTGTTATTTACAGCAACCATGCCAATGTGTTTAGCGTTTGTGTGTGTGTGTGTGTGTATGTGTGTATGTGTGTGTGTGTGTGGAGAGAGAAAGAGAGAGAGAGCGAGAGAGAGAGAGAGAGAGAGAGAGAGAGAGAGAGAGAGAGAAATGTATATATTATCAAGGGAGAATAACATTGAATGGAATTTTTATTAATTTCTCAGCAAATGAGTTATTCAGTGTGTATTTCAAACTGCATGTCAAAGAGGTCTTTACATAATTAAAAGTGCTTCAGAAGAAAATATTTCATTTATTCAACTACGTTATCCTAACAATATTTCGAGAGAGATAAGAGTAGCTATATAGGTTCGACAGAAATAAATAGAACAAATTTGAAAAACTGAACTGGAATTCAATATTAATGCCATCAAACATAATTTTTGTTTCAGTTTTTTATAATGTTAATGTTAATTCCCTAAGTATGCCTACTACAATTTGAAACATAAACTGTATGAGTAAGGTGCTTCAAAAAATCGTATAATTTGAGAGTAAAGAGATTGTTGTGTACAATTTCTGACTGTATAAATTTGAGGATCCCTAAAAATACAGGGTGTTTATACATTAGACCGACAAATTTTGGGAGGAGATAGTTAAACATTCATTGAGGCATACTTTGCTAAGGAACGTATAGGCTACAAAGCTTCGTTTCAGTGCAAGAGGGTCTTAGAGGAACGGATGGAAGGCAGTAGGTACGTTCAAATAACAAGTCATTCTGTTTCACAATCTTTCTTTGTTGTTAATAGCAATCCTTCTTGTAACATAACATTCAAAAGACCAAATGTACTTAACCTCCTGAACAAAAGCACTCCACTCACCCGTTTTGCCAATTGTCAGGCTGGATCCTTTTTATTGTCCCATCACAACAATTGCTAAGAAAACACGTACATTCTCATACAGACAAACATTAAATCAAAGTGCCATACTATGTCATCATCCTTCCAAGGATGCCAGGGTTTTCCTTATTTCAGCTGCGCGGACAATGAGTGCTACAAGATCTTGTTCAGATTGAATATCGTTTGTTCCTGAACCGTGTGCCTTCTGTAGTGTC
The DNA here is from genome assembly GCA_030220185.1 of Diploptera punctata. Lineage (NCBI taxonomy): Eukaryota > Metazoa > Arthropoda > Insecta > Blattodea > Blaberidae > Diploptera > Diploptera punctata. Next base: position 753,440 of record JASPKZ010009791.1, read on the forward strand.
ACAAAAAAGAAATTTAGGCTGATCAGGTCAGGCGAAAGTGTCGACCAGGCAATGTGCCCACCGCCTATACCCTTTTCAACTATAGTTTGAATGTAGCTGTCAGGTTGGCCACGACTTACTTCATTCCCAAAGTGAGGTTGGTGCTCCGTTATATTTGAAAGCACATGCTGCAATCTTATATTCAGAGCTACAAGCTAAGTAAGATACATTGAACCATACAGTACCAGTATGTACAGCAGATTACTGGATGAGGTTCAACCACCCTAATTGTTCTGTCCCCTGTCCACGGATAAAAACAGATCGTAAGACCATTAGATGTAAACAAACTTGCTGTAATTGATATACCGAATGCTACTAATCTCTAATCTTCCGGAAGTAAACAAACCCAGCGATAGTAGCATAAAACCCACCCCCCCCCTTTGATTGAAAGAGTTTTTATATATACACCGTTTCCTTTTATTTCCTTCCTGTAAAAGATCCCCCTAGAACTGAAACTAAGCGTCTCCAGCCCATAACGTTCCTTAACAAAATATGCTTCATTAAAGGTGATCTACCTGGGGCCCAAATTTAGGCGGCCTAATTTAGAAACACTCCTGTAATACTCTTCACTATTTTGGAAGGTTTGTATTAGTATTAGTTCTATATGATTGGATTTATATATGATTAATAGAGTAAAGTATGTAATAATTAATATCTGCCTCATCTACTCTTAAATGGAAAACAGATATAATTAGAATACTTAAGTCTCACAGACTGCGATGGTGAGAATACCAACATGTGACACTAATATGGCATGAAAGAGGATCCAGTAACGTCTTGTTGAAAAACATGAGAAAAACCGCCGAATAAGCCAAGGATTTGGTTCGAGAATAACATAAATATGATTAGAGGGAGTTGAATAAGTTGGCTCAAGATAGGAATACATGAAGTCTAATTTCCGTGTGGCAGTAAAGTACCAGGTTCGTTAGTGTCAGTGAGTTAAGGATTAGTTAGAGTGATTATGTTATATAACGGCAGATACGTTAATTTTCGCACTATTGTCATATTTATTCTGCTCCCCATTTAAAATAACCATACCCCTAAACGAGAGCACACCAGCAATCGGATCTATTTATACATAATTTTAACTCACAACATTTGGTACCGCTTTAACTGCTGACGATAGAACATGTTTCGAAAGGCCTGCAATTTTTAGTGAAATATTACTTAGTTCAGGAGCACTGGGATCTCTGGTACATACGTTAAATTATTATTATTATTATTATTATTATTATTATTATTATTATTATTATTATTATTATTATTATTATTATTATTATTATTAGATCTCTTATGATATAGAAGCCAACTAGTATTATAGTATTATATTTTACGAAATTATTTTATGTATATAATATTATATATATTAATTTATGTATATTATTATATATATATATACATACACAAATATATTTCTTTCTTATAATTACTCACTGTCACTATGAAATCAGGCGATTCACGGCAGTGCGGACATATGTTCTCCATATATCTCTATCCTGAGATTTTTCAATTTTATTTATAAACAGGTTTACGCTGTAAAAAACATATTCGTGTGTCCTAAGCGTTTAAAATATTTATCTTCTTTGTCCATTCTTCTCTATCTTCCCATTCAAATTCTTCCAGACATGGAACACCGTTTCATCTAAGTTGAAAGATGGAGGCTGGAACGAGTATTTGGGGGGCAAGGATTGTATATTAACCTAATATTTGTAGGGAAAATTAATCAATGGTGGCAGTATAATAATTTAAAAGCATTTTTCTTTTATTTTTTCATGACCTACAAAGCTCACGCAGGTATGGGGTTGAGGAAAGAATTCCTGCCAGCAGGGCTGTTCCGGTAACTGCAAACAAAGTGCCAATTACTCATAATGAAATCATTAGCCTTGAGTCGAAAGTGAGTTGGATAACTATTCACCTAATAGGCATCACCCTACAAACAACCATTAAATCCTACAGAATACATGTGCAACAGAAGGTTTCAGCTGCAATAAGAGCGATATACAGCATCAGAAATATCCACCAATTATCAACAGAAACAGCAATGACGCTCTTCCAGACAGTCATGACTCCCATAACAACATATGGAATTAACATAATATGGGACAAACTCACAAACAGAAACTTGACACAAATAGAAACAGTAAAAGCACGCTTCATGAAAAGAGTTCTGGGAGTTGGAAAACAGCACCTTCAAGAATGACGTACGTCTTAATGAAAGAAACCTTCTTCATTGAAGACATTAGATGGCAGCTATTCCTACCGAACACCTGCGCATATGAGACAACAATGCAAGGACTACAGGAGAAGAGGAATGATATCTGCAGCGAATTCTACACAACAGAGGCTATGTGTACGAGAGAGTGGACATGACCAAACTACCGAGATAAGGCACATCCTAACACGGTATGCAATCCATGGCTTTCACCACAAGGTGTACAGCACAAAGAGATTCCACGAGCCAAACCAAGAATGCATATGCGAACTGTGCAACAATATATGTGAACGATATCATGTCGAAAAGTGTGCGGAAAGACAATTATCGTTTAACAAGTTTTGCTTAGACTAAATTTACTAACAATTTGAACATTTGTGCGCATTTACTTTCATTCATAACTATGTACCACGTGCAATTCCTTAAAACGGGAGCAAAATTTAAATAAAGCTAATATTTTTAATCCAATAATTTATCTGGTAAACTTATTATTCACATTAATATCATTTTTAAGTTTTAGAAGTAAAGTGACGATAACTAATATCTTTTGGACTGACAGTGCACTATTTTGAGATTGAATGTAAGTACCTGTACCGTTAGACTACCCGCAGTCAAGGGTATAAAACTCGTCTTCTGGAGCATCCGAGGCCATGCTTCAACTGGGACGAAAAAAGTTATATCTATTTTTTATTCAATAATCGTACATATAATATACCTCCTTCAAATCATAGATAATATTCTCATTCTTGACCTAGCTACTGGGCAATTTCCTTCAGGATTTCCTACAAGTTTTCCATGCCCCTCTTTCATTCCCCATCCGTGCAGTATGTCCTAAATGAATACATAACTTAAACATTTCCCCTCGGCTTCTTTTTCAATTACTAACGAATCATGTTTCGAATCGAATAGTTCACCAATTGATGACGGCCGCTCTGAACACTCGTCTGCTGTATAACATGCAAGTACAAGTAATCAAGTAGTCTGTTTTTAGTTAGAAAATAAAGATATTATAATGTAAACCGAGATAAACTTTGGCAGATACTGCATGAAGAACATATACACTCACAAGTAATACGAGCCATACAAAGCTTATATCAAAATTCTAAAATCAAAATTAAATTACCAGATGGAGAAATAACAGAACACCTAAACACAAGCAAAGGTGTTCGACAAGGATGTGGACTATCTCCACTCTTATTCAATATATATATTAACAGAGTAGTGCAAGAATGGAAACAAACAGTAAACAGTGAAATTTCAATAACTAGGAATAAAATAATTCAAACAATATTATATGCTGATGATCAAATAATATTATCAGATTCCGAAGATAGCTTACAAATAGCAGCATATCAATTATTCAAAATTGCCAGCAATATATATGAAAATTTCCACATCAAAATCCAAAACAATGGCAATGTGTGGAAAAAACATACAAGGGTGAAAATTGAGATTGATGGAAAAATTATAGAACAAGTGTCAGGTTTCTCTTACTTAGGAAGTGTATTTGCAGAGTATAAGAGTGACATTGATTCAAAATTACAAAAATATAATAAAATGAATGGGGTAATACGAAGACATTTTGGTAAACAGATGAGGACAGAGACAAAACTAAGATTACATAACATCACATCAAAAGCTGCCCTAAAATATGGAAGTGAAATTTGGATTTTAAATAAAAGAAACTCTCATAAACTTCAAGTAAGCCAAATGCGCTTCTTACGATCATTGTTAGGAGTTAATAGACTGGATCACCAAAGGAACACTACTATCAGAGGAAAACTTGGAGTAACAAGTTTAAATGAAGATATACAAAGATACCAACAAGAATGGAAAAATCATCCGAGAAGAATGGCAAGAAATAGACTTCCAAAATTGGCATTCCAATATACCCCAACTGGACATAGGGACCAAGGAAGACCAAAACATCGGTGGAAAGATCAAGACCATCTTCGCTAGGTTTACCGTACAGGCCACATGGCCTAAAACGAATTTGTTCATGATGATGATGATGATAAAGATAAAACATCTAGGGAACAGTAGCACTTAAAAACATGAAACTTTCACTGTTATGAAACTGAAAAATAGCTATTTCTCTGAAACATATACCAAAAAAATCAATATTCAAAGGATTTTCTAGCGCAAGAAAATAAATTACAGCGATGTGTTACTCGATCTGTACAAGGCATCGTCGCGGGAAGAAAAAGTCATGGCATTGGTAAACGCTTCTTTACCAGTACATCCTCAATAGGGTACACTCAATTGGGTGTACGTATCTTTTATCTTAAGTAATGCCACGAGTGATTTCAACTTACCGATAAATTCACGCCAGAGAATTTGGAAATCAAGAGTGGCATTTGTTAGGACTATTTAACGAATACAATTAAGCTGTCTACTCACAATTCATTATGTAAATATAGTTATTTTAAAATATGTATTTATTTAATGTAAAAGACGATGTTTGAAAACAAATGAGAAGCGTATGTTTCACTTGTTTATCACTGCAACCAGATCATATTATTTATTGCCAAAGGATCGCATTATTCTAAGAATGCACCCTAGTAGGGAAAAAATTAAACACGCCAAACTGTATATTAATTAATTTCAGATTTCCTATGATGTAAATATGTAAATTATACTTTTCTGGAACGTTATTACCTGAAAAAAATACGTTTAAGAAAATGCAAACAGTGTTTTATTTTTTTTGTGGTATAATCAATTGTTACAAATGGTTTTATATTATCTCCCGCAACCACGATAAGGTTACATTCCTGAACTGTATATACAATCTGGTAGCCAGATGGGGTCACTGCGAAATAATGCTATGATCTATTCAGAATGCTAAAAGGAGAAACTTGATTCCACAGTGATAAAATTAAGCTGATAAAATTGAGATGAAAAAGACTGTGATTGGTCGTAAATAAAATATCATTGACATATGATTGGTAATTGACTCCCATTTGGGGCATGAGTTAAATAGTCAAACTGAAATTTATTATTGAGTTCAAAGCGTTGATTGAATATGAATAATACAAAATATATTAAATGAGGCATAATAAACATCACAACTGTTACTTTATATTGCTATAAAAATCTACAAGGAAAGTAACCAGTACATTACTAGTCGAGGCGTATTTGCGCCCGAGCTCTGGCGAGAGCTAGCAACTAAATTCGAAACTAGTAATGACTTATTTCCCGAATTGAGTACATAGTGTTTTTCACACCTATACTAATAATTATGTTTTAATTGTTATATTTGGTGTGAATTTATATCTTGATTTGAACAGTTCAATTTTTTTATAGCAACGGAATGTTGATAAAACAACTGTAATTATGTATTGTTGTCTGAATTAGTGCCAGAAATTATAATAACATTTTCAGACTGCAAACTCGTTACAGTTGTGATTAATTGTCCATCCATAGTAATTCTGCCCGAAGGCAGATCCTTCACTGCAATCATAGCATTTTCATGCTATGCTTGCAGCTTTAGTAGGGAATTGTAGGTGTGGTAGTTTCCCGTTGCTTTCCACACCGATGAAGGATGATGATGATGATAATAAGGATGATGATGATGATGATGGCCGTATGATTTCGGGGACCGTTTGGGCCTTAAGGTTTTCCTTGCATTTGTCTTACAGGTGAGGAAAAAACCCGATGAAAACCTCACCCAGAAAAACTGCCCCGACCGGGGATCGAACCCGGGCCCGCTGCGTGACAAGGTAGTACTCTACCTCGAGACCACAGCGGTGGATATGATTAATTGTAATGTAGCGGAAGTGGCGAATGCTGCGGTTCATTTTTATTACCAGCAAAGTCGAAAAAAATAGGTATGAGAAAGTATATGTGGTAACGCAATGGAAGTTATGAAAAATGAATTACATAAAGTAGAGAAACATATTGAACTAAATAAGAAACATAGTAGTGAAAATCAACCAAATTTTGTGGCTAATGTTAATAACTTAATACCTATCCGATCACTATAAATTTGAATTATCAAAGTGAGAAATAAGTACCGGTATGATACAATAATATTGTATTGTATTGCTCAATAAAATGTTAAATAGGTAACATATTTACATTATTAATTAAGTCAATTACATTCTTTCCCTAGGGAAGAAAATTGAGCAGTTCCATGCCGTTTTCAATGGATACCAAGGCCTCTCTGGTAAATTCAACTTAGTTCCCTAAAAACAGAATGATAATTAAGCCATTATTAGCATAGGAGTGAACAAAACTCTTTAAGTTACGATGAACAAAAAAATAATTTTCCCATTTACACAGTGTCATCTTTTCGATACCTCAAGAAGCCTTCAGCTTTAACTCTTAACATATGCGCTCGGGTTACGCAAATCAGAAAACGATGCAATATCGCGTATCTGGAGAACATATATGAGAAAGCGAATTCACGAACATTAAAAATGCTTGTGTTCTGGATGTCATATACTTTTGCTATTAACTAAGATTAAAAATTTGTAGTAAAAGATGGCAAATTTGTGGATCAGTGTTGGTAGTTGAAATCAAGATAAAAGAAACAAATTAAAAGTAGAAGTGTGTAAAAAAGACCACTCAATACACAAGACCGCGAAAACAATCTAAGAAATTACAATAATAAAAAGAGGGCCAAAATCTAAAATACCCAAAAGCATGAAATGGAAATTTAGATGTAAATATATAGAATGTTCAGAAATTTCCTTTACAAATTCCTAAGCCTTGTAGACCTCCATGGTACCTTGTCGTGGTGGAGTGGCTTGTGTGCTTAAATGATCCTGAGAGCTGTGCCGGCGGTAGCATTGCTGCCGATAGGGTTACCCATGCCGGACTGGTCGAAGGTGATAAGCCAGACGAAATAAGTACCTTGGTCGAAAGAGTGACGATCTTTCACCGTAAAAATACAACCGTCAAGAAATGCGGACATGGGTTCTACTGGGGTAAAATTTTCCGGAGGTCAAATAGTCCCCCATTCGGTTCTCCGGGCGGGGACTACTTCAGGGAACCCATGCCAAAGGCTCAAACACAGGGACATGTTCCTAGGAACATGGAATGTTAGGACTTTATACAATAGCGGGGCACTAGAGATATTAACGCGGGAATTGGATAAATCGCCCTTGGATATAGTCGCTTTACAGGAAGTTAGGTGGCCAGGAGAAGGTAGTCAGGAATCAGGAAGCTTTGCATTATACTATGGGGGTGCAGAAAGACCTGCATTTGGAACGGGTTTTTTAGTCAGAAGGAGGATCCTATCCGCTATCCGAGATATTAAGTTTGTTAGTGATAGGATATCATACATAATTCTAAAGGTAAAACGACATGATTTTATAATTGTAAATGTACATGCCCCCACAGAAGATAAAGATGACAAGATCAAGGATGAGTTCTATGGAAGAATTAGAATCCTTATTTGATAGCCTTTCACGATATCATATGAAAATTGTCTTAGGAGATTTTAATGCAAAAGTGGGGGGGCAGGAAGATATATTCAAACCAACAATAGGCAAATTCAGTCTTCATGAAGATAGTAACGACAACGGGGTTAGATTAGTCACATTTGCCACATCAAAGAATCTCATTGTTAAGAGCACAACATTTCAGCATAAGGATATTCATAAATACACCTGGACGTCCCCAGATGGAGAAACTCGGAACCAGATAGATCATGTATTAGTAGATAAACGCTGGCACAGTAGCATCATTGATGTTAGATCAGTTAGAGGGACAGACTGCAATTCAGATCATCATCTGGTCAGGGTGAAAATCAGACAACGGCTATCGCTTATGAGAGGAACAAACGCTAAAGATGATTCAGTAAAATATGAATTAAAAAACTTGAAAAATGATGAAATGCGGCAAGAATACCAAATCAAAATTGCAAATAGATTTGAAGTACTGGAATCTTCAGATGACAATGTGGCAAACGAAGAAGAAACTGATATAAATAAAGAATGGGAGGCTATAAGAGATACTATTAAATTGTCAGCATCAGAAAGCATTGGTTGTTTAAAAAAAGAGGCAAAACAAGAAATGGTTTGATGAGGAATGTGCCGACATTGTAAAGAAAAGAAAGCTAGCAAAAATGAAATGGTTACACGAGCCAAATGAGGTAAATTTAGAGCAATTGGGTAGTGTTAGACGGGAAACCACCAAGTTACTAAAGAGTAAAAAGAGGGAATATTTGAGAGAGAAGATTAATGATCTTGAAATGAATGCAAAAAATAGGAACATTAGAGAATTATATCAGGGAATTAGTATAGAGAAGAAAGGGTTTCAGGCTAGAACAAACATAATTCGGAATGAAAATGGGGATATGATTGCAGATTCCAAGAGTATATTAAATAGATGGAAAAGTTATTTTAATCAGCTATTAAATGTACATACAGAACAGGACATTGAGGAGGATAAGTTACAGACAGCAGAAATGCTAGTCGCAGAGCCAAGTGCATTAGAGGTTGAAATGGCAATTGAAAATTGAAGATGTATAAAGCATCAGGTTCAGATGAGATCCCAGCAGAACTGATAAAATCAGGGGGAGAAAAATTGATGGACAAGATACGCTGGTTGCTTAGTATGATTTGGGAAAAAGAAGCTCTTCCAGATGAATGGAAGGAATCAATTATCGTACCAATTTATAAGAAAGGAGATAAAACTGATTGCAACAACTATAGGGGCATCTCATTACTTTCAACTTCGTACAAAATTCTAACAAATATATTAGTAAGCAGACTTACTCCCTATATTGATGACATTCTAGGAGATCATCAATGTGCATTTAGAAGAAACAGGTCTACAACAGATCAGATTTTTAGTATAAGACAGATTTTAGAAAAGAAATGGGAATATAATGGTACTGTACATCAACTATATGTAGACTTCAAAAAAGCATATGATTCAATTAAGAGGGAGAAGTTATATAGTATCCTGCTGGAGTTCGGAATTCCTAAAAAGTTAGTTAGACTTATACGAATGTGTCTAAATGGCTCAACGAGTAGGGTGCGTGTAGGCAAACAGTTTTCAGACACTTTTGAAATCCAGAATGGGTTGAAGCAAGGAGATGCACTATCTCCTCTACTATTTAATTTTGTACTAGAGCATGCCATTAAATCTTTAGAGAATAAGGAAGGCTTACAACTGAATGGTATTAATAAGCTGTTAGTTTATGCTGATGATGTGGTACTACTGGCCGATAGCGAGGAGATACTAAAGGCCAACACGCACACACTATTGAGTAACACTAAGAAATTAGGACTGGAAGTAAATATCAGTAAAACTAAATATATGGTCACACGTAGAAATACATTTATAATGGAAATGGACAGCTAATGACAAATGAGGGAAATTTTGAGGAATTGGCTGAATTCAAATACCTAGGAACAATAATCACAAATAGGAATGAGATGCACAAAGAAATTAAACATAGGCTCAATTCTGGAAATGCATGCTATTATGCATTGCAGAGACTTTTGATGTCCCAACTCCTTTCAAAAAACGTTAAGCTGAAAATATATAAAACTATTATTCTACCAGTTATATTATATGGGTGCGAAACATGGACTCTTACTTTAAGGGAGGAAAGGAGATTACGAGTATTTGAGAATAAAGTTCTTAGGAAAATTTTTGGACCAAAGAGAGATGAACAGACAGGTGAATGGAGAAGACTACATAACAATGAACTACATGGTCTTTATAGGAAGCCAGATATAATAAGAACAGTTAAGTCTCGTAGACTGCGATGGGCAGGACATGTTGCGCGTATGGGGAATGAAAGACGTGCATGGAAACTTCTTGTAGGAAAGCCAGAACGAAAACGCCCAGTTGTGGTAGACCAAGAATGAGGTGGGAGAACAACATTAACTATGATTTGAGGGAAGTAGATTATACAGGGAATGATTGGAAAGCATTAGCTCAGGATAGGGATGTATGGAGAGCTTATGTCCGTGCGGCCATGAACCTACGGGTTCGATAGTGCCAGTGAGTAAGTAAGTAAGTAAGTAAGTAAGCCTTGTAGAGAGTACTGAGTAGATAACGTTCTGAAAATGAACTTTTGTCCGGAAACGTACGTTTTTCGTGCTGCAGGTACAAGATCGTATTAAGCATTTAAATCTCCCGCGTGTGTCGGGGATAAATTTATTGAAATTTCATGATTTATGACTCAATTAATTACATTTGCACAATCCAAAATTCACTGATTTCTAGACATGGTGCAATATCAAGAGAAAAATAAAGAAAATTTACTTTGTCGGTGTGAGAATAAGGTGGAACGAGGGTACCAAAATATGATTTGCAGGTGCAACGAGTTTGGTGGTCACCATATCGAACCGCCCTTGTTGTGGATAAGTACTAACCACGATGTTAAGAATATTAGAATAGTTTTCACATTAACAATTATTCTTACAGTGACAAAGTGAAGTTTTCTTATTTTTTCCTGAACATTGTTCACTGTCACGAAATCACTGAATGTTGGGTCTCTACATATCAGATTCTAAATCTGCTGCCAAAATAGTTAATAATATACAAAAACCTAGAACTATTTTTAATAGACGATCATTTCGTACTAACGTATCATAAATGTAATAGATAGAAAACCAACTGTAATTAATTCAGTCATAACTCATTAAAATACAATCGATTTATCTCCGACAGATGCAGTATATTTAATCATTTAATGCTAACTTGAACCTGGAACACGAAAACAGTGCTTTTTAGACCACGTTTTTACACAGTACTCTCTACAAGCTTTAGAATTTTTCATCGGGATTTTCCAAGCATCCTATTTAATATACACAAAGACTGATAATAAAAAATTAAAATATAGGGATTGAAAATTTGAGTTTCCTTTTGAGAAATTAACTCCCGAAGTGTAGTTGAGATCAGAACTTTGAAATAATTGGTAAAACAGTTTTAATCATTCCAATGCTCTTATCTTAATCAAATATTAAGTCGAATTTTAGTATTTTTAATAAATACATATTAATATGATCTCTACATAAATTAATCTATTGCAAAACTGAATAAAAAATGTGGCCAAGTGTACTTGCTCTTCTGGATTGTTGGTACTATTTCTAGATAAACATAGCAATAAAAGTAGTGTGCCCTAAATATAGGACTATGTTGAAAACATTTCCCATGGATTCACGTAAATACTGTACTTCCTGCCCGGACTATAATTGATCTCCGGAAAATTTTATCCCACTGGAACCCAAGTCCACACATTACGTGACGATTGTATTTTTACGGAAACAGATAGTCATTCTTTCTACGAAGCATTCCTTAGTCCGGCGTAGCTGATTATTTTTGGCAGCAAAGATACCTCTGGCATAGATCTCGGAGTTATTTAATAACGACAAGGTAAAGATGCTAAAGAGGGTGTGTCTGTGTGTGTTTGTGTGTGTGTGTGTGTGTGTGTATGTACTACAAGGAATTAATGAATAAAATCTGTGCATTTACCTTACTTCCACCCTGTGTTTGATAACTTTTATTTATTAACCTATTACTCCAATTCTCTCTTTTGCTAATTTATTAAAGTATCAAATTTAAGGAAACAAATTAACGCTTGTATACTAATAATAAAAGACTGGAAGGAGGCAAGCTCTTAAATAATGACTTCTAAGTACATTAAATTTAATTGTATGCACAACTGACTGTACTTAAATCAAGTGATTAAAAAGCAACACAGACGCAATTTATCAACGTCACGGTGTAGTTCCCTAGTAAATATTACACCAGTATCAATTATCTTGGCGCTCTTTGCACCTCTCCGTAAATATATTACCTGAACTTTTCTTCGCTAAATTACTTTTGGCGCATTATATAAACGAAAGTGTATATTCCTTGTATATGGATACTGTCCATCTAAATCCTTCAAGATATATTGATAAACATTCCAGTACATATTAAAATTCCTAATGTTTTTTTCTTATAAAAACGTATTCGTAGAATACTCACTCCAATGTCCTAAAAGACGCTCTAAATTGATTACGTACAGAAATTTACAAAACATAGACGATACTAAACTAAAATCAGACGCTTTAGAACTACCTTGGTATTCAATATGGAATCTTAGATCAGTTGATGAAAAAGTAGACACATTTAATACACTGATACTACAACTGTACGACAGACATGCACCAGTAAAAACCCGACGATATTCCCGCTCTCCTGCTCCCTGGATGAATGATTCAATACGTGAACTTATGTCAAAACGAGACAAAGCATACCGAACATACAGACGACATAAAAATGACGAGAACTGGCAACTGTACAAACAACTTAGAAACACAACTACACAAACTATACGTAATGCCAAACTACGACACGCCCACAGTATAATCGGACCTGAAATAAGTGCACGGGACACTTGGCGAAATCTCCGTGCAATGGGACTTAGACAGTTGAATCCCTCAACTGACTCTATAGACATTTCTGTAGATGACTTAAATGAACATTTTACCTCAATACCCATGACACCTCCAGACAACAAGACTAAAATAGACATTCTTAAAGACTTATCCCCATCCCCACATATAGGAAGAGATAAATTTTACTTTTACGACATTTCGCCTATAGACGTTAAAAAGCACTCAAGCGGATTAAATCCAATGCGCAAGGAACAGATAACATCAGCATTTTAATGCTAAATAAAATCATTGACATTATACTACCCACAGTGACTCATATTTTCAATGCTTCCCTTATAACTTCTATCTTCCCTATTGTATGGAAACAGTCTAGAGTTCGGCCCTATACCAAAAATAAGTACACCTACTAACTGTAATGACTTCCGACCGATTAGCATCCTTCCGACATTATCTAAAGCCCTGGAATATATTGTACATAAGAAAATGACTGATTATCTCCAAGAAAATCACCTCCTTGATCCTTATCAATCCGGCTTTAGATCTGGTCATAGCACAACCACAGCTTTGCTAAAAATTACCGAAGATATTCGTGAAGCCGTGGACAGACGTCAATTGACTCCTTTAACCTTACTTGACTTCAGCAAAGCTTTTGACACAGTAGACCACGACTTACTTATGATAAAGCTCAAGCACCTACGTTTGTCTGTCAGCGCTGTATCCTGGTTCGACTCATACCTGCACGGTCGTCAACAATATGTTTCATTAAACTTTAGATCTTCGTCTTGGCGTAACGTGCCGGCTGGAGTCCCCCAGGGCAGTGTTCTCGGACCTCTTCTTTTCTCAATCTACATAAATGATTTGCCAACTGTACTAAAGCACTGCCGTTATCACCTCTATGCTGATGATCTCCAAATTTACCTACATTCACCTCCTCATTCTCTCTATAACAGCTTGATGAAAATGAATGACGATCTCATATCCATCTTTAACTGGTCTTCAAGTATCGGTCTAAATCTAAATCCTAACACGTCACAAGTAATTCTAATGGGACAACAAAGACTGCTTACAACCTTTGACATATCTACACTTCCAAACATTACTATAGTAGTAGTAGGACTTTATTAGACAAAAAGTAAGATATTTACAATATTATTTACAAATATGGGTCGCACGGGCAGTAAGCCGTACGTGCTGTTGACAGTCCGTTACAATAAAGTAATAATTGGTACTAGTGTAAAGAAAAATAAACAAATACAGCAATAACATTACAATTAAATAAAGAAAACACAATAAAACTATTACCATTAAATAATAACACAATAGCATTATTCACTAAAAACATTAACATTACAATTACATAAAGAAAACACAATAATATTACAATTAAGTAATAACACAATAGCAATAACATTACAATTACATAAAGAAAACACAATAATAATATTACAATTAAATAATAACACAATGGCATTATACACTAAAAAACCATTAACATTACAATTACATAAAGAAAACACATTAATATTACAATTAAATAATAACACAACAGCATTATACACTAATTAATTTATATATAATTGTTAATAATTAATGGTATTGCATTTTGATAACATATATTTATTCATGAATGAGTGTTGTCCTTACTTTTCGCGTTTTGTCCAGAAATTTACCGAGGTTTATCCAATTTTCTGGATTTACCAATAATCTCGTAGCATGCCAATCTTTCTCGATTTGAATTTAGAAATCTTTCCGGTAATAACTGACGTCTCCAATATTCTAAATCATTACATTTTCCTAATATATGTATCTCATCTTCAAAGTTCCCGCACATTGGACATATTCGCATATCGTGATCGTCGCTAATTTTTAGAAATTTCCATGCCCCTAGCCTAAACCAAGCAAGCCCTGATCTCTCCTTAAATCCTAGGTTGAGTATATACGATTCTTTTCCCCAGACGTGTTTTAGGTCTCTTTGTAAACACAGTGAGCGTTTTCCTGTACATTCGGCGAAGGTATCTTGTTGGTTTACATCTAAGTACCTCCTCCTTATTTTTCTCCACACGTTCTTGCGATTTTCAGTCCCTTTTTCCCATATCCAGCCCATCCCAATCTTTTGGAGTTCTCTCCTAACCTCGTCTGCCCAAAATTTAACATCTATGTTTTTAATTTGGTGGTCGTAGCAAATTGCTCTAAGCATTGTTTGTTCACCTTGGATTACTCGCAACCAGTATTTGAGTACACGAATTTTACAGTTAATATCGTCCTGGAATGACCCGAATTCATATAAAATTCCACAGTTTAGAAACGGCCTTACTAAGTCCTGTAATATACTTTAGAAAATGCGTATATACCTTATTTAGTATTTCCGTTCTTTGGAAACCCCAAATCTCACTACTATAGTGCATGACTGGCCTGACCATAGCTCCATACATTTTTTCTAATGTGCTGACTGGAATATCAGGCACTCGACCCAGAATACCGAGTACACTGTTAAGTTGTTCCCCTCCCTTTAAATAATGCTATATCAATGTGTTTTTTTCCACTTTCCGTTCATTTTCAACGTCGTACGCCAGATATTCGAAATGTTTCACGTTTTGAAGAACTTGATCTCTGTATTTCCATTCCTCTGTTCTACCATAAACCGTCCCATTTTTAAATGTCATTGTTTTTGTCTTACTAGCATTTACAGTCAATCCCCAATTCCTACAGTATATTTCCAGTAGGTCAAGACCTCTTTGCAATCCCTTGATTGTCTTGGAACAGATAATTAAATCATCTGCATACAACAGGACTGGGATTCTAACATTTCCTATCTCCGGAGCCTCAATTTCTCCTTCTAGCATTACGTCTACAATATCAAACATTACTATAAATAATATAATTATCCCTTATTCTTCATCAGTAATAGATCTTGGACTACATCTAGACGCAAATTTAACCTGGCAAACACAAGTGAAACACATATGTAAAAAGACTTTCTCCATCTTACATTATCTTAGACGTTTAAAGAATTTTCTCCCAGTTTCGTTAAAACAAATCCTAGTGCAGAATCTTGTGTTACCACACTTCGATTATTGTGACATTATATATGATCTAAACTATGCCTTGTCGCAGAGACTGCAGCGTGTTCATAATGCTTGCATTCGATTCATTTTCAATATCCGCCGTTATGACCATATTTCCGATCACTTTAATAACCTCGCTTGGCTCCGTCTTACTGACAGACGTAAATTGCACTCTCTTTCGCTACTTTTCAAGCTTCTGAATTCCTACATTCCTACATACCTGGCGTCCAGATTTGAGAAGTTATCCTCCTACCACAATATTGACACTAGGTCACAAGATAGCAGTCTGCTAACAATTCCTCTTCATAGCACTTCCTCCTATTCTACTTCCTTCACAGTAGCCTCTGCCCGCTCCTGGAATCTCCTTCCTCAAGATATCAGCGGTTGCCGCACACTTGGCACCTTTAAGTCACGCTTATACAGTTACCTGTTGTCTAATAATTAATTTTTCTCTATTTATTTAATTTTATACTATGTCATTAATCTTTTCCTCGTTTTTTTATATATCTTGTACATATTATATATTTAATTCGTTAAATTTAGAGTAAATCAAAATACATTATAAATATTAATTGTATTGTACTCATAACTTGTAATCGTTTATATATATATTGTAATTTAGATTTAAGACTTTTCTTTTGTATTTTTTTAAACCTGGTTGAGTGGTAGACAAGGCCTTAAGGCCTTAACTCTGCCAGGTAAAATAAAGCTATTATTATTATTATTATTATTATTATTATTATTATTATTATTATTATTATTATTATTATTATATATGCGACGCAAAAACCACTAGATAATTTGATTGTATTTACCAAAATATCCCTTCTGAAATCTGGGCACCTATAATACTTCCATCCTGTATTTGTTCTGTTATATATTAGACAACTATTTTACTCTGATAATTAATTAATATTAATGCATGCTACGATTAATAATGATAAACCGACAATATTTCACAAGACGTTAAGTGTTTTGATATAAGGAAACCATAATCGCAGGGGCTCATACCGAGAAATTTCATTGTTTTCGTTTGGTATAACTCGACCACCGTTCTATATGTTTATTCGGAATACGATAGTTTCCAAATTACACTTTACTGCTGTTTAAAGTAAATGTTCAAAATATCCACTCTCATGATCGCGATAAACTATACAACGACATCTCATGGACTGCCGTACACACTCTAGCATCACAGGAGATTTTGTTTGTTTCCTCACCTGTAAGACAAATGTCAGGAAACGGCCTAAACGGTCCCCGATTAGGATTCTCCTGGCGCACCACTCTCATCATCCTATTATCAACGGGGCAGCGTAACCGCGCCTTCCAGGTACCCCAACCTCAGAGTAGGTTACTATTACGCCAATACCAGGAGAGACACCAGAAATGTCGAAATAACAACCTGGGACTTCGAATAGAAAAAAAATATTAGTACCAATTATACTGAACTTTTGTTTCTTTCATTAAGTATACAATCATCGCTTGAAATATTAATTCTTTTACTTATTTATTTTTGTTTCGAAGACTCCAATGAACTAAGCTAACTTCTAAGGGATAATACAAGAAGTTAAAGTATAGACCCCTAAATCGTTGTGAAGTAATTTTAGAATAAATAACGAATACAATAATTATTACTATAAATCGTTGTGCTCTTGGTGTAACGTCGTTTCTCTGCACGCAGCGGTCACGGGTTCGATCCCCAGTCGGCACAAGTTTCCTAAGTGAGGTTTGTTCAATTTTTTCTCCTTGTTTTGGTAAAAATATATTAGTAAAGTGAGGTGTTGTCTTGGAAGTGTCCTGAAATTAAGCTGATCATTCATCCAGGGAGACTCTGAGATAAAAAAAGTATGTATGTGATTCAGAATTACAAATACTCTCCCGACAGGTCATGCCCATGTACGGCGTGGTTGGCATAGAGTGTATGCTATAAAAATACTTATAAAACAAAGACATTAAACTACGGCAAAGAAAGAAAGAACAAATTACAAAACGTGACTTACAATAATTAAGAATAATACATAATAATAATAATAATAATAATAATAATAATAATAATAATACTTACTTATTCACTAGCACTATCGAACCCGTAGGTTCATGGCTGCGCGGATATAAGCTCTCCATACATCCCTATCCTGAGCTAATGCTTTCCAATCATTCCCTGTATGATCTACTTCCCTCAAATCATAGTTAATGTTGTTCTCCCACCTCATTCTTGGTCTACCAACTGGGCGTTTTCCTTCTGGCTTTCCTACAAGAAGTTTCCATGCACGTCTTTCATTCCCCATACGCGCAACATGTCCTGCCCATCGCAGTCTACGAGACTTATCTGTTCTTATTATATCTGGCTTCCTACAAAGACCATGTAGTTCAATAATAATAATAATCTCAAATTATTATTGTTGTTATAATAATAATAATAATAATAATAATAATAATAATAATAATTTGAGAATCATGCGCAGAACAGCGGGTTACACCAGATGGGATCGGAAAAGGAACACCGATATCTTAAAAGAATTGAAGACTACGCCAATTTTGGAATATATTAAACAGTACCAACTAAATTGGAAACACCATCTTGAAAGAATGAGTTCAAATCGGATCCCCAAAGCTGTTTATAATTATATACCAAGAGGAGAAGATCACTGGGCCGTCCTATGAAACGCTGGAGGAAAAATTGGCCTAATACTTGGAAGGAAGAAGAAGAAGATAATAATTTGATAATTAGAGATTATTGTACATCTTATCACAACTCGTCATATAACCACTTCTTTAATTGATTCTTATTGTTTTTCTTAATGTAATATAGTGTCTGTATTAATTCATTATAAATATAAATTAACCGATTTACAAGATATTTAACTCTATAAAAACGAAATTATCTGGACTATTTAACTCATGTCGCAAAAGGGAATCGATGACCAATCAAGTTTCAATGAATTCTGTTTTACACCAATGACAGTCGTGTTTCATCTCGCTCTTTATCGATTTCTCTTTATCAGCTCCTGCTTTTGTGATAAAGAAAGCTCCTCTTTTTTTAATATTCTGTACAGGTTAGACCATTATTTTTCTCCAACAAATACATTGAATATAGCAAATAATGAGTAGATTCAGTGATTTTACTGAGTTGTTTATTCAAAATATAAATGATTAACATATAAAGTTAATTATAATAGTTTTATGTTTTTCATTATTTCTCCACTAGAGTGCATTCTTACAATATTGCGATCCTATTTGGCAATAACTAATATGATCGAGTTGCTGTCAATATACATAACCTCACATTTCTAATTGGTTTTCAAACATCGCCGTTTACATTAACTATATAAATATTTTAAAACACCGATAACTATATTCAAATAATTACTCTTTAGTAAAGAGTTTAATTTTATTCGTTAAATAGTCCTAACAAATGCCACTCTAGATTTCCAAATTCTCTAGATAAATTGGAAATCACTCGTGGCATTACTTATGGTAACTCATGAGTACATATATTTTAATTTCATCTGAAATTCTAAAAATATAAAAATATAATAATGTGTTAATGATTCTTGTTATCCAAACGTTTTTAAAATGTTCAAATAAAATATTATATATAAACCTACTTGCTATTATATAACATATAGCTATGGATAAGAGTTACATTATGTACAGTTAATAAATATTTAATCGGTCCCTTTGAACGATTTCTAATACGTTTTCTTGTAAATAATTGTTATTATGATCCCAATTTAAAAAATAATTAAATGTTATATTTTATTAAATTACATTTTAATGTTAATAAAGTATTTTTATAATAGATGGAAGGCCTTGTAGTCTGTTAGGCAAACAATTGTTGGGCCTTCCAACATTTTTGTCTTTTCTGTGGCTTGTACAGAAAAATCTACTTAGGAATTCCCGTACCGTTTTATTAAAGCGGTGAAGTCAGGTTAACTGTTTTCTAACAGATACTCGGTAATAGCTGCTATTTTATATTCGTCTGTTATGTCCTATATTTAAAAAAATATATAAAAGTGTTACGTCTCTTGTTATTACAACATTTCTAAAATGTTCAAATATATATATATATATATCCATAGTAGGCCTAATTCTGACCTAGGGCAGGTGTTTCACTGCAATCATAGCATTTTCATGCTATTCTTTGTAGCTTTACTAGGGAATTATAAGTGTGGTAGCTTCCCGTTGTTTCCCACACTGGTGAAGGATGATGGCGATAATGATAAAGATGATGATGAAAGTCGGATGATTTTCGGGGACCGTTGGGCCCTGAGATTCCTGACATTTGTCTTACAGGTGAGGAAAAACCCCGAAAAAACCTCACTCAGGAGCATGTCCCGTCCGGGAATCGAACCAGGGCCAGCTGCGTGACAAGGCAGCACGCTACCCAGAGACCACAGCGGTGGACTATATATATGAGTATTTGAGAATAAACTGATTAGGAAAATATAGGACCAATGATAGATGAACGGACAAGATCTACATTATCTTTAATGGGGTACCATTTTAAATGCTGATAATGGAACGTTGTTTTCTGAAAAGCTTACATTGTTTATTGTTTGACGAAATTTTCTAAACAGGAGTTTGTTTTAGTTTGGGACGGCAGATACAACTGGTACGAGTTTTAAATTTTAACATTTTAAAAGTGAGCTACATTATTTTTTGGTAAAATAAATGTATTTAAGAAAAAAATACATATAATTGATTGCGATTGGCAGGACGTATGGTAGGAATGGGTAATGAAAGAGGAGCATAGAAACTTCTTGTAGGAAAACGAGAAGGAAAATGACCATTAGGTACACCAAGAACGAGATGGGAAAATAATATTAATCACTATTTTAGGGAGATGAATTACATATGTAAATCTTGTACAGCTATGAATTTATACAGGGAATTAATCGAAGTTATTCTCATGTTAGGGTTGTATGGGGAGATTACGTTCGAACGGCCATGACTCTGAGGGTTCAATTGTGTGAGTGAGTTAATTACATTAAAATGTTGTAAAATAAATCTAATATATAAAAATGAATGTTTGTTTGTTTGTTAGTACTTTATGCGCGGCCATACAGTTGATCTCATTGTTATGGGGCTTTTTGCAAAATGTTCAGACGATTCTCGGGATGAACATAGGCTATAAGGGAGTTGTGATACTCAACTTCTACACCCTTAAAAATAGCCTTTTGCAGTAGAAAAAGTGAAAACAATTGGCTCTTTGGACGCTTAAATTGCTTACGCTGCCTAAACCATAACAAATTCACAAAATTAGAGTACACCGAATAGAAAATCTCAAACCGCTCTGCAAAAAGTCCGCGGCAGCATATTTTTATCTCTTACGGATAACTTACAATAACCATATTTGTCTTTCATTGATGCCAAGAAAATCAAGAGAAATACTTTGATTCCTGTGCAAGCATAGTAGCACATGGTGGGTATTCATTTACGGATAATTCACAATAATGAACTATGTATTTTTGCTCATTTATACCAAGAAGATCGAGGTAAGTCGATTCCTGGGCAACACCGCGTAATCAGCACGTGGAATCTTAAAAAATAATTACGATATACATTTATAATTATTTTTCATTCTACTTATTCAACCAATCATAAAAGTACATTAATTTTTGTCTTTCAGCTCATTTATGCCAAGAGCATCGGGATGAGTTGATTCCCGGACAACGCCGGGTAAACAGCACGGGGTATCTAAAAACAATTACGATATAAATTTTCCTTCTACTTATTTAATTAAACATAGAACATATTCATTTTCGTATTTCAGCTCATTTATGTCAAGAAGATTCCTGGGCAAAGCCGGGTAATCAGCACGGGGAATCAAAAAAATATAAATTATAATAATTCTCCTTTTACTTATTTGGGATAAAGAAGCTCTTCCAGATGAATGGAAAGAATCCATTATCGTACCAATTTATAAGAAAGGAGATACAACTGATTGCAACAACTAAATGGGAATCTCGTTACTTTCAACTTCGCGCATAATTCTAACAAATATATTAGTAAGCAGACTTACTCCTTATATTGATGACATTCTAGATCATCAATGTGGATTTAAAAGTAACAGGTGTACAACAGATCAGATTTTTAGTATAAGACAAATTTTAGAAAAGAAATGGGAATATAATGGTACTGTACATCAACTATATGTAGACTTCAAAAAGGCATACGATTCAATTAAGAGGGAGAAGTATCCTGCTAGAGTTCGAAATTCCTAAAAAGTTAGTTAGACTTATACGAATGTGTCAAAATGCGTGTAGGCAAACAGTTTTCGGACACTTTTGAAATCCAGAATGGGTTGAATCAAGGAGATGCACTATCTCCTCTACTATTTAATTTTGTACTAGAGCATGCCATCAAATCTTTATAGGATGAAGGAGACCTACAACTCAGCTGTTAGTTTATGCTGATGATGTAGTAGGCCTACTATTGGGCGATAGTAAGGATTTACTAAAGGCCAACACGCACACACGACTAACACTAAGAAATTGGGACTGGAAGTAAATATCCATAAAACTAAATATATGGTCACACATAGAAATACCTTATATAATGGAAATGGACAGCTAATGACAAATGAGGGATATTTTGAGGAAGTGGCTGAATTCAAATACCTAGGAACAATAATCACAAACAGGAATGAGATGCACAAGGAAATGCGTGTTATTATGCATTACAGATACTTTTGAATTCCCAACTCCTTTCAAAAAACGTTAAACTAAAAATATATAAAACTATTATTCTACCAGTTATATTATATGGATGCGAAACATGGACTCTTACTTTTAGGGAGTAAAGGAGATTACGAGTATCTGAGAATAAAGTTCTTTGGAAAATTTTTGGACCAAAAAGAGATGAACAGGCAGGTGAATGGAAAAGACTGCATAACAGTGAATTACATGGTCTTTTCAGGAAGCCAGATATAATGAGAACAGTTAAGTCTCGTAGACTGCGATGGGCAGGACATGTGGCACGAATGGGGAATGAAAGAAGTGCATGGAAGCTTCTTGTAGGAAAACCAGAGGGAAAACGCCCAGTTGGTAGACCAAGAATGAGGTGGGAGAATAACATTAACTATGATTTGAGTGAAGTAAATTATACGCGGGTTGATTGGAAAACATTGGCCCAGGATAGGGATATATGGAGAGCTTATGTCCGCGCGGCAATGGACTTATGAGTTTGATAGTGCCAGTGAGTTATTTAGTAAACTTATTCAACTAAACATAAAGCACGTTCATTTTTATTTATTTAGGCATAGCAACGCACGCCGTGTATTAGCTAGTAGGCTATATAAAAGCAAACCTTGGCATGAAATTGATAGAATATCCCTTTGCTTTATAGTGACTTGACTATTGACAGGAATCAAAATAGTAATCCCTAAAGAACGCAAGAAGAAAGAAGAGAACATGTAAAACGGAAAAAAAACAAATGAAGCTAAGGAAAGGCAAAAATAACATTTCTTTTAGCAGCACCTTCTCTCTCGAAACAAGTTCTGTTCACAGTTTCTGTTTGCGTTTCTCTTTTTTCTTCTTATTTGCAACTTTTTTTTTTCCTCTCCTCATTTCGCTTCTGAAGAGTAAAATACTTGATACGGACCGAGAAGCCCCACTGATGAAAGCATTGATTGGTACATTGTTCACTAAGTTCTAGAAAAAAAATCCTTAATGGGAATGCAGACTGATATTTTTTCTACCCACTAAAAATAAAATATTATTCTTGAATTTCAACATCTTGCTTGATGATTAATTCATTATTTCCAATATTAATCTTTGGAACTGTAATTTTGAACACATTTACTTCAACGTTACTTCATACAAAATAATAAATTACATTGAAGTAAAGTTATCTCATCTTTTGTAATAAGAAAGCGAAATGTTTACTAACTTACAAATTTTCATAAGTAACGTCACGAGTGATTTCGAAATCATCGATAAATTCTCGATTCACGAAGTGACGAGTGAATTTATGTAGATGATTTGAAAATCAAGAGTGACATTTGTTAGGACTACTTAACGAATACAATAAAAGCAATTTATTCAAAATGTATTATTTAAATATAGTTACCGGTATTTTAAAATATTTACATATTTAATGTTAACTGCGATGTTTGAAAACAAATCAGAAATGTATTGTTATGTTTCATTGTTTATTCACTGCAATTTGATCATATTATTGACCAGCCTCATGGGCTAGTGGTCAGCGTTTCTGACTACTGTTCATGTAGTCCCGGGTTCGATTCCCAGTCAAACCATAGGAATATTTTCTTAAAGGGAATTACTCCTGTGGTTTCCGTGGTCTGAAATTTAGGTCAAGAACTCTCCTGGCGCTTCATTATCATTTATCACCCATCATATCATCGGGGCAACCTACCTGCGCCTTCTAGGCGCCCCAACTTCAGAAGGGGGTTAGAATTACGCCAATGCCAGGAGAATCCAGCAGAAATGTCAAAGGACAACCTCGGAAATTGAATAATAATAATAAATGTATTTGTTAGAGAGTCAGTCATTGTAAAATAATACCCTGAGATTTTCAGAATATTAAAAAAGAGGAGCTTTCTTTATCATAAAAGCAGGAGGCGTTAAGAGAAATCGCTAAAGAGCGAGGTGAAACACGACTGTCGTTGGTTGTAAAACAAAATGAATTGAAACGTCATTGGCCATTGACTCCCATCTGGGGTATGAGTTAAATAGCCATTACAACTATTATAAAAATCCGCTCTAGCAATTTGAATGTTGTAAGTAAAGTAAAGTAAAGTGATCCCACAACAGACCCAGAGGCCCTTGGGGTAGTAGGAGGTTAAGGCTCCCACTTTTTCTAGACAATCGGCACTTTTATGTCAGCCGGGTTGTCAGCCCTGCGTGACGGCCGTCTTTACCCCCAGAACAAGCGTCTGGTACTCATTTCCGTTAGAGGCTGAGTCGACCCCAGGGCCATAGTGCCGCCAGAGGGTTTGGGTCAGTTTAAAAATCCTGACCCCAACGGGACTTGAACCCTCGACCCTCCGGCTTGTAGCTCAGTGCCTTAACCACTACGCTACGGCGTATATATATATATGATATGAAAAGAAAAAAGAATGCTTGAGTCGGGATTTGAACTCGAGTCTCTAAAGTCTGTACATTTAGCGCTCTAACCAACTGAGCTACCCAAGAATTCCAATACAAGCATACAATTTTCTTATACATGTAGTATATATATATATATATATATATATATATATATATATATATATACATGAGAATATTCGTATCTTTTTTTTATACAAGCCATATGCTGGGACTGCGAACGTTGTTCCACTGCCTCTTATGATGGAGAATTTTACATAAGGAGAGAAAAATTAATGTTTGCGGTGGGTGTCTAGCTGGAGTAGGTAGCTCGCTATGTATAGAGTTAGAGGTCATGGGTTTAAATCTCGGTTGAGGCGTTTATTTTTCTTTTCATGTATATTTGTATATGTTTGTCGCTCCTAACAATCGCTTACGATACAGAGGGTATTTCTAGTAATTAACTGCACATATGTTAACACAAATTTTCCAAATGCACTTTACTTTATTCATAACAATTCACTAATTTCATACAATTAATTTTCTCGTAAAGAAGTATCTTTTCATAATTTATTTTATTAATTTACAGTCCAGCCGACTGTTCTTATAACATCTTATTTTCATCACTCTAGAGTTTACTTCACTAGTTTACTGTTTAGACACGACTGACCTGTCCAACCTTTCCATCTTCTTATATATGAGAGATTATAACAATCTGGGCAATAATCTCCAATTCTTTAGTACAAAACGTCCGAGGGATGATTACTCAAAAACTCCATGCATCTGAAAAATGATTTACTGTAGAAAGCACGTCCAGAGAGATGGTTTGCTGCCTGCACACGACCCGAATCTAACTCTGGTTTATAAGTTATTCTTGCTGGCGCCCGCGAAATTCAAAGGCATTAATTTGAGAAATGGGTAAACAACGCTTTACAATATATATATATATATATATATATATATATATATATATATATCTCAGCAGCAGCAGCGTCAAGGATTACACATGCTGGTCTGTTCCGATCTCACGTTACAATTGGTCTATCCATCTTTTACTGGGTATATATATAAGTCCCGGCCACGCGTTGCTGTGGCTAAGGTAGACGTTAAATTATGTTGTAGTAAACTAAGCGAGAAATCTAATTCAGAAAGTTTTTGTTTTACACAAAGTTTTTAGTTCTGGTACGTTAACTATATCCGGTATAAATATGGGTGGTGGTTTATGTGGAAGTGGTTTTGTTGATTGAGATGAATTTAGGTTGTCTGCATTCTCAGTATCATCCATAAGTGTATCATAAGGATTATATACATTTATTGATGGAATATTTTGAGGAGGCTTCCTGATTTCATTATACTTTCGTTTTTTTCTACGAACTTGTTGGCAGTTCGGATTCTCATCACCATAAAGAAGTATCTGTATAGTAATATCATCTTGTGATATATTATAGTCATCTTGTTTTTCATTTAATTGAGGCATGGAGATTGATTCTGTAATATTAGGCATATTGTTATAACTAACAGACTTACTTACAGTTCTGTTGTTCCGTTCCTTAGGACCTTCATATGATTTTAAATTGACATTCTTCTTAAATGTAAGATTTATGTCACATAGGCCTATATCAATTTGCGGTAATTCACTTGATATCTTATCATTCATGGTCCCTAGAACTGATTCGCCATATTGTTCAATGTCCCTTCTGAGTCCAGTTAAATTTAAATTAAGTTGCTGTCTTTCAGCCAGATTACTTAAAACTAATACTTACACACGAAATTAATGTTATTATCAATATATTGAAAATAAAATAAACACTGGCCTCAATTTGGATCAAACAGCACACAGTGTGCAAAATTTTATTAAAATCGGTTCAGTAGTTTAGGATTCCATCGCGGACAAACAACGTGACACTTAATTTTTATATATCAAGATGAAGGGTACAAGCAAATAACAATCTAAGTCAGTTTTACAATATTTTGAGATAATGCCTTTTTAATATTCAAAACCTTGTTGTACATTTTATACTGTTATTCAATATTCCTTTTTTCTATATTTAATAGGTAAATTATTTCCCTACAACAATGGCAATTCAAAATCAGGAAAAAAATTGCAAGGCTTCCAAAGGCAACAATGCACATGACTGTAAGATTGTTGAATAGAGTATACTAAATGAAAGTAGTGTTTTGAACTTTTCATGTATAAAATTAATATTCACTGAATACAGAATAGTAACAAAATGTATAACTAAAACAAGAACCTCCGGTAAAAGCTTCATTTTTGTTGTAATGAAGTTTCAATGATCTTCATTATCCTCTTGTGCGGTAAGAGATTCATAAAATGCTCTGGTACCTGGCTGTTGACAGAACTGGCTTAGAACGTGCAGATCGTTGTATTTCAATCTCGATATTAGTACTGAGATGGCATGGGCTTGCTGTGGTCCCATTTCTTGTTCCATGAAGATGTCAAATGATGTCCTAGCAATGATGTAAGATTCACAGGTTCTATTATAGGAAGTTCTTACATTGATTGTACGGACAATACAATGAGAATTTCAGTAATTGGACGTGTGGCAAAAGGACAGTTTTGTTTATAATGTGGGGCTAAAAATGATCCCCATTTGGAGAACATGTGAGGCTCACTTTCTACCACAGCGAAAGGACTTAATAAAATGAAAAATGTAGAGCATTGTTTTTGAATGGCATTACTAAACGTTGGCTTGGATTGTTCTTTCATAGGAGCAATTGACTTAGATTGTTCTTTCATTGGAAACCACACTTTCAAAGTCATTTCATTGCCATGCAATGTTATTTTCAAGTTTTATGTTGTGCATATTGTAGAACATAGCCTAATCTAAGAGATGGCGTCAAAATCTCAATTACAATTTTTCTTGACTTAGATTGTTATTTGCTTGTACCCTTCATATATATAAGTATAATATACTATTGTATATTATACTTATATATTAAGTATAATATACTATTGCGAATGTATAGTTTAGGAAAAATTATTTTACAGAATAGTTAATATTTCCTAGTGTCCTTAATATTCATAGCCCTACATCAAACAGTTTCTGGTAAAGGTTTATCAATAGGATGATTTTAAAAGAATTACTTGTAAATTTGTTTCGCGTCGTAACCGAGCGGTTTAAGGCATGGTGCTTTGATGCAGAGCTACGGGACGTGCGCTGGTTCAAGTCCTCAAGTGAAAGAAATTTCGAATTATGGGTGACGGTAATAAGTGGCGGCTCCAGTTTGAGGAAATCAGCGATAACAGCTAGGAAATCCGACTGCTGACCACATGTCACTCCTATAGTGGTTGGATGATCATTAACCTCTATGGTTAACACATGAGGATGTGAAGCCAGAAGCCATGTGGTAGGCCAAGGGCGTTCTAGGCCTATGGAGGCATGAAGTTTTATTTATAAATGACTGCATGGTTTGAGATAGGATAAGTAGGTTATATTTTAAAGTAAAATGTACACATAATTTACAAAACAAAAGTATTAAAATAATGCCAGAAAATTAGATACAGAAGTATATTTTTTATTGTAAAATAATTTTTAGTCCTCT
This sequence comes from Diploptera punctata, assembly GCA_030220185.1. NCBI lineage: Eukaryota > Metazoa > Arthropoda > Insecta > Blattodea > Blaberidae > Diploptera > Diploptera punctata. Next base: position 781,719 of record JASPKZ010009791.1, read on the forward strand.
TCGCCGTCGACTCCCTATAAACGCTTATATGCAGACAACTGATACGGCATTAAAACTGACCGCTGCCATAAGCATGAAACGTAAAGCATGATAGCATGTCGATACGTTTTCTGCCTACCCTACGTTTCCTGGAGGAAAAAAAAATTGAAGCCTTTAGTTCCGTAAATGTAGTACTAACGTTTTGTGTAAACAAGGGAAAGAACATTTGAAATTCAAATTGGAACAATATGCAGTATTTTTCGTATATCATATTGCTTATGATAGGGCCTAGGTTACAAACAATTCTGAAGATATTCCACATAATATGCTTCACAAAATAATAGTATTTGCCAATTCTAACAGCTCATTATTTAAGAAAAATGCGTAGAAAATATTTTTTGCCCAATAGTGTTTTGCCGTCAATGACGACCATGATTAAAATTTCAACTTCCTACATTTCTGGGTTGCCAACCTAAATAACTATATTGTCCATTCATTGTAATTCTGCCCGAGGGCAGGTCTTTCACTACAAATGTAGCATTTTCATGCTATGTTTTGCAGCTTTACTAGGGAATTATAAGTGTGGTAGCTTCCTGTTGCTTTCCACACCGGTAAAGGATGATGGTGATGATGATAAGGATGATAATGATGGCGGGATGATTTTCGGGGACCGTTGGGCCCTAAGCTTCCTGACATTTGTCTTACAGGTGAGGAAAAATCCCGAAAAAACCTCACCCAGGAGCCTGTCCCGACCGGTTTTCGAACCCGGGCCCGCTGCGTGATAAGGCAGCACGCTACCTCGAAACCACAGCGGTGGACAACTATACTGTAATATTACATATTATAAACCACGTATGGGAAGTAAAACCACTGCCATATATATACTACGTACAATGTATATAAAAAGTATATCCAAAAGAGTAGTATTAATATAATAATAATAATAATAATAATAATAATAATAATAATAATAATAATAATAATAATGCTTTATTTTAGCTGGGAGAGTTAAGGCCATAAGGCCTTCTCTTCCACTGAACCAGCGAATACATTAAACGAAACAGTTCACTGCATTTTAAATGAACGCAACTTTGTTTGGAACAATATGAAACATTAAATTTGTACTTGCTGCCATTTTATCACCGATTGGTACCACGACCTCCTGTAGTTTCAACTAATAAACATTGGTCACACTGTTAATGTTAGTCAGTTTATAATGAATGCAAATATTTCCAACAAAGATGTTATTATTTTACTATTATTTATTATTTTGAAAATACTATCGCGCAGAGAATAATGTTCAATGCACGTTTGTGAAGTGTTTTACTGAATCTCGGAAATTGAAAACCACGCTCTCGCTCGGTTTTTAAAAGTGTAAAAAGTGTAAAAATACACTTCCAACCTCGCAGCGTAATATATTATTTGCCAATTTCAAAATACAACATGATGTGGCATATAGAATAGTTCAACATTTTTAAAAAGATGGTCCGTTGTGCTTTTGTGGTAGTTACTTCATGGAAGTAATCCCTGTTTCTATACACGGCGGAGTTGAAAATTTTATTTTTTTAATTAATTTAATTTGTTTAATTTAATTAGATAACTTTCAATCACGGGGCCAGGAGGCCAGGTGGTGTACAATTTTTAATCGGTAGATTATGCACCAGATTCCTTCATTAAATTACAAACCCCTCGGCAGTGCATATGTTGAGAAGGTTTCTGGTACTATTAATATCCCTTCGTCCGTCGTATGGGGACATTAAGACTGGCGGGTTCCTTGGTGTTTTTTCGATAGGTGTAGGCTACGTGCCGGCACCGAGTTTCACCCACTCCCTTTTCTCTTCATAATCATCACTCATACAACACTTTTCATTAGACAAATACATATATATATATATATATATATATATGTACGACATGATAAGAAAAATAAATGCTTGAACGGGATTCGAACCCGGATCTCTGGGTGGGTACCCCAGCATGTTATCCATTACACCACCAGGTGATTCCAATCCAAACATTTATTCTTCTTATATATACATTATATTGAGAAGAATAAGTGTTTGATTAGGATCGTAATGGATAACACGCTGGGGTACCAACCCAGAGATCCGGGTTCGAATCCCGTTCAGGCATTTATTTTTCTTATCATGTAATATTAAGCTTGCACATTGCTCAATGTCAAAAATTTAATTATAACATATATATATATATATATATATATATATATATACACACACACACACACTTATCCTACACTCCTCTCTATACTCTAATTATATATATATATATATATATATATATATATACACACACACACACACACACACACACTTATCCTACACTCCTCTCTATACACAATATAAAATACTCATCTGCTAAAGTGATCTATTAAAGCTTTGCTTAAATCGAAAATAGACCACATTAATGTCATCCATCCGCTCTGAGAGGAACCTGTAGCATATAAAGTACGGTGGGTTGCATTAAAACAGACTTTAAAAAAGAAAAAAAAAACGTAAACTTTAAAGATATTTAAAAATGAGAACAACAAACATTTACATTCACAGTTAACCTGAAGAAACAATATATATATATATATATATATAGTAATTCTGCCCGAGGGCAGGTCCTTTACTGCAATCATAGCATTTTCATGCTATGCTTGCAGTTTTACTAGGGAATTGTTGGTGTGGTAGCTTCCACACCGGTGAAGGATTATGATGATGATGATAATGATGGCCATATGATTTCGGGGAGCGTTTGGGCCTTAACGTTTTCCTGACATTTGTCTTACAGGTGAGGAAAAACCCCGATAAAAACAATACCCAGAAAAACTGCCCCGACCGGGGATCGAACCAGGGCCCGCTCCGTGACAAGGCAGCACACTACCTCGAGACCACAGCGGTGGACTATATATATATATATATATATATATATATATATATATATATATACACATAATGAAAGTTAATACTTTTACTGGAGGGAAATACTGTTTTTACAAGTCATTTGTTTGGTGCGTGCACTATTAATAATTTCTAAATTAACATGTTTTGGTTCTAGAATGTATGGGACCATATTTTGGAAGTTCTTCAATTTTTCAACATTAATATCTCGCCTTACTGAAATTTGAGGTAGAACAATGGTGTTCGATATTAATATGGATATTAATATAGCTGTGGCCCTTTAGACCTTTCTGTAATACTAAGACCCAAAGATCCATTTAAATCATAATTTAGAAATTTATATAATTAAATATCCAATTGAGGAGGGTGATGATGAGATTATTTAACTCATGCTCTAATGGGAGTCAATGACCAATCACGTTTCTATGAATTTTGTTTTACAACCTATGACAGTCTTGTTTCACCTCGCTCTTTATCGAATTCTCTTTACCACCTGCTGCATTTGTGATAAATAAAGCTCCTCCTTTTTAATATTCTGAATACGACAGAGCATTACTTTGTAGTGACTGACTCTCCAACAGTTACGTTGAATATAGTAAATAATAAACAGATCCCTTCGAACTACACATTTTATAATTGTGAGATCAATAATTGTGTTTTTAGATAATGATGTTATTGAGTTGTTTGCTAAAAAAATAAATTAATAACCTATAATGTTGGTTGTAATATACAGTTTTATGTGTTTCATTTGTTTCTCAACCAGTGTGCATTCTTACAATATTGCGATCCTATTTGGCAATAAATAATATGATCAAGTAGCAGTAAATAAACAAATGAAATATAACCACATATATCTGATTTTTTTCAAACATCGCCATTTACATTAAATATATAAATATTTGAAAATAACTATAATTAAATAATGATTTTTGAGTAAACAGCTTAATTTTATTCGTTAAATAGTCCTAACAAATGCCACTATTGATTTTCCAAATCCTCTAGATAAATTCGCCCATCACTTCGTGACTCGTGAATTTATCGATGATTTGGAAAACACTCGTGACATGACTTATGATAAATAGCAATTGTTGTCAAACGCTAAACGTCACGCCTTTTTGTAATTTGTTGAGGAGAGAAGGAAATATATGACCGATTTTTTAGGTCATTATGGACTTGTAATGTTACATGGTTCACGCGCTAAATTATTCTTGTTTTCTTCTGTTGTAGGAAAATTTTATCGGTATATGCTCAATGTGTCCGAGAGTCAGAAGATTGTAACTATTCAGGGTTTACTATTGAAACAGTCCATATTCTTAAATAATGTGTTAATTTAATTCTGCAAACAAAATTCCCGAGACGAAGTTTTTTCAAGAAACCCCACTGTACACATCACGTGTTCAGCAAAATTGTCAATTCTCTGGTCACAAATTTACTATTACTTGACAACAGAAGTAGATTTACGTCGGATATACCGGTATCCAAAACATTTGTAAAATATTCGCTTGGAACTAGGAGGTAACGTGAGGTATTTCCCGATGTCTTATTTTTGTTCTAATTTAATCTAACACTGAATTCTTTCTAATTAATCTCCTCAGTTCCTCTGATATTATACGATACAACAGAGGTCCATATTTTTCGCATTTTGTAAGCAGCTCTGTTTCACTGAGATAGGTTTTAGAGTATTATGATCGTAGACATACATAACTGTACGTCATGCTCGAATTTTTACTTTATTTTTGAGGTTAATAAATAATATCCTGAACTCGTGTTCAACTCAGGGTCGTGTCGAGGGATGAGACGAGGTGAAGTCCCTTATATAGGGGTCTGTGAATGATAAGGATACCGGCCGACCACGCCTGACGCACTATCACAGGGGCAGATGAACGAAATGAAACGAAATGGAAAAAATGAGTATGGAGAATTGGTGGAATGAAAACGGGGCAGGGGATAAAGGGAGAAACCCCGAGGAAAACCTGCCCAAGCTCCGTTTCGTCCACCACGAAACCCACTTGGAGTGACCGAGACTCGTTCTTGGGATCCCAGTGGTGAGAGGCGAGCGTCTAGTCGCTTGCGCCACGGAACCGTCTTTTTAAGGTTAAATGGACGAAATATACATATTGAAGCTTAATATACTCCTACCTTATCATAATTGATAATCATTCAACCTCCATAAAATATAGTTATCTTATCTTGAACTTTTTGTAAAAAATTAGAGATAATAATTTTGTTCCTTGATAACTCGTAACAAAAACAAAGTTATAACTCTCCAGATCAGTATTGGTCTTGCAAATTTGGAGCTAAATAATATATTTTTCTGTAAAAAATTAATATTACATTGTGCTCAAAATTCATTAAAAATAATAATTATTTTCATTATTAGACTGTCGCGCCAGTAAATTTCAGCAAATTACGAAGAAATACAACAATTGAGCTGGTTCTCAAGAAAAGATTTACTGTTTTACAAGCTTTATATTTGCTTCACCTCTATCTATCTATCTATCTATCTATCTATCTATCTATCTATCTATCTATCTATCTATCTATCTATCTATCTATCTATCTATCTATCTATCTATCTATCTATCTATCTATCTATCTATCTATCTATCTATCTATCTATCTATCTATCTATCTATCTATCTATCTATCTATCTATCTATCTATCTATCTATCTATCTATCTATCTATCTATGTAACGGAATCTTTCAACGCGATTTTCACCCACTTAAAATCATCGGATCGACTTGAAACTTTGTATACTTGAGGAGGACCCGTGACAATACAATAATTTCATATTTATTTCTTAAATCCTGGCCATAATCATCAAAAAATCAAAAAACGTGTTTTTGTATCAATGTAACGGAATCTTTCAACGCGATTTTCACCCACTTAGAAACATTGGATCGACTTGAAACTTTGTATACGTGTAGAGGACCCGTGACAATACAATAATTTCATATTTTGTTTCAAAAATCCTGGCCAGAATCATCCGAAAATCAAAAAAATGAAAACTGGTATAATAGGTTGCGGACTTGTCGAGTTCTTAGTCAATCGTTGTAAGAGCTCAGTTGGTAGAGCAGTGAACTCTTAGTGGTATATAATTTCAGTAATCCGTACGTCGCTGGTTCAAATCCGGCTGGGAGGGTTTTTTTTATAGAAGAGTATTACTTTTAGTTCATACTACAATAGTATCTAATTTAAAGATATTTAAATTTTTATCTTATTCTGTAAAATATTAAAATTAAAACATAAAAAATAAATAATAGTTTTAAAAAACTAAAAGAACACGCTTTATTAGAAAACTAAAAACTGAAAAATAATTTTAATTTCCAATATGCTTGGGATAAAATAAAGTGGTCAACAAAAAAATCATCTCCAACACATATAGAATAAAATTAGAGTTATCAACAAAAAGAAAATAATTTCACCATCAAAAGCGTGGGGTGTTCTACATCAATTAATATATTTGATAATAAACAGATATTGGTAAAAGTAAGCTCTCTAAGAAGAAAATGTAAAAATCATAAAAATCACCCTACGCGTTTGATGGTAAAATTATTTTCTTTTTGTTGATAACTCTAACTTTATTCTATATGTGTTGCAGATGATTTTTTTTGTTGACCACTTTATTTTAACCCAAGCGTATTGGAAATTAAAATTATTTTTCATTTTTTAGTTTTCTAATAAAGCGTGTTCTTTTAGTTTTTTAAAACTATTATTTATTTTAAGTCTGCATTAATCCTGCTTGGCAGGCACCGAAAATGACCTGACAAAAAAATATGCATACATATTAACGTTCTAGCAGCCACAATGTTTTTCGAAACCACACTCGATATATAGTAATTAACTAAAAAGTAAAGCCGATTTCCTTAAGCAGCAAAATTGGACCTTAGGAGCGGAGGCTTATCTGAAGTCAACATTTTAAAAAATGCTCTGGCGATCACCATATTTCTTTTCTCGCAAATAAACTGACAACACATAGTTTAATTAACAAAAGAAGATATTATTCCGTAAAACCAAAATCGAACCATAAATACGATTGTTTGAGGAATTTGCTTAGTTTACGCAATTCCTGCGTGACAGATTTTTAGTTTTGCTAGTCGTATACACATTTCACGCGACTATTTAAATGGAAGCGGTTGACCCTAAGTAACAATGTCCTTGCTAAATATTTCCATCGTGTTGCTTCTAAACTGTAAGCTGTCCACCCTTGATATAGATTGGATCGAGTCACCCTCAACCTAGTTCTGGGCTACCAAGTATTACTGGGAAGCAATAATATCTTTAACTTCTTGTTCATTTTACGGGCTAAGCAAACTGCCTATTCCGCCTCACAGTTCTTCTATCTTTTAACTGGTCTTCCTACATTCTTTATCCTCTGGACTTGTAGTTAAATGCTGCTTTTGGTAATTTTGTTACGTCCATTCTTTCTACATGTCTAATCCATTTATCTTTGTATTAAGAATTAAATTATATTATTTTTGTTGATGTTATAAATTGGTATTTTATTTAGCTAATTCATATTAATAGTAAAGTAAAGTGATCCCACAACGAGCCCGGAGACCCTTGGGGTAGTAGGAGGTTAAGGCTCCCACTTTTTCTAGACAATCGGCACTTTACGTCAGCCGGGTTGTCAGCCCTGCGTGACGGCCGCCTTTACCCCCACAACAAGCGTCTGGTACTCATTTCCGTTAGGGGCTGAGTCGACCCCAGGACCATAGTGCCGCCAGAGGGTTTGGGTCAGTTTAAAAATCCTGACCCCAACGGGACTTGAACCCTCGACCCTCCGGCTTGTAGCTCAGTGCCTTAACCGCTGCGCTATATTAATACAGATTTTTATTTACTTATTTCATATTAAAATTGAAATATGGAGAGACAGGAAATATGCATAATGATATTTGAGGGCAAGTTATATAGGATATCTAACAGTATGTTTCTAAAAATATCTAGCTATATGTAGCTTGTGACATACAGAGGGAGAGTGAGAGAGAAAGCTAGACTATGGATAGTAAAAAACTACCAGTGACTTAGGACACTGGGTCGTTTTCAATCTGAAGTCCATCATGAGGTAAGCCTGCACCAGTTTTCGTAATAAGTTTTTATACTTTAAAATGAATTAAATAGTTCAATCTTCAAGAATTAATTAGTAATTTAGATTTATGGATTATAAATAAGTTAATTGAGGAATCCTTAAGGTTAGGTCGTGATGGGCTTGGTTCCCACCAACGTCCTCTTGCTATCTCTCTGTCTCTCGTTCTGCACTTAGGACACCGCATAGATTAGTTACAGTAAGTTTTTTGTTATTCGATTTTCTACTAATTTACTAAACAGTTTGAAAATATAGTATTTAATATTTAATTATTCATTTCCATGTGCCACAACTACCCTTAGATATTATCCAGCCTTATCCAGCTCGGAAGATCCCACATCCGTAAATATCACCACGCTACCATGTTCTCCGAAGAATACCTTGCAAATTCCCTTTAAGTCCTTTTGGAAAAGCCTCTAACTTACAATAGTTGATGTGTTTTCCATTTTAAAATAAGTAAATATCCGGATTTATATAAATATAAATAACCGGTCACTCCATGAAAATTGTATCACTCTACAAACAGGTTTGTTAATAAGTGCTCACTATATGTGCCACTCCTATTAAACCCTACGTCGGAAAGTCTGGGTATGACACTGCTAATCACTTTTCAGTTGGGTTGTTTCATTGGGAGTGCAGTGTATGCTGGCACGACGGGACCGCCTTTTTTACACCTAGTAAGCATTTATTAACAGCCCTGCTGTTCATTATAATCGGGAAACTAAACTATGATTAATTTAAAATTAATTCAAGTAATTCTGTATCAGATGTGTTTGCTGAAAATGTAAAGAAAGTAAAATTAGCATTTAGATATTTTCATGCGAATTTTTAACATGAAAGGAAAAATGTTTAGTGTTGTGTTTTGGAATAAAGCCAATGTAAAATACAGATGCCGTATGCTGTATTATAAGTAGTTCCCTATAACACCAGATGTAATCCAAGAAATGCAAACATTTTAGTTTCAAAAACAGAGCTTTACATTCTAGCATTATTCAAATCTGGAGAAACAAAATATAACCTTATTAACATACTGTATGAGCCGGTCTAGTTCTTCTTTTCCTTTATTTGTCTTAAAGGCTGTTTCTACCACTTTCCAGATTGTTCTGCTTAACGATTCATAAACATAGTAGTATACCGATAACAAACTACTTCCAGACTAGCTCTCTTTTTCGTTATACAGTAAAAGCTTCTTATTCGTGGGGGATATGTTCCGCAAATATGCCGCGTATTGCGAAACCGCGAATATGGAACGGTAATTTGTATTGGTATATTCCAAGGTTACAGAATAAAATAAAAATCATCAAAATAAAATCAATTAATGAGAGATTTTGAACAATTTCTATTAATTATTACTGTCAGGTTTATGCAAGTACTTCAAGAACTTACTTTTTTTCTGTTTTACCGCTTTTAAAAGGTATTTCAATTAAGATTGATATTCGGCTGTGAATTCTGCAATAGAATTCCTTTTCTTGTCTTCGGATTTCTTGATCCATTAATATTGAAACAGCGTGATATATAGATGCAGACGACTCGCCAATGCGTATAAACGGTCAAGCATTTCTATTTTTACTTTAAGCGGCAACACTAATTTTTTTCTCTTCGGTAATATTTTTCTTTCCTTTTACTCGACATAATAATTTTGACACCAAAGCACAAGAGATACGTGTTACTTAATCAAACTTATTGCAACGAATGATAACTTGAAACAATAATGTACCGATCGTGGCGATCGAAACATTTATCAAAGTATATATCGGTTCGTGAAATACGACAACAGTTTTTAACAATGATCTTTAGGGTTAGTGACAATTAGATTTGTTTTATTTTGATATTTGTCAATTTTGTTCGAATCACTATTTGTACCACCTTGGCACCTGCCTGCAGTAAAAAGAAATACTAATCCTTCTAATATACCGACTGGATATGCGAATAAAGAAAGTTTTAGCCGCGAATACAGGAACTGTGTCGCAACTTTTTAACCCGCGAATAAGGAGCTTTTACTGTAGTCGACGTAAGTAGATGATTACCCAATGTTGCCGATTAGCAATTTCCGATGGAATAACGCTATTTGATATTGTACTTATTGAAAGTTTTTGAAACATTTTAAATATTCATGGAACCTATCTACCTTACAAGGAAACTGTAAATCATTGCATGCCGAAATCTACCTTAAATTTTTCCCAGAGAAGCTTTGTGATGTGCCAAGGCCGAGGGTAAAATAAATCTGTCTTTGTATCTGCAAGGCACAGAAATCGAAGCCAGAATCCAGCAATGGCAACCCACTGTATGGGGAAAAAATTGACTTGCTCGATTAAGAGCGGAATGGAGTTAGGCGGGACACGGAAGAGGCGGCATATAATAAGGGTTAACGAATCTACTAATATATATATATATATATATATAAGTTTTATTACTTCCCTATAGTTTTAATGAGATATTTGGCGCTGGATTTTATTACCTTGTAATTACAAACGGCATATATATTTTGGACACGACTTGGTACATAAAAACGCTTCTCTGGAAGACATTTCATGGTAGGCTTTGGCATGCAGTGGTTAACATTTTCCTTGTTAGATACCAAATATGACCATAGAAAAAGTACACATAGGCGCTATCACATATCTTCTAACACACTTGCAGCCGAAAGTTTTGTTTCTCGAAACGAAATTCAAAATATAGCAATTAATTATGAAAACTAATATTGAATTCTTTAACCAGCAAATTTAGACCATCAGGAATGTTTGGAGCGGGAGTTCTCCTGAAGCCAATATTTAAAATTCGTTCTAGTGATCATAATTTTCGATTTTTCACTACGAACCCCGGTACACGAGAAAGGTATTCTCCAAACATCACCGAAATCCGATTTACCTGAGAGTTGTAATTTAAAAATGGCTGTAGCGGTCAGCATGCTTGATTTTTCGAAACATAACTGGGAAACTACGATTTAATTAACAATCTTTAACATTCTCAAGTGATAAGTTGAAAGGATTAAAAGTGATGTAATGGTTTAAGTGCAATTGAAATAATAGCTGAGTGGCATTTCGCTTTACTTTCTACATATAACCGTGATAGTTCGTAACTGTACGGACATTTGTAGTGATGGATATTACAGTTAATATAAATATGCCTGTTAGTCAAACAATGTGCAATTATGTTTTGAAAATACATGAAATAATTTTACCATCGAAAGCGTGGGGTGCTCTATATCAATTAATATATTTTATAATAAACAGATATTGGTAAAAGTAAGCTCTCTAAGAAGAAAATGTAAAAATCATAAAAAGCACCCCACGCTTTTGATGGTAAAATTATTTTCTTTTTGTTGATAACTCTAATTTTATTCTACATGTGTTGGAGATGATTTTTTAGTTGACCACTTTATTTTATCCCAAGCGTATTGGAAATTAAAATTATTTTACATTTTTTTAGTTTTCTAATAAAGCATGTTCTTTCAGTTTTTTAAAACTATTATTCATTTTTTAATTTTCATATTTTACAGAATAATATATAAATGTAAATATCTTTAAATTCAATACCATTGTAGTATGAGCTAAAAGTAATACTCTTCTATAAAAAAAAAACCTCCCAGCCGGATTTGAACCAGCGACGTATGGATTACTGAAATTATATACCACTAAGAGTTCACTGCTCTACCAACTGAGCTCTTACAACGATTGACTAAAAACTCGACAAGTCCGCAACCTATTATACCAGTTTTCATTTTTCTGATTTTCGGATGATTCTGGCCAGGATTTTAGAAACAGAATATGAAATTATTGTATTGTCACGGGTCCTCTACACGTATACAAAGTTTCAAGTCGACCCAATGTTTCTAAGTGGGTGAAAATCGCGTTGAAAGATTCCGTTACATTGATACAAAAACACGTTTTTTGATTTTCTGATGATTATGGCCAGGATTTTAGAAAATTAATATGACATTATTGTATTGTCACGGGCCCTCTACAAGTATACAAAGTTTCAAGTCGATCCCATGATTTTAAGTGGGTGAAAATCGCGTTGTAAAATTCCGTTACATAGATACAGGTCAAGCTAATATAAAGCGTGTAAAAAGAGTTAATTTCTCCTTGTTTTACAACTTTCAATGCGTGTAAACAACATTCACACACATATATACAGGCTAAATTTTGTATATATCATAGTTGCACCATTTCCGTTTCAAATAATGTGTTTTAGACAGCACACTCCAGTGCAACAACATTATTTTTTTCGAGAGAAATCTTCACTCTATTTAAAAAATTGAGTTTTTTTAAATGACGCAAACACGGAAAGGATGATAGTAACTCTCAAGTGTTGAGTATTTTTTTCGAATATATTTCATTTTAGTGATGTTACTGAGGCTTTTCAAAGATAAAATGAGTTGACCAACTATTCGTCGAATTTAGCTGCCAAATGGATTGCTGCAGAAATATAAAAGGAACGTTTTTCGACTAAGATTAAAAACTGGTTGGAAGATGAAGACATCCAATACCGTGCCGTGAACGTCTACATAATTTGAAGATGCTACTCCTGCAGGAAGACTTGGAAAATATTTCGAAGAACCATCATTCAAAACGAGGAAACGATTTACGTCCAACAATATGTAACACTGGCGATTCTCACATATCTATTAAGCATGAACACCTCGACAATGACTGACTAACGACTTCACCGAAACTCTTCCTTCACAGAAGTGTTTCATTTATGGTGCTATCCCAAAATGAACAATGAATCAAGGCATTTTGACAAGAGCCAATATAATTTTTGTTCTGTCAACACTTCATCCGTGAAGTCTTTTACACATTACCTATAAGCTAGATATAAAAATGGCAGGCTAGAATTGCTGTAGACAAGGCTAGTGTAAAACAACGATCCGAGGAAATTAAAGATTGATTAAACGAAGAAATGAAACTGATTGTGGACAAACTCAAACCAAGATTTGATTCAACAAATGATGGAAATACTGCTGACCGTTTTTTTACAAACCCTAAATTGAGTGTTCAGATCACAGAGTTGGATGGTATACTCATCAAGAAATTGTATTAATTGCTGAGAACATTGTTTTCTGGTTTTCAGATAAATTTACTGATATCCGATAATTTTTGTAGTATTTTTCATAGTATTATATTCCTATTACATACAATACTGGTCCATAGAACAGAAACCCAGGAAGCTAGGAATAAAGGCTTCGTAGGTAATGGGTCTATAACACCAAAATGTGTTCGCCTATTGTCACGAATAGAGATTAAATTTCCTTGTTGATTATAACATCTGATCCTCTGATAAATAGCTTCCGAGAGATTCCTGCAAAAAAGACAGGTAATTTGTGTTCGAAGTCTTAATGCAAATATTAGCACCTCTCTTAATAGAGCCTCTGCTATGTTAACCTAACATCCCAAAAAGAGAAAGACTATCGCATAACTGATACTAGGCCTAAGGACGATTCCGATGACGAGAATTCGTTATAGAATTTTTTTATCATGTTGATATTTAATGTATAATAATGTGTATTTTAAGTTAATATAGATTTCTTCATATTATTGATTTGTATAATTTATTTTTTACCGAATTGTTCTTTTTTATGGAAATCCTCGCTATAATACGAAAGATTATTATAGACTACTTAACTCATGCCCCAAATGTGAGTCAATGACCAATCACATTTCAATGAATTTTTATTTGCAATCAATCACAGTCCTTTATCACCTCGAATTTTATCAGTTTAATCACTTTAAAATCAAGCTTCTCCTTTTTAGCATTTTGAATAGGTCATACCATTATTTTACAGTGAGTACATGTGGCTACCAGATTGTATATATAATGCACGAATGTCAGCAGTTAGCGCTTGCGGGAGGTAATATAAAAACATTTGTAGCAATTGATTATACCACCAAGAAAAGAAACCACTGTTTGCACTTTTTTAAACGAATTATTTTCCAGGATATAATGTTGCAAAAAATATAATTGACATATTTACATCATACAACATGAAAAATTAATTAATACCTATAATGTAGGTTATACATTTCTCCACTAGAGTGCATTCTTACAATATTGCGATCCTTTGACAACAAATAATATGATCTGGTTGAAGTGATGAACAAAAGAAGCAAATGAAGAGTACCAATCGTTTCTCATTTGTTTTCAAACATCGCCGTTTACATTAAATATGTAAATATTTTAAAATAACTATAGTTAAATAATGATTTGTGAGTAAACAGCTTAATTTTATTCGTTAAATAGTCCTAACTTCGTTAGTCGTGAATTTATCGATAATTTGGAAATCACTCGTGGCATTACTTATGATAAACATGCTTTATATTCTTAAAACATTATCAAACCGATCGATAAAAATGGAACATTGACGAAAGATAATTTTGTTCACTTAGCTTGTCCGGACTAAACATTGTGCGCTGCTTTAATTATCGCAACATACTGCTTACCTCCTTTGGATTTTTAACTTACAGAAGCACATGAAGATTGTTGGTATGTAAAATCCCTGAAGAAAACTCAAGATGAACTGGTGTTTATGCCTTCGCTGCCGTTCTCATTGTGTAACATACGCTAGGAATTTTGGAGAGAGGCGACATAACTTCATACGTCATTGTAATAAATTAATTAAGGCAAGTGTTCGCCATTTTCAACGACTCCTCAGAGCTGTAAGTTGGATAATAGTTCAACATTCAAGCAACGTACCAAATTGATGTTCACACTTTTCACTTCTTCATGATCTGGTACCTCCGAAATATCAATTTCCGACCACTGCACTGGTTCCTTACGTCAAAATGCTCTTTTTAGAGACCTGATCTCTAACGTTTATCCTGTAGGTTCGAGACACTCTTATGTATGTATGTGTATGTATTATTCTAAATGACAAAATTTAATTACGAGTATAACATCGAAATAAAAAAGCGTTATTGCTATAATGTAAATATTCATAAGTAACATCACGAGTGATTTCCAAATTATCGATAAATTCACGACTCACGAAGTGAGGAGTGAATTTATGTAGAGAATTTGGAAATCGAGAGTGGCATTTGTTAGGACTATTTAACGAATAAATTTAAGCTGTTTACTCACAAATCATTGTTTAACTGTAGTTACTTTAAAATATTTATATATTTCATGTAAACGACGATGTATGAAAACAAATCAGAAATGTGAAGTTATGTTCATTCACTGCTGCTTGATCATATTATTTATTGCCAAATAAGATCGCAATATTGTAAGAGTGCACCCAAGTGGTGAAATAATGAAACACAACGAACTATATATCATAATCAACATTAGGGGTTATTCATTTATTTTTTTAGTAAACAACTCAGCAAAATCAAGGAATCTTTTCTTTATTTGCTATATTCAATGTATTTGTTGGAGAAAAATAATGCTTTGACCTGTTCAGAACATTAAAAAGAAGGAGCTTTCTTTATCACTAAAGCAGGAGCTGTTAAAGAGAATCGATAAAGAGCGAGGTGAAACACGACTGTCATTGGTAGTAAAACAACATTCATTGAAACGTGATTGGTCATTGACTAGCATTTGTGGCATGACTTAAATAGTCTCTTTAGATATTTACTTGTCGTAGAAGCCATGGTAAGGCAGTGCGACCGCCGATGTCCTACTGCTTCTTATGATAGATAATCATACATAAGGAAGACAAATACATGTTTCTCCTGGAATGGCTTAGTTCCTAAGTTGATAGCACACTCTCTCTCTCTCTCTCTCTCTCTATATATATATATATATATATATATATATGGATACACGTTGTATAGCGACCATTAAACTACGCGGGCAAGGCTAGAATTTGTCTCGCATTGGTTGGGATAGATCTGCGAGTTGCCAATCACGAGTCAAGAGACCCGCGCCAACCACCGATATTTCAGGACTGTTAGTCCAGATAATTCTACTAATATCTCCCTCCCCTTTCCGGAAAAACCAGAGGCTTCTACGGTTCGAAGTGCCTAGAAAGTTCCTCGCCGCCTATATATTTGAGGCGAAGGCAGGAGGCCAGATTCACTTTTTTTTGGACAGCGACATCAGTTAGTTGTAAATCAGCGGCGATACACGGATGTGCAAGAAAATAGCCTCCTAAGAGTAACAAGTGAACTCATATGTGATTGCGAAATAATTATGAGTGAAGTAAAAATTGAATCAAAATTAATTATTAGCGCATATTGTGATTAATTTACTAGGTGATAGTTGGTAGAAGAAATTAGTGTTTGTGAGAATTTAAACGAAATCTGTGTGTATTGTCTACGTCAAAACCACGTGATCACGAGCCTTGCCATCACTGTCACAAAATATAAATATATTATTTGTATCGGAATAGATCCCCCAGCTTCATGTATTAGCCCTCTGCCACTGAGCGACGGAGGTGAATTTAACATAAGTAATGCCACGAGTGATTTGCCAGAGTATCAATAAATTCACGACTCACGAAGTGAGGAGTGAATTTATCTAGAGAATTTGTAAATCAAGAGTATCATTTGTTAGGACTATTTAACGAATAAAATTAAGCTGTTTAATCACAAATCATTATTTACGATTATGTATATATTTAATGTAAATAGCGATGTTTGAAAACAAATGAGAAAGGTTTGTTTGCTATGCTTCATTTATTCATAATTGCAACCAGACCATATTATTTATTGCCAAAGGATCGAAATATTGTAAGAATGCACCCTAGTGGAGAAAAATTGAAAAACACGAAACTGTTTATAACCAACATTATAGGTTACTAATTAATTTCTGATGTCCTATGATGTAAATTATATTTTTAAGGAACGTAAATTCTTTAGAAATAATACGTTTATGAAAGTGCAAACAGTGGTTTCTTTTCATTGTGGTATAATCAATTACTACGAACGAATTTTTATCATATCCCGCAAGCAGTATCTGTTTACATTCGTGCACTATATATACAATCTAGTAGCCGTGTTTCTTAGAGAGTCGGTCACTGAGAAATAGTGCTCTGAGCTATTCAAAATGTTAAAAAGGAGGAGCTTGATTTTAATATGATAAAATTAAACTGATAAAATCGAGGTGAAAAGTCTGTGATTGGTTGTGAATCAAAATTCATTGAAATGTGATTGGTCATTGTCTGCCATTTGGAGAATGAGTTAAATAGTCGTATTAAACTCGATTTGTCCCCTCTCTAATTCCTGAGTAGGTCATCTGCAAATATTGCATTTGTGTTTACTTGATTTTGCTGGACATGCTTCACTAATATATAATATTCAATATTGTCGGATTTCGTTACGTTAAGCTGCCCCTACACGATCAATATTTACGTCAATATATTGCACAATAATATTGAGCGTTTGTAGATCACATTGAAAGATTGCGCAATATAATGAGTCAATCAAAAGCAGTTTGATTTTTATTGTGCAATCTAGTAAATATTGCTTCGTCTTTTGGTAATTTTGCGCAATACTAGTTCAGTTCTGTGCTCTGTCGTCTTATTATTCCACATGTTGCCTGCACAAGTATCACCCGCGAACCAATTTATTGAGCAATACGGTGTGGGTTGGCCAAGTAGTACTATTGTACAAAACATTATGCAATTATTGACGTAAATATTGATCGTGTAGGGGCCACTTCAGTTATTCTCCAACGCAGTATTGATAGATAATTACGGGAAATATAGCTATGCATTATGATTAAAACACTATTGACAAATAAATATTAGTCCTATCTCCCGGCTACGCTGCCCGAGTCGCTACCAGTGTCGTATTCAATATTTCACCTCGGTAAACAATGCTGTTGTTGTCTAAGTGAACACATTTTTGTAATCTAACTACAGCTAACCTAACAACATAATGTAAAATAATTTTAGATTAAATATTTCTAAACATTTATTCTGAACTTTTCAAGATAATATGTAGAAAAACAATTTTTTCAGTCATATTGCTATAAGATTAAAATACCCACTTTACTAGCTAATACACGGCGTGCGCTGCTACGCCTAATTAAATGAAATGTTTTTTTTAACTTGGCTGTATAATACACCATATTTTTTTTTATTTCTTTCTTTCTCGTTTTCTTTCGTTTACACCGTTCTTCCTTTTTGTTTTACCTTTGTTAACATTTTCGTATTATTCACACATACAAACACAAGACAGGACACATACCCAGACCCAAGGTGGAGATTTAAAATACCCTACCCCGCCGGGAATCGAACAACGGGTCGCCTGAGTGGAAGGTAGGGACTCTACCGACTACGTCACGGCGACGGACTTTAAAGCCTTTTGTTTTTAATGTTTTATCTTTTTTTTTCTCTCCCTCTTTTTATCGTTTACACCGTTTTTGTTTCTTGTTTTAGATTTTTTGTTTTACATTTTTGTTAACTCTCTTTTTTTTTCTCACATATATACTCAAGGACAGGACACACAACCAAACCCAAGGTGGAGATTTAAAATCTCCTACTCCGCCGGTAATCGAACCCGGGTCGCCGGAGTGGAAGGTAGGGATTCTACCGACTATGCCACGGCGACGGACATAAATGAAGTGACGGTATCCACCATCGAGATTACATTCAGTAAACATCATATTTTTTTATTATTATTATGGATTACTTTTTTTTTCCTCTTTTCGTTTACACAGTTTTTCTTTCTAGTGTTACCGTTTTTTAACTTTCTGTTATTCTCACACGAAGACACAAGGACAAGACACTCACCCAGTCCCAAGGTGGAGATTAAAAATCCCCTACCCCGCCGGGAATCGAACCCGGGCCGCCGGAGTGGAAGGTAGGGACTGCCGACGATGCCACGGCGACAGACTTATTTGAATAAGTAAAAAAGCATAGAATTATAAATTTATATAGTAATTATTTTTATATATCCCGTGCTGATTACGCGGTGTTGCCGGCGAATTTATTTATCTTGATCTTCTTGGCATCAATGAGCTGAAAGACAAAAATGGTTATTGTGAGTTATCCATAAAAGATAGACATAGACCTATTTATGCTGCCGCGGACTTTTGTAGAGTATTTTGAGATATTTAATTCTGTATACATTAATTTGGTGTATTTGTTATGGTTTAGGCAGCGTAAGCTATTTAAGCGTTCAATAAGCGACTTTTTTGGTGCATCTAAGCCTTTCTTTTTCAACTCCGCCCCTATAGCCGTATGCATGCTTTTATTATTTCTTTATATTTTACACTTCCTTTACCAAGTCAGTTACTTAATCAAATGATAGGTTATTATTATTAATGTAGTCCACCGCTGTGGTGTCGAAATACCACGCTGCCTTGTCACGCAGCGGGCCCGGGTTCGATCCCCGGTCGGGGCAGTTTTTCTGGGTGAGGTTTTTATCGGGGTTTTTCCTCATCTGTAAGACAAATGTCAGGAAAACGTTAAGGTCCAAACAGTCCCCGAAATCATATGGCCATCTTCATCATCATCCTTTCATTATCATCACCATCATCATGCTTATCATTATCATCACCATCATCATCCTTCACCGGTGTGGAAAGCAACGGGTAGCTACCACACCTACAATTCCCTAGTAAAGCTGCAAGCATAGCATGAAAATGCTATGATTGCAGTGAAAGACCTGCGATCGGGAAGAATTACTATGGATGGATTATTATTGTTACTATTATTATTATTACTTTTTTATTTCAGGGTTGCTTCTGTTATTTACGCAGGTATCTTCAACCAAAATATTTTTTTTTTTCCACACTTCCCGGTCTTGCGTATCTGCTTCTGTCATATCTCTCTTCTTCATGTTCTCTTGAATTCCCTTTATCCTGGTTGGTTTTGGTCTACCACGTTTCTCTTTTCCAGGCGGTATCTATTTTAAACAACTTTGTTTGTTTCTGCGTCCCGTCTTCTCATTACATATCCATACCATCTTAGTTGGAGTTCTTCAATCTCTTATACAATATCCTTTTGTACATTCATTATTTCCCTTATTGTATTATTTTTTACCTAATTTTGGTATTCCTATTATTATTATTATTATTATTATTATTATTATTATTATTATTATTATTATTATTATTATTATTATTATTATTATTATTATTATTATTAGTAGTAGTAGTAGTAGTAGTAGTAGTAGTAGTAGTATTTCAAATTCTATTTCTTTCCATTTTCAACTTTATATTGTGTAGCCTGCCTATATCTATTATGTATCATTAATCATGTAGATAATTCATAATTGTTATTATATGTATAATTTAACCCTGGTGACGTGGAAGATAAGACCTTACGGTGTTAACTCTATCAGGTAAAATAAATAAATATAGTATATACGATATATATATATATATATATACATATACATATATTATGTTAACTATCTCAGAAAATTCTCTAAATAGTGGTAAAAACCTCATTCAAATCGGCCAAGTAGAGTCCATAAAGTTTTGAGTATAGTGTTTATTTCTTGCACAAGCTATAAAAGGCGCACAAGTCATCAGTATAGTTTATAAAAAGTTTTCTGCATCTCTCAAGAAATACAAACAATAGTTATATGATTTTGTTTGGTATGAATTGACCGACTTG
Source organism: Diploptera punctata (assembly GCA_030220185.1). Lineage (NCBI taxonomy): Eukaryota > Metazoa > Arthropoda > Insecta > Blattodea > Blaberidae > Diploptera > Diploptera punctata. Next base: position 802,198 of record JASPKZ010009791.1, read on the forward strand.
TAACATAGTGTTAATCCTATGATAAGGCAAAGGTAACGTGAGTTGTGGATATGGAGAGGGGTGTAGAACAGGGTGGGGGGAGGCTCAGAACAGCGGCAGGGTACGAGAGTCGACAGTCGCTTGAACACTGCGCCGTGGTTCGGTACAGCCAGCATCGTCGCTTCAGAAGTGCACTCAACAATAGGCGCGGAGTGATACCAACGGCCAAAGTATATAATTATTTTTATTTATCTTTTTAAAAAGTATATTTATTTTTTTCGCGATTATTTTCTCCTTCTTCGTGTATGATTCTGAGATAAAATTTAGTTTCAATTTTTAACGTGTGGTGAGTGGACTTATTTCTTTCTAGCGTGTATCATTTGTGAAGTTTTTGTATTTATAAAAATAGTGTTTTGTCCTAAATGTTTTTACACTTTTTGGCTCAAATATAAAATGAATAACTTTTTTTAAATCTATTTTTCTAATTATTTTAATAATTTGGTTACCAACTTCCCAATTTTTACAATATACAATCCGATTCATACTTTTAAAGTAACTAATTCTATTATTGAAAAATGCTTGTATAAAGGAATTGAAATTTATTATAAAAGTTTTGACTCAGAAAATATAGCCTATATGTCTTTGTATTTGATAACCTATAAAATGAAAAAAGAAAGTCTACTTTCGTTAGCCCTTACAAACAAAAATATTGTACATATTTAATTTGAAATTAAACGTTTGGCAAATTTAGCGCAAATGACTATAAATGGATATTACAATGGACCACAGGTTACAAACTATATAGATTATCTATAATCTTTATATTTATCTTCTATTATACATCATCCTGGCAACACTTTTTCCTTTAATTGTCATGTTTAATAAAATTATTCTCCCCTATGTTGTACATCGTTAGTTGTTTATTTCTTTGGTAGGACCAAGTGTTTTAGAGTAAATAAGGCTCCAATGTAAGTTACTTAAAGTTGCAGTTCGTTATGTTTCGTAGGATTCGGTTTGTTGAGGTCTTCAGGTTAGCTTGTTACGTAAGACCGTGAATATTCTCATAAATTGACAATACTGTTTTTGACTATAAATATACTATTGTCTTCTTTGCTCGTTTCATAATGCATATATCACGTATTTTATGTTATTCTTATTCCCAATTCTAATTTAATCTTTCGATATTTTAGTAGAGGAAGAAAAAGTGTATATACAGTATAACTTCCTCAGGTCATTAATCATTTATTCGCTTTCTAAAATAGTGATTCGAATTTCCTTTATCATGTACGATAGTCAATTGAAGCTATAATCTAAATTTTAGAAAATTGAATATAAGAGCTTATTTCAGTCTACTGTAACATACCAGAAGGCTTATAGTTCATTTATCCTTTTCTGTTGTAGGAATTGCTAATATTTAAATAAACCCGGAAGTTATGATTTATATTTAGTGATCCCTATTCACTTCCCATAAAACCAATTATTATTTATAAAATTAAATATCAGAAATGCTTCAAATAATTTAAACTTAAATTCGAATTCTGGCGCTAGAATTTATTTTAATTTTGAATTCTTATAGTAAACTTAGCTGCAAGACATCACGTGACGCATTCCAACAATCAGCAACTCTACAGCAAAATGGAGGCCATTTTCTCTTCTAAGATGACTTCATCCACTTTCAAGACCATAGTTGTACTTCTAGTAACCATCTTCATACTAGGATCTGGTGAGTATTGTACATTTTACAATATATTGCCCGATAGAATGCCCAATTGAATAGAGTAAAATTCATGAATCGTAAATAATACACATTTTTGAGACTTGTAACTTCAAAAAACTAAGTACTTATACATGTATATTTTGGAAATCTTACACTGAAATAAGCAATTTTTTTAGTAAATAAACTGATAAATTAGACTATACTACACACTAATCAAATTAGTAGAGATATTGAAGTATCTTATTATTGTAACGTGGATATTTGTCTTATCATTTAAGTCAGGGCCGTCCAAACTACGGACCGCGGGCTGGATACAGCCCTTCATCTCTTTTATATCGGCCCCTGTAGACCTGTAGCATTTTAATAAATTAAAATACGCTAATGGTAGGCCTATAATATTAGTCTATCAGTAATGGAACAAGAACTTACGAAATGTGTTATAACGACATAACAAGAATAGTAACAAATCATCACACGCTTATAATAAATAATAATAATATCATTAATATTAACAAAATAAAACGGCAAATATAATTGTATGGCCATGTAAAAATAATAACAGAAGACAGATCCCAAGAAGGATACAAGTATGGGTGACACGTGGAAAAAAAAAGAGGACGGTCAAAATAACTTGGATTCATGGTATTTTGAGCAGCGTGAGAGAAAAAGGATTGGACGATTGAGATTGGAATGACTGAGAGATGTGGAGGAAGTTGACAGTAAATTAATTGGGTGCAGAAAGACATGCGAAACTTGCTAAATAAGTAAATAATAATAATCCACAACATCTATAATAGGACGTATGGCCCGCGCCACCTTCATGTTTCTTCCATTTGGCCCGCGACATAAACAATTTTGCGACATAAATAAGGGATAACGATACAAGCAAGCAATACTCTATCCGGGTCACAAATATAGGAATTTTATTATTCAATTTAATAGGCAGTGTTATTTTGATATAGTTTAAATCGATAGTTTACGTATGTAAATTTATTACCAAGCTTACGATTTTTAGGTGCACTTTTTATGATAAAAAAGGACGAAAATATGCTAAAATAAGGTAAAAAAGCTCTTTATTTTAGAGCCTTGAGTGTTATTTACCAAAAGAATTGAAAGTATACACAAATAAAATGCTAGTGTCTGTAAAGCAAAGGGTTTTTTTAGTCCGTCCCTATGGGTAATGGTAACATTGCATCAGATCAAGCGGGCTCCGGTTCGACCCCAACTTGGGACGAGTTTATTGAGTGAGGGTTTTCGGGTTGTTTCCTCACCTATGACAAAAATGTCAAGATAACTTTAAGGGCCAGATAATCCCAGAATATCATATGGTCATCATAATGATCCTATCGTATTCACTTTGTTTTGTATGAATGTATGAGTGAATGGTCTGTCTCTGTTTTCTCAAACATAGCCTAGCATTGTGCTGATCACTCATCCAGGAAGGTCCTCCACGTCCTTTCATGGCCAAAAAAGTGATTATGAAGGGTTTAAAATCCTCTTCTTGACATTTTGTGCCCTGTAACCGAAGGGTATGTACAGTACGTACAAAGGGAGAAGTTAAACTGAGGTAAGAAAAAAAAATAAAAATCATAAGTAATGCCACGAATGATTTACAATTTAACTAGAGGATTTAGAAATCAAGAGTGGCATTTGTTAGGACTGTTTAACGAATAAAATTATGCTCTTTACTCACAAATAATTATTTTTTATTAGGAATATTCCACAATAGAGTGTTTCTCCTTGAACCCAAAGTGATTTGTCGCCAGAAGTTCCTGTCTAAATCATCTTCTTCGCATATCTAGCTTACACGTTTCTCTTCACTCCATCCGTCCATCGTTATATAGCTCTGCCTCTTCGAATAATCTCATTAGCTCCCCAATTAAGAATCTTCTTTGGTATTCTCTCTTCTTCCATTCTTATGAGATGTCCATATCATTTAAAGCGTTTTTCTTATTTAAATGTGGTTACTTTAAAATATTTATATATTTAATGTAAACGACGATGTTTGAAACAAATGAGAAATGTTTCATTATGTTTCCTTTGTTCATCACTGCAACTTGATCATACTATTTATTACCTAATAGGATCACGATATTGTAAGAATGCACCCTAGTGGAGAAAATATGAAACATCTCAAACTGTATATTATAACCAACGTTATAGGTTATTAATTCATTTTTTTCTGAAACAACTCAGTAAAATCAGTATTTAAAACACAATTATTGAACACACAATTATCAAACGTATAGGCCGAAGGAATCTGTTCATTATTTGCTATATTCGACGTATTTGTTAGAGAGTCAGTCACTGCAAAACAATGCTCTGACGTGTTCAGAATATTGAAATGGAAGAGCTTTCTTTATTTTGGTAAAAACAACTCGATAAATAGCGAGGTGAAACACGACTCTCATTAGTGGTAAAACAAAATTCATCGAAACGTGATTGGTCATTGACTACTATTTGGGGCATGAGTTAGTCATGTATAAATGGCGATGCTTCAAAGTAGATAGGCCTATGTGTGTAGGATATGGTCTCGTTTTCTTCATCGAATGTGATTCCTGATTCATAAACAATGCATCATATAATGGTTCCATCCTCTGAATGCAATCCTGCTTGAACTTCTGAGACAAATCAACCATCGGGATGACGAACACTAATCATGTTAAGAATTAAGAAATTTATATTCACAAATGGAAACATTCTTTGAAAAAACGTTCAGTTAATTTGTATTACATATTACATTATTTTTTAATATCAACCTGAATACCAGCTCAATGCTAATATGTCAACAATTGAATGTGAAAAATCACTACTACTAATTCGAGTTATATTAAAAAAAAGCGAAAAATATCCATAGTTACTGGTATCCTGTATCTAAATTTTGTTTAGTCCTGCGTACACTGAAAGCTGACAGGTTCCCTACTCCCATGTTCATAGCAAGTTGACGTTAAGTTAATTTAATAATGACTATTTAACTCATGCCCCAAATGGGATCAATGACAAATCACATTTCAATGATTTTTTTACAACCAATCAGTCGTGTTTCGCCTCGAATTTATCAACTAAAGTTTATCATATTAAAAAAAGCACCCCGTTTTTAACATTCTGAATAAGTCGTAGCATTATTTTGCAGTGGCTGATTCTCTAAGAAATACGGCTACCAGATTGTCTATATAGTGCATGAATGTCAGCAAATAGCGCATGCGGAAGTTAATATAAAACATTTGTAGCAATTGATTGTACCACAAAAAATAAACCACTGTTTGAACTTTCTTAAACGAATTATTTTCCAGGAAATGACGTTGCAAAAAATTGAAATATTTACATCATAGGACATCAGAAATTAATTAATAGCTATAATGTTGGTTATAAATTTCTCCACTAGGGTGCATTCTTACAATATTGTGATTCTTTGGCAATAAATAATATGATCTGGTTGCAGTGATGAACAAAAGAAGCAAATGAAGCGTACCAATCGTTTCTCATTTATTTTCAAATATCGCCGTTTACATTAAATATATAAATATTTTAAAATAACTACAGTTAAATAATGATTTGTGAGTAAACAGCTTAATTTTATTCGTTAAATAGTTCTAACAAATGCAACTCTTGATTTCCAAATTCTCTACATAAATTCACTACTCAATTTGTTAGTCGTGAATATGTCGATAATTTGGAAATCACTCGTGGCATTACTTATGATAAATAATAATTTAATTTATATTAGGCATTGTAATGTAAATTAAATGTTGAATTCACTACATAAAATATTAAAAAAACAAAACAAAACGGTCAGGAGAGGGATGAAAATGGAGATTATGGACAGAATTTAGCAACAAGGGAAAAACAAGGTTAAAGGTCTCAAAAAGGGGGGAACAAAGTGACAAAATTCCTTTCATCCTTAATTTCAGGCATCATCTGACTTATTTGTATCTTTCAGAGAGTTCTAATTCATCATACTAAAAAAAAGTGCACATCTGAAAATCCTAATCGTATTTATTAAAATGGCATGACAGTCCTAAAAGGCCCTTGGCTACCAAGAAGGATGCTGCCCTCACATCCACATGTGTTAATCACAGAGGGAGACGTACATATTGCCAGTATAGGGGAGTGACATGTGGTCAGAATGTCGAGTCCCCCAGCTGTTATAAGTGGTTTCCTCAACGGTGAGCCGCTACTTATTGTAGCTACCCAGTTTCCTCAAGATGCTGGGTAGGCACCGATCCCATACTGACCGAAATTATTAAATAAAATTTCTTCCTCATGGAGAGCAGAACCAGTACAAGTTCTGTAGCTCATCGCCAAGGCGTCTTGCCTGAACCACTCGGCTACAGCGTGGGGTGGCCCTATTTATTACTTTCTCAAATAATTGAATAACTTCCTGGACACCATATGGGCATGCTATGTACGCCGTGTGGGATCTAGAAGTATTAGGGACACATATTATCTTTTATAAAAACATTTTTACTTCTATATAATTAACAAAATTTTAAATAAATTGTATACTTAATATAGCTTATTTATTTCAAATCAATAAGTAATTTTAAAATGTAGCGTACTATTGAATTATAAATAATTGAATATTCTTGTTTTGATTTTTAGAATTATTATATGAATAAAATGTTGGGAGAGTTCCTATATCCTGTGCCATGCGTGTAGGCCTATACAGCATTAATGAAATTTCCTTTGGTTATTAAATGGTGGATAATATTATTTCCTTATATCACTATCCCAGACACGGTCTAGAGTAAGGTTGCCTAATTCCGTGGTAGTTTTTACATTTTCGCTCATGTAATTTCCACATATTAGTAGGTAGTTAGCTTTAAAACTAAAGTATTTTATGGGAAAATGCTGTGAACGGGGTATAAAGTACGAGTAATTCATAATAAAAATCTGATTTTAATGATCATACAATATTACAATTTATGTGCTCTTTTAGGGCATATTTAGCTTTAAATGTGTATAGGCCTACATATGTGTGTGTGCTTGTATGTGTGAAATGCTGAAGTTGGGCGGGGTAAGACAGGATGGCACCCTGTTTCTTTTTTAAACTACTGAAGTCATCCCGTCAATCTTAGAATTGTTAACACAATTCCGATATAACTTTAATACTAATATGTAGTTTACAGATGTGTTAATTTAAAATAATTTTGTATATTTCATATATTTAATACACAATTGATCTTCTTGGTGATACAATATTAAAATGTATATACAGTCAATATGCCCATTTCACCAATAAATCTTTAAAATGGTCAACAAGTTTCTACAGCCAAGCTGTCATTCTCAAGACCAGATATTGACTGAAGACAATATAGATAATAAATAAAGATACAAATTCAGTTAAACCATTTTAAACATTTATTGGTGAAATGGGCATATTGACTGTATATATATTTTTATATTTCATATAGCATGTACAAAATATAATCGGGTCGTCTATTATATTAATCACTTTAACAAAGATATCTCGCTACTTATGTCGGCAATTTTAGAATTCTTAAGACATGTAATATATGTTTATTTATTCTAGGGTTTGTCCCGCATCGTAACCATGTGGTTAAGACAAGATGTCTTGGCGCAGTGCTGCGGGACTTGCGCTAGTTCGGGTCTCAATGGGAAAGAAATTTTATTATGCAATTTTGTACAGTATGGGACCGATCCCCACATAACATCATGTGGGATTTCTGTAGCAATAATACATATAGGCTCCAGGTAAACAAAACCAGCTATAACAGCTGGGGGACCCAACATGTTGATCATATGTCACTCTAAACTGGCTGGATGATCAACTACCACTCTGGTTAATACATATGGCTGTGAGACCATTAGCGGCTGGTAAGCCAAGCTCCTTATAGGCCTGTCGCATCGTTGAGTTTATTCTAAGTTTCTACGATGTATTTGACATCTTCTCGCGCACATTTCAAGATTTTATAGCCAATCGCCAATATTTACATTCTATTCTAATGGGGCGGCTGTATCCAATAGACAGGTTATTATTATTATTATTATTATTATTATTATTATTATTATTATTATTATTGTAAATTGGTACGGGGACATTAGAAGAATGGAAGAAGGAAGACTACCTAAGATAATCATGGATTGGGAACCACAGGGAAGGAAAAAGAAGGGTAGACCAAATATTACGTGGATTCAGGGAATCAATGAAACTAAGAGGGAATGGGAAATAGAAGAAGATATATGGATGAACAGACAAGAATGGAAAAATGTGTTGTAACAAATGTGTAGTTAACTGTGAACATGGATACCGGAAAAATGTATATTCATTGTAAAAGCCGGAATAATAAAAAAAATATTATCATCATCATCATCATTATTATCATCATCATTATTTTGTGATGCCAGTCTGAGATTTTACTTACTGGAAATGGATTTGATGTTGAAATAACATAGAAGACAAGCTACAAATACGATTTAAGATGAGTGTAGCCCTGTATTCTCTAACTAAACTAACCAAGTAATTCACTGGCACTATCGAACCCATAGTTTCATGGCCTCGCGAACCTAAGCTCTCCATACATCCCTATAATGAGTTAATGTTTTCCAATCATCTCTGTAAAATTTACTTCCCTTAAATCATGTCTAATGACATTCTCCGACCTCATTCTTGGCTTATCAACTGGGCGGCGTTTTCCCTCTGGTTTACCTACAATAAGTTTCCATGCTCCTCTTTTATTCACCACTCGTGCCACATATCCTGTCCATTGCAGTCTACGAGACTTAGCTACTATTCTTATTATATCTTGTTTGTATAAAAATCATATATCTCACTGTTATATAGCCTAGTCTTCTCCGTTTGCCAGTCTGTTCATCTCTCTTTTGTCGAAAAATTTACGTAAGCACTTTAATGTCAAATACTCGTAATATTTTCTCATCTCTTAAAATATGAGTCTATGTTTCGCATCCACATAATATATCTGGGTGAATAACACTTTTATATTTTTTTCAGTTTAATGTGTTTTTAGAGAAGCTAGGACAAGAGTCACTGTAATGCATAATAGCATGTATTTCCAGAATTGAGCCATTACATTCTATGATGCTGCATTCTCACATCCGGAAATACTTTTAGAATGGTGTGAGAACCCATCAACATTTAAGCGACGGATTAGATGTTTACAGTAAATAGTCGAACGAAAAATGTTATCATTGATAACACGTCGCGCCATTTTGTTCTAGTTAAACCACTGGAAATTTGGCCAGAAATTTTTATGGAGGCATCTTTAGATTGATTTTTGCTTCAGTGACAAACTGCACGAACTAGTCTATTCTAGTCTAATCACAGTTTTAATTTATAGGCGAAATGGAGAAATGTATATATATTCTAACGCATGTTATTCTTAAATTATTAAAATATGTCTGTGTCCCAATGAGAAAAAATTTGCTCATGGAATTTCGGGCAATGCGAGTCCAGTGCTCATGAGGAATTTGGGTATCTACAATAAGCAGCGACTCCAGGTTAAGAAAACCAGCTATATTGACTGAGGGAACCGTCATGCTGACCACGTCATCTCAATGATGTATCGTATATCTCTGTGATTAACACATGTGAATGAGAGACCAGCAGCTGGTTGGTAGTCTAAGGGGCTTCTACGTCTGTCGCGCCATGTAGTTCAGTTTTTAATATGAAACAAAGACTTTATATATCTTAGGTATATATATATATATATATATATATATATATATATATATATAAATTAAATGGGGAAATGCATACTGGTACTTTCCTCATTCTACATTAAGCTCTGTGTGTGTGTGTGCGTGTGTAGTGTTTATGTCCATATGTATGTAAGTATGTATCCCAATCCAATGTAGAGTCATCCGAAAGCCAAACTTGGCAAGATCCCGCGTGATCGACTATTCCGATTGAGGTTTTAAGTGGTTTCCCTCAATCCAAAGAGCAAATTCTGGAATAGAACCCCAAAAGGCCCGCTTCCGACTTCACTCTGCTAATTAATTACAAATTTGAATTCAACATTTAAACCGGGGCTAACGTACTTTACAGGAACCCGGGGTTCTACCTATTAAGGAAGACCAAAATGGATCGCTCACCGTCAACAACAGTTAAGTGATGGCCGCAGAGCTTTCCATCTATCCATCTATCTAAGTATATATGAGTGTGTATGCGTGTATACGTTTATTTTTAGATGTCTTAAAATATTTATCTGACTGATTTATAAATAATTAACGAAAGATTGCCTTATTTGTACGTGTTCTCTAGAAATAATCCAATTAGATAAGAAATTTGAAATAATTTGCTCGTTATACAGTGAATCTCCTGTAGAAGATTTAGTAAAGTGGTCTTTAAAAAGCATATTTTCATCAGTTTCTAACTAACTCACTGACACCTATAGAACCCATAGGTTCATGGCCGCAAGGACATAAGCTCTCCATATATCCCTATCCTGAGATGTTTTCCAATCATCCCCTGCATAACCTAATTCCCTCAAATCATAGTTATTGTTATTCTCCCACATCATTCTTAGTCTACCACCTGGGCGTTTTCCCTCTAGTTTTCCTGCAAAATGTTTCCATGCCCCTCTTTCATTCCCCATTTGTGCCACATGTCCTGCTCATCGTAGTCAGAGATTTAGCTGTTCTTTTAATATCTGGTTTTATAGAAAATAATATAATTTGTTGAAGTAAACATATAATCACATGCCACGTTAACTTTATTATAGGTGGATCAATAAAACTGGTAAGACAGATTTTTATATAATATTGTGATTATAATTTCCCTTACCAGGTTGTCTGATAAGTCAAATCAGTTTTTAATGTAAATTTTAATTGTAATGTGTCTGGAAGAATTTTCAACGTGTGATTTACTGGGATATTGTTCCAAACGTGCGTACAGTTCATGTGGATCTCTATCCTCAACAACTAGGACAAGTTCATGTTGAAGTGTGTTCAAACACGTCCGGAGCTTACACTGCACAGAAGAATTGAGGACGTCACCCTAACAAAGGCGTAAAATTGAATATGATGAGCTGAAATAAATTAAGTTTAGTACAATATTTTCGTCCGAACTCATTGAATTAAAGGAAAATTGAGTATCTGCCTTGATATACATTACTATAGCCTCACATTAATAATACAAAAATACATTTTAACTACATAATATATTAAAATAATGATTATTTACATTCGTTCCTGCATACGCCCTTTTTAGGCTAAATATACAAGTCTCATGTAAATTTTGCAAAATTCTACATAGAAATTATAAAGTTTTAAATGCATTCCATTTAGAACACAACATATTGACACATTTTCCTAATTAGAAATACAACTCAAAAAGTTGCTCTCTCAATGTTTCGCAACACAATACTTTCCTCGTAACATCGTATATGACTCTCTTTAATTTTCTTCGTTCTGTTTTCTATCTAATTCTGTTAACAGGCTTCTTTCTTCCTTTCCAAAATACCAGAATTATTATGAATCGCAGTGTTTTTATACACAACTCACATTCACGTGCACATAGCACAAACTGTTGTACGAACATCTGATCACCTGCAATACTAGCGAAACGTGATACACTTATACTCTTTCTACAGTTGTGCCATCCAGGCATCTCTGATGTAAACAATCTTTTTTATACATGATAAAACAAGGTGAGTACTTCAAGGAGACGCAATCGCCCTAAAAAGAGTGTATACTTCAAGTCGTTCTTGGGCGACGTCGTAAATTATGATAAAAATTCAGGAATCGAACTGCTACCACATCCAATACATTGCCCTGAACTTGCCCCTCAGACTATCTGATCCATTAACCATTTCCCCCATTTCTTGAGTGAAATTTCAAAAATGTTAAATCTAAGGAAATAGGTCTAAACGAATTAACACATCAAAAACCAGAGAATGGTATCGTCCCGGGATACTATTGTTCAAATTTTCACTTAGCATTTAATATTACAATTAATTTTAATTGTTATATTCTGATGTAATATATGTTTGTCCTGGTGAGTGGAAGAGAAGGCCACATGGCCTTAACTCTACTAGACTAAATAAATAACTAAATGAATAAATCTCACTGAAATATGGTTCAAAGACCACTGAATCAGTTATCTCGTTTAAAAAAGTAGTTTAATTTCTTACTCCTCCCCACAATCCACTAAATTGGTTTAACCTTTCAACTTATAACAAGATGTTACATACCACGCGTTATTCTGGCATTAGAGTGGCACTACCTGTAGGGAGAGAGATTTTAAACTATGGATTACATACATACTTCTTTCAACACACAAGGACATGGATTGTTTCCCCGAATGAGTGATTAGCTCAATGCCAGGGCCTCCTCCGAAGTAACACGACGAAAGACATAATTCACACGTACAACCTTTGAAATAATTCAGGTGGATTGAGGATCGGAGAGAAGAATTTATCGGATGACTGAAGACAGCAATACAGGATTTGCAAATAAATTATCTTAGCTGGGATGAAGTGATTGAATCTTTGACAGAATCGTTTCAAAACGAAGGGAAAAATTCAAGGTTAAATGCACAATGAACCTGAAGGACAAAGGGTGGTACAATAAGGTTTGCAGAAAGAAGAAGAAATGTGTCGAAAATAGTCTCTTAAAGTTTAGAAAAGAAAGCACAGATGAAAACAGAAAAATGTATGCGCAGCAGAGAAAGGAATACAAAGAATTATTAAGTGAAACAAAAATAGAATGGCAAAATAAGGAATCGGAGGAAATGAAAACTGCGACTGAAAGTGGGAACTTCACAGACATGTGGAAAGCGATAAGAGAACTCAAAGTAAAGAACATAAATCGGACAAGAATATCGCCCGGGAATGGAAAAACTACTTTGATAGGGTGCTGGGAGGTGAGGGGTTAAGATATAATCAAGGAAATATAGTGGAGATCCCTGACGCAATATATATATATATATACCATTACTAGATCAGGATATCTCGTAAAATGAAGTGATTCCTTCCATTAAAAATTTAAAAACGTTAAAGCACCTGGAATTGACGGATAACCAGGATAATACTTGAAAAATATTATATCATGAAATAAATTATTATAAGTTTTCAAAACTGCGTTCAACAAACTATTTAATGGAGGAAATTATCCGGACGCCTGGGCGACAGGTGTAATCCAAAGGGAAAGGCGGGTCACATAAACCAGAAAGTTATAGGGAAAATTGCCTCTTGTCAGTGTTGGGAAAAATATATTGTAATATACTTTACGAACGAATGAGACAATGGGTTAAAGTGAACAATACGATTTCAGAATATCAGGCAGGTTTTAGAGAAGGGTACTCCACGGTGGACAAGTATTCGTTCTGAGAACATTAATTGATGACAATCTGAAAATGAAGGGGGATAAATTATTTTGTGCATTCCTTGATTTTAAGATGGCATTCGATACTGTGGATCGAAATGCACTGTGGCAAAAATTAAATCGGAAAGGATTGTCACATAAAATGATACATGCCTTTATGTCAATTTATAAATATGTTAAATTTTGTATAAAAGTAGATCAAGGACACATCACAGAGAGCAGTCAAGCCAATCGGGGAGTGAGACAAGGCTGCATTGTGTCACCAATGCTATTTAATCTATTCGTTGATGATATAGCAGCCATAATGCTGGAAGGAGACATTGAGGCTCCGGAGATAAGAAATGTTAAAGTCCCAGTCCTGTTGTATGCAGATGATATAATTATCTGTTCCAAGACAATCAAGGGATTGCAAAGAGGTCTTGACCTACTGGAAATATACTGTAGGAATTAGGGATTGACTGTAAATATTAGTAAGACAAGAACAATGACGTTGAAAAATGGGACGGTTTATGGCAGAGCAGAGGAATGGAAATACTGAGATCAAGTACTTCAAAACGTGAAACATTTTGAATATCTTGGTACGACGTTGAATGTGAACGGAAAGTCGAAGAAACATATTGATATATCATTATTCAAAGGGAGGTGACAAATTAATAGTATTCTCAGTATTCTGGGTAGAGTGCCTGATATTCCAGTTAGTACGTTAGAAAAAATGTATGTAGCGATGGTGAGGCTAGTAATGCACTATGGTAGTGAGATTTGGGGGTTTTCAAAGAACGCAAATACTAAATAAGATATATACGCATTTCCTAAAATATATTACAGGACTTAGTAAGGCATTTTATGTGAATTTGGGCCATTTCAGGACAACATAAACTGCAAACGTCGTGTACTCAAGTACTGTTTGCGGCTAATCCAAGGTGTACAAACAATGCTCAGAGCAATTTGTTACGACCACCAAATTACGAACGCAAATGGGAAATTCTGGGCAAACGAGGTTAGGAGAGAACTCCAAAAGATTGGGATGGGTTGGGTATGGGAAAAAGGGACTGAAAATCGCAAGAATGTGTGGAGAAAAACAAGGAGGAGGTACTTAGATATAAACCGACAAAATATGTTGGCCGAGTGTGCGGGAAAAACGATCACCGTTTTTACAGAGAGACCTAAAACAAGTTTGGGGGAAAAGAATCTTATATAGATAATCTAGGATTTAAAGAGATATCAGGGCTTGCTTGGTTCAGGTTAGGGGCATGAAAATTTAAAAAAATTAGCGACGATCACGATATGCGAATATGTCCAATGTGCGGGAGCTTTGAAGACGAGATAAATATATTAGGAAAATGTAACGATTTAGAATATTGGAGGCATCAGTTATTATCGGAAAGATTTATAAATTAAAATTGTGAAAGATTAGCATGCTATGAGTTATTGGTAAACCCAGAAAATTGGATAAACTTGGGTAGATTTCTAGACAAAACGCGGAAAATAAGAACAACACTTATTCATGAATAAATAAATATGTTAACAAATTGCAATACCATTAATTCTTAATAATTCTACATAACTAAGTTAATGTATAATGTAATTGTATTATTATCTAATTGTAATATTATTGTTTTCTTTTTTGTTTTAAGTATATTATTACCAAACATCAACTTATTGTTACGGACTGTCAACAGCACGTACGGATTACTGCCCGTGCGATCCATATTTGTAAATAACATTGTATGTATCTTACTTTTAGTTTAATAAAGTCCTTATGTATTATGTATTGAAATAATTGTTGGCGCACAGGTAATTTTCAAGTTCAGAACGAAGCCACTGCGCATGATCAGAGGTCAGTTGTTTGGTTCACAAGTATACAACTATTTGAGAAACTAAAATCCGTTCTATTTCGTTGTGTGTTGTGCGTGTAATGGAATATAACTTCTCGTATATAAGTAGTATGGTAAATGCTGTAAATAAAAAAAGCAAAAAAAAACAAAGAAAATTAATTGAGATAAGGACGAGAGAGAAAAAAAGCATGACAGCGGGATCGAACACGCGACCTCCTGCATGGGAAATAGAAGCTCCTTCCACTAGACCACAACCGTTCCCTGCTATAAACTGTCTGTATGAAGTGATGGAATACTCCAGGACTTACTTGTATAATGAAATTATATGTTAACTTGTCTTAATTTAAATTAATCAGACGCATTTTACATTAGTAGTGGAAATAAACAATCTTGTTATGCCATGTGTTTTTTAAACAAAGTAACGGGATTTTACAATCGTTATCCATTGTGTGTATATATATATATATATATATATATATATATATATATACGAACTGTTTCCTTTAATTAATTTTCCTATATATACAAATTTATTTATAGTAGTAGTAGTAGGACTTTATTAGACAAAAAGTAAGATATTTACAATATTATTTACAAATATGGGTCGCACGGGCAGTAAGCCGTACGTGCTGTTGACAGTCCGTTACAATAAAGTAATAATTGGTACTAGCGTAAAGAAAAATAAACAACAAAAACAGGAATAACATTACAATTACATAAAGAAAACACAATAATAATATTACAATTAAATAATAACACAATAGCATTATACACTAAAAACATTAACATTACAATTACATAAAGAAAACACTATAATATTACAATTAAGTAATAACACAATAGCATTATACACTAAAAAAACATTAATATTACAATTACATAAAGAAAACACATTAATATTACAAATAAATAATAACACAGCAGCATTATACACTAATTAATTTATATATAATTGTTAATAATTAATAGTATTGCATTTTGATAACATATATTTATCCATGAATGAGTGTTGTCCTTATTTTTCGCGTTTTGTCCAGAAATTTACCGAGGTTTATCCAATTTTCTGGATTTACCAATAATTCGTAGCATGCCAATCTTTCCCGATTTGAATTTAGAAATCTTTCCGGTAATAACTGACGTTTCCAATATTCTAAATAATTACATTTTCCTAATATATGTATCTCATCTTCAAAGTCCCGCACATTGGACATATTCGCATATCGTGATCGTCGCTAATTTTTAGAAATTTCCATGCCCCTAGCCTAAACCAAGCAAGCCCTGATCTCTCCTTAAATCCTAGGTTGAGTATATACGATTATTTTCCCCAGACGTGTTTTAGGTCTCTTTGCAAACACAGTGAGCGTTTTCCTGTACATTCGGCGAAAGTATCTTGTTGGTTTATATCTAAGTACCTCCTCCTTATTTTTCTCCACACGTTCTTGCGATTTTCAGTCCCTTTTTCCCATATCCAGCCCATCCCAATCTTTTGGAGTTCTCTCCTAACCTCGTCTGCCCAAAATTTAACATCTATGTTTTTAATTTGGTGGTCGTAACAAATTGCTCTAAGCATTGTTTGTTCACCTTGGATTACTCGCAACCAGTATTTGAGTACACGAATTTTACAGTTAATGTCGTCCTGGAATGACCCGAATTCATATAAAATTCCACAGTTAGAAACGGCCTTACTAAGTCCAGTAATATACTTTAGAAAATGCGTATATACCTTATTTATAACGTAGCCTGGTAACGTATGGGCATTATAAAAACTAACGACGTTATTAAAAAAAATCCTGACCAGAATTTAACCTGGGCCTGCGCCGTCGCAAGAAAGTATCTTACCGACTACTCTACTGAAGCGAACGATACACATATTGCATCAGAAGTAAGCGCTAATTTACTATTAATTGGTTTTAAGAGACCATTACTTGCTTTCAGTCATCTGATAACTCTCTTAACTTAGAAATTCAGTTAATAAATTTATTTGTTGAAATTATTTCAATAACGATTGGTATGAATCTATGATTGTCCCCTTATGCCGCCGGATTTGACATCAAAGGAGACAGCACATGTAACAACTTACTCGTGTGAATCGCTCTTCAATACGTTTAACTTTCCACTATCAAGAGTTGCGCCATCATTTTTTTTCAAAGGTTGTACATACTAAGCAGGTGAATATGATAATGACGTTTATAATAGCCAGATGATGTTTCGGGATCGTTCCTGACATTTGTCTTATAGGTGAGGAAAAATTCCGAAAAACTCATCACCCTGGAATCTTGTACCGACCGGGATTGAACCTGGGCCCGCTGAATACGAGAGGCAGCGACGCTACCCAGAGACGGAGATCAGTTTAATTTCTTGTGAGAAAAAAACGAAAATAAATTTTGTTTCAAAACGACATTACTTTTGAGGCAGTTTGAGAGAACTGCACCTCAAAGTAGGTGTAAGTTGGCCAAACTCCAAATATTTAAATTAATTTAGACTGAAAAGTTCAAAATTAAAGTTATAGAGTACGTATCCTATTATTTAAACCTGTTGGCAAAAACATTTATAAAAGTTTTTTAATTAAATTCGGATGCATAATGTTTAAATGTGAAATAGAACAATATTTATTACTTATCTAGTTATATAATAATAAATGCACGTGTATTTTTTGTCAATTTTTTTAAAACGATTAATTACAAGTGGTGTCCGTAATTAATTAGAATTAAAAATATATGGTATGTATCTTACTTTTTTTAAATAAATGTTTGTTAGGACAAATATTTATATTTTTAGTTAATTAACGTCGGATGCATAATGTTTAATTACTTATTATTTATATAGTTATGTAATAATAAATTCATGTGCAATCTTTTTATTTTTTTCTAAACGAATAATTAGAAGTGGTGTCTGTACCAACATCTGTGATATGATCTAAACATATTAATTATTTTTCTACAAAGTGAATCTGTTACACAAAATTTGAATCGAGTCAGGCTGATTTTCCTGCTGATATTTCTTCTACAGTTGTGGGGAGTTGGGTTATCAGTAACGTAGATGCTCAAAACTATACTTAACTACAGGGCTGCCAATTTTGCCCTCTTCGTGGCTAGATCTGGCCACTTTCAAAACACAATTGACTACAAATTAATAAAAAGTCTTGAAATTGCTTTTCTGAATGTGTCTTATGACCAATTGTTGCCTTTTCTTCAGATATTTACAGTCATTTTTACTTTAATTTTATCATTTTATATTAATGATAAAATTAAAGTAAAAATGACTGTAAATATCTGAAGAAAAGGCAACCCAACAATAACCCACATTTTTAATGTCTCTATAATTACCGGGACTTATCCCAGACTCTGGAAAATGGCTCTAGTTCGTCCTACACCGAAATCAAACACTCCCACAACACTCGATGATTATAGACCAATTAGTATTCTTCCCTGTTTATCTAAAGCACTGGAACACATAATACACTCACAGTTAACAGACTATCTCACCACACACGACTTACTTGATGAACATCAGTCTGGTTTTAGAACAGGACATCATACAAGTACTGCACTACTTGACATTGTAGAGGACATAAGAGACTCAATGGACAAAAGCAAACTCACCGCAATAGTCCTACTCGACTACAGCAAAGCCTTTGACACAGTAGATATAGACTTAATGCTAGCGAGACTAAAGACACTACATCTGTCGGAAAACTGCCTTGATTGGTTTGCATCTTACCTCACTAATCGTCAGCAATCAGTTTCTGTTAATAATCGCATTTTCTTCCTGGCGCTTGGTGAGGAAAGGGGTACCTCAAGGCGGCGTCCTCGCTCCTCTTCTCTTCTCGATTTATATTAATGACGTGACCAAGAAACTACAAAACTGCAAGCATCATCTTTACGCCGATGACCTACAGATTTACACACACCTTTAGGCCTGACGAAATTAATGAATATATTGACAAAGTAAACACTGACCTCAGGCATATATCTTTATGGTCCAGACAATATGGGTTGAAACTAATATGTAAACAAAACGCAAGCAATAATTATCGGACATCCAAGGCTATTACACCTCATAAACAATGGCAATATGCCGGCTGTCATATTAGATAATGAACAAATTCTCTTATGCCGACGTCGTTAAAACTTGGGATTTTACTTAGATTCTAATTTAAAATGGCATGAGCAAGTAAAACAAACATCTAAAAGGATCTTCTCCATAATGCATTCCCTAAAGCGACTTAAACATTTTCTTCCTACAACTCTTAAAAGAATTTTAATCCAAACTTTAGTGATGCCGCATTTGGACTACTGTGACGTTTTCTACTAACTGACATAAGTGACGGATTGTCGGACAAACTGCAGCGTGTCCATAATATGTGTATCAGATTCATATTTAATGTTCGAAAATACGATCACATTTCTCCATTATTCCACGAATTGTCATGGCTACATCTAAAAGAGAGAAGAAAATCGCACTGTTTAATTCTCCTATTTAAGATCCTACATACCTCGATTCCCAATTATTTATCATCCCGTTTCCAGTATCTATCCTCAAACCATAACTTAAACACAAGATCACAACATAGTCTCTTACTTAATATACCGCAACATAGGACATCACATCACTCCATGTCATATACCATCTCCACTTCTCGCAACTGGAATTCCCTACCACAAGAAATAAGGGGCTGCCGGACATTGGCATATTTTAAAAGAAATCTAAATTTATATTTGCTCTAAACTCGACTTCATTATTATCCAGTGTAAGATATATGTATTAATTGGTGTTTCCCGTATAATGTATCATATTTATATTATTATTATTATTATTATTATTATTTATTATCGTATCGTTATTGTTATTACCCTATAAAACGTTGTTTGTACATGACATTTACATTGCTACATTTATTGTATCTTTAACTGTTTATAATTAGTATAGTGTATATCTATATTTGTCGAATATTTATTTGTATTTGTGCTGGTTGAGTGGAAGAGAGGGCCTTATGGCCTTAACTCTGCCAGAATAAAGAAAGTATTATTATTATTATTATTATTATTATTATTATTATTATTATTATTATTATTATTATTATTATAATTCTGTAATGTTAAAGGATAGAGTTGATAGATTTTGCCACCACAAAAAATAAGCATAATGAATATCTTCTTTTCAAGGAAGAACACACACAAAGAAGATGGACATATCCTAATGGTATTACCAATTAGATAGACGACGCATTAATACGGAAAATGTATATTTCTACAATTTTAAATATACTAAACAAGAGGGGCAGTAATTCGGATCACCACTTAGAGTGAGATACAATCAAAGATTTTATCACATAGATATCAATTTTGTGGTGAGAAGAGAATAAAAATATAACTTAGATAATATTAAACAGAAAGAAATTTAAGAAAACTATTATGAAATCCATGATTATAAAATATTTTGTTGTGAGGATATATAAAAGGCCCACATTATAAAGTTCTAACCGCTCGAGAGGGATTTTCACTCTCCGTTACGAAGTATTTGCAACCCTGGTTAATAATACATATTTTCATTAAGGATTTTCTTAACATTAAAGTAGTTACCCTTTAGCCCAAATATATTTTCTCCGCCATAGATTTTTATCCTCGGCATCTTCTTCTTTGATGTGTCTGCTGATAATGTTTCTTCTCAGTTCATCCATCCTTCTTTGGGCCTTTTAGCATTGCCTGATTTTTATGTAATACGGGGAGCTAGCCCATCGCCACAACCTTCAACCTGGAGGACAAGGTTATTTATTTTCGAGTTTTTTTTTCTCCTAGCCTTTGACGAGCCAACGTCTACCTACAAGGCAGTAGCGTCGTCTATTCCCTAGACAGCAGCCCTTACTGGGTACTATCACCCTGGCGAGCTGAATCCATGTTTATTTAACGAGGTTGTTACTCCTCCCCTCACTCTTTTCAACCTGGATGGGACAGGCTTCGGCGAGTTAATAATAATAATAATAATAATAATAATAATAATAATAATAATAATAATAATAATAATAGTAATAATAATAATAATCATAATAATAGTAATAATAATATTAATATAATATTTATTATTATTATTATTATTTTACTAACTCCACAGCACGACAATCTTAAAATAAATTCTTGGCGCACTAAGTTATTGGACAAATTTCAGAATCTATCATCTCCTATTCAATTGCTGGTTCGATTCTACTTCTTGTCATCCACTTTATGTTGTGAATATTTTAAAATAACAAGATATGGGTATGAATTTTGAGCAGTCTTTTATGAGGCTGATGAGACATTTTTCGGCAATGAGTGTTTATTTTCTTTGGTCTATATTTTAAAAACTATTGATTGGTTTAAGAGACCATTACTTGTCTTCAGTCACTTGACGATTCTCTTCACCTAGAAATTAAGTTAATAAATTCATTTCTTGAGCTTTAATTGGACATCTGTGAGCGGAGTTCAGGGGGAATACCTAAGATGATGTTTTGATCCAATATCCATCTACATTTCTTAGATACTAACAGGAAAAATATCAATGTTCTTATAAATCGACACCTATATTTAATTTTTTGACAGCATTTCCATACTGTTTTGAGAGAAAAATGCGAGTTTTAGCTGTAACTGATCACAATTGAGACCCCAATTTGTTAAGCTCTAAAATCTTAGTTATGCGTTTGGGCAGACTTTACTTCTGGTAGAAATGATCCGGAGATAACGAAAGGTGTGTGCGGTGTCCAAGTACTACTGCCGAGATACTATGCTACACAGAATTCCTATTTTGATCTGATAATAATAATAATAATAATAACAATAATAATAACAATAATAATAACAATAATAATAACAATAATAATAACAATAATAACAATAATAATAATAATAATAATAATACACAAAATTCCTGTCTTGATCTCATGATTTTTCAGTTGGAACTGGCAGTTTTTTTTTTTTGGTACATGAAATCCTAACTAATGACCACTAGGTCAAAAAATGTATAAGAATAAATTTTATTCACAAATAAATTTTGCATACAGTATTGACACACGAATGAGCAAGTGCTCATGCTCGGGTGCAGTTAGTTATACATGTAATACATATAAAATATATACAGTGAGTTTCACTCGACCTGCGCCGATAGCGGGAAAAGTGACTGCAAGCATTGAGCCATCAACTCGCGCTGCCCACGCAGTGTCCAAGCTAGTGGCCGAAATTCGAGTGAAACTCACTGTATATTACAAAGGTTTAGTTAATGGCAGAGGGAACACAAAATATATAAATTTAGGAACCAGTTTCAAGATATAAAATAAATTCTGGCACATAAAGAAAGAAAACAAATAATACAAGGGGAACTAAAATAGACAAAACAATATAAGAGTAGATTAATACCAACTGAATAAGGTAATTTAAGACATTTTAAGATATATTTTGTTATAAAAATTTAATTATAATATTGTAAGTATAGCCTTAATTACTCTCTTAAAAAGAATGGCAAGCAATTGTGTTATTAGTAAGTATAACCGAAACAAATACACTCTGTGAACATCATAATCTTATGATTTTTCTTCCGTAATGTGAAAACATTAATTCACTGATGTTCGCCAATCTAATCTTCATATATTATTGTAATTGCTTTACAATTAAGACAGTCTATAAATTGTAAAAAGTGAAAGAGGATTCTATACTAATAATTCACAAGTATATTTAAAAAAAAAAGAAAAAAATCGGAAATTGTTTTTCGAGTATGTAAATAATTAAGCCTACCTGAGGAAAAAATATATATAGGTTGAATTTTTCGCAGGAACTGCCAAAAATATGACTATATTTACAATGAAATACAAGCATTAAACATTGTCCAAACAAAATAGCTAACTTCTCCTTATGGGGCGCCAGATTAGCCAATAAAATACAAAGTAACTGTAAACTAACTTGCTCATTTTTTCAACCATTCTCACCCATTTGCTCATCTATTGAAATAAAATGAGAACATAATAGTATGTAGTAGAAAGACTTGGTAGTGAGTGAAAAAATGTATATATTATATTATACACGCACACGTAGCGACAAAATGAATGTGCCGACTCTTGATCTCGAATAATTTAAGTTCCAATGCGCGATTCACACGAGTAAATTAATAGCACAATAGAGCTGAAATACGTTTCCCTTCTTCCTTTGAAGATTATTCTTTCAAGAGCAATTAGCCAGTGTAGGATTAGCTCAGGGCTTAGTGACTTGATTCGTATGCTAATGGTCACAGGTTCGATCTCCGATTAGGTTAAATTTTTAATTGTGAAAATGCTTTCTATTTTATTCTTAAAGAAAAAACGTACCAACTATTTGGAAGTATTACTATTTTTATTATTTATTTATAAACAGGTTTATAAAGTAATAAAACATCTTCCTGTGCCCAATTTTTTTTATAAATTTCTACTTTCTTCCTCCATGTTTCTCTATCTTCACATTCTAATTCTTCAACCCTCATAGCTCTTCTTACATCATCCATATATTTAAATCTAGTGAACCTCTTTTTCCTTTCCCAGGTGGAATCCATTCCAAAATTTGTCTGGGTAATATATTTTTTGGCATCCTTCTAGTATGACCATACCTCTCTAGCGTATCTCACAATATCTAATATTGATTTTTTTACTTTTATTTGTTGTCTGATGATTGTATTTCTAATTTTTTCCAATTTAGACTGTCTAGTTGAGCGTCTAGAACACTCCATTTCAGTAGACATGAGCTTTAAACTCAAATTTTTATTCAACTGCTACGTTTCTGCACCGTATGGTAGCGTGCTTCGAATTATGGATTTATAAATTTCTCATTTGGTATCCATTCATATGTTTTTATCCCACAAAACGCCATTTAACATTGTTATTATGGATCTGCCTTTTTGAACTCTATATTTTGTCATTTTGGGTACATTTCGAGTTAATTTTGATCCCCAGTTAATTACATTATTCACATCCTTTGAAAATCCCATTATTATTATTATTATTGTTATTGTTATTATTATTGTTATTATTATTGTTATTATTATTGTTATTATTATTGTTATTATTATTGTTATTATTATTGTTATTGTTATTGTTATTATTATTGTTATTATTATTATTATTTCTTATTATTGTCCATCATCTATGGACTTTTATCATGCTGGACTTGACTTATATAAACTAAATATTTTAATTTAAGGGTGAAATGCTTTCCTCACTAATACGTAATAAATAAATAAGCACATATATATGAAGCCATATTATCTTTTTGTCCACCGCTGTGGTCTCGAGGTAGCGTGCTGCCTTGTAAGTGGTTTAACGATCTACGCTACTCGAACGTCGGATACTAGTCGTCTAAATATTGATTGTATTGTACTTTCGCACTATGAAAGAGAGTTTAACTTTATTTGAAATGTCGCAATTTGAGTAATATTGCATTCGTAAATATCTAGAAATATGTTTTTTTAACTATTTAAGATGATTAAAACCAAATACAGCTTATTTAAATCATTTAACAGTTCGTTACCTCGTGAATTACAGCTTTAGGTTTTCGAACATGCGTAGTGGGCCGTAACAGGGACTCTTCTTTTTGAAGCGGCTCATTCTTGTTGTCGCTAAGTGTACATAAACAGCAGTCTGATAGCAGAAATGTGTATTATCATGTTCGCTAACATGATGCTAGCATCCAATTGTTCTCATTCGTAAACATTCACAGTGAATTTCTGGCATCGAATAGCTAAAAGTAAATAAATACATTCATTAATTAATGTGTTATTATTATTGTTATTATTATTACTATTAATTCATTTTTTTTAATGTGCTTAAATATTGGTATTTCACTTCTGACATGTTAATAAACACGTTGTACTGCATTTATAATACAATTGAAGGGGAATTAAACAAGGAAGTTAATTATGTTCTCTAGAAACTCCGACCAAACAAGCTGACAGGGTTGCAGGCAATAATAAATTAAACAAAGGATTGGTATTATACATCCAACCAACGGATGCGAGACACAACCTCATTACAAACAAAGAATAAATATGTAACCTTAACTTAAGGGAACCAGCCTGCTTAGCTGAAGCGAATACATGGACTGACTAGTTCAAAGTCTTTGTTCAGAAGAAAGGCTCTCATTTCAAGAAACACTTTCAGTGTAACTTACTAGCCAGGGAACGAATCTACATGTACTCTAAATGATTAGAATGTGTGAATATATGTTTAAATATTTCAAGTAAAAATACAATTATATAAAATACTTTATTGAAGATTAATAATAATAGTAATATTAATAATAATAAATATTATTAATAATAATATTATTTTGAATTTAGGAATATTCCACAATACAGTGTTTCTCCTTCAACCCAAAGTCATTTTTCGCCAGAGGTTCCTGTGTAAAGAATCTCCTTCCCTCAAATATCTAGTTTCCATACTTCTCTTTACTCAATCCATTCATCGTTCTCTCGGCCTGCCTCTTCCACTTCCTCCGTTAGCTTTCCAATTAAGGATCTTCTTTGGTATTCTCTCTTCTTCTATTCTTATGAGGTGTGCATACCATTTCAAACGTTTTTCTTCTATTTTTCCTAACATATTTTTTTTTCATCTTGCATAATTTTCCTTATTTCGTTGTTTTTGACCTTATCCCTTCTTGAAATGTTTGTCAATCACCTCCAAAAATCCATTTTTACTGCCAACAGCTTGTACGGTTGTTTTCTACTTACTGTCCAGGTTTCGGACCCATATAATTAAATGCTTTGTAACATAACTTGAAATATAGTTTCTTCGTTCTGTATATTACATTTGTATTCCAAAGCACTGAGTTCATCATACCATTGATTCTTCTTCCATCAGTTATTCTTCCTCAATTTCTGTAGTTGAATTCTCACTATTATCTTAAATAGATCCTAAATATTTAAACTTTTTAACATTACGTATTATTCCAGAATTACATTTTAGCTCATCTGTTGTATTCAATAAAATACATTCTGTTTCATTATAATTTATCTGTAATCCAAATTTTTTGTATTCTATCTCTAATTTCCTTAACATGAAAGAGGCATCATCGGGATCCTGAGAAATCACCACCTGATCATCTGCGAATAGTAAATGGTGGAATTAATAATTATATTCTATTTGAATTCCAATATATTTGCAATGTCTTGAATAATTTATTTATTCTGGCAGAGTTAAACCATAATACCTTCTCATCCCCTCAACCAGCACAAATACATGTCTACAATATACATTATATACACTGTACTAATTATAATGGATTAAAACGAAATTAAAAGTAGCAATGCTAATGGCATGTACATACAACAGTTTTTACGATGAATAATAATAATAATAATAATAATAATAATAATAATAATAATAATAATAATAATAATAATAATAATCATAATCATAATCATAATAATAATAATAATCATAATCATAATCATAATCATACTAATAATAATACTAATAATAATAATAATAATACTAATCATAATAATAATAATAATACTAATGATAATAATAATGATAAACGAGAAACATGGGATAATTATCAAGCCATGTTTAGAGCAAATATAATATATATTTTAAATGATGCTAAAGTCCGGCAGTCCATGGTTTCCTACGACTCTTTAACTCATGCCCCAAATGGGAGTCAATGACCAATCACGTTTCAATGATTTCTGTTTTACAACCAACCAGAGTCGTGTTTCACGAAATATTTATCAGTGTTAAATTTACCATATTAAAGAAAGCTCCTCCTTTTTAATACTCTGAACAGTTCTGACCATTATTTTGCAGTAGCTGAGCCTGTAAGAAATACGGCTACCAGATTGCATATATAGTGCATAGATGTCAACACACAGCGCTTGCAGGAGTTAATATAAAAACATTTGTAGCAATTTATTATACCACCAAAAAAATAAACCACTGTTTGCACTTTCTTAAATGTATTTTTTCCCAGGTAATAATCCAGAAAAATATAATTGTTATATTTACATCATACGACATCAGAAATGAATTAATATACAGTTTGATGTGTTTTATGTTTTCTCCACTAGAGAGAATTCTTACAATATTACGTACCTTTGGCAATAAATAGTATGATCTGGTTGCAGTGATAAACAAAAGAAGCAGATGAAGCGTACCTATCGTTTCTCATTTGTTTTCAAACATCGCCGTTTACACTAAATATATAAATATTCTAAAATAACTATAGTTACACAATGATTTGTGAGTAAACAGCTTAATTTTATTCGTTAAATTGTCCTAACAAATGCCACTCTTGATTTTCAAATTCTGTAGATAAATTCACTCGTGGCATTACTTATGATAGGGAATTCCAGTTACGATAATTGAACATAGTAGCCTATATGATGTGGACTGATGGTAGGTCCTGTGTTGCGGTATACAGTGGAGGAAATTGGTATAAAACCACTTGTTAAAAGGGTTAACACAAGTTTATTTACTCTTTCTTTGGCATTTTTCTATATTAACTTAGGAGGTGATTGAGTATAAAACATACACAAATGATGTCAAAATTAATTATCCACTTCCGACCAAAAAAGAACATGAAAACTGAAACCACTCTCACATATGGGTGGAAATTAGTATAAAGGCACTTTGTGTATTTCACAGATTAAACCAAAAAGACTGAGCGCAAAGTTTTACAACAAAGTTCTAAAATTTAGTTGAACCTCCATTGTTGTTAATTACTTGGAAGATTCTCTTTGGCATTGACTTGATGAGGGTGTTTATTTCTTCCACTGAGATTGAAGCCCACTCTTCCAGAATAATATTTTTCTGCTCAGTCACTGTCCCAAACTGCCGTCCATTGCGATACACACGCCTTGCCAGGATCCCCCGTAGGTTCTCAATCGGATTTAAATCAGGACTTCTGACTGGCCACGTCAAAAGTGGTATTTCTTTCTTCCTGAACCACTCCTTTGATTTAGCAGACACGTGAATGGAAGTATTATGTGGCTGAAAAATTAGATCTTCGCCAAATTCCTCATACATTCGTATCAATTCGGACACCAGAAGCTCCTCAGTGTAGGAATCAGAATTCATCTTGGTGCGTATCCATGCTATTTTTGATCTTCCTTTAAAGCAGAATGCTGCCCAAATCATAACGCCTACACCACCGAAGTTTCTACACATTCTAACTTGCTCATTCTAACTGGAGGTCGTTCCAGTAATACTGAAGGCCATCAGGCCCGTCCAGATTAAACTTCTTCTCATCATTGAACATTACTTTATTTCATTCTGAGGTCCAAGACGTGTTCTTCAGCAAAAGTCATTCTAGCTTTCATATGTGCATCGTTCAGAGGTAGTTTACTAAGACTTTTTTTTTAAATTTTAGGTTCTTGTCTTCTGACAGAATTAGTCTTAGTCGTCTGGCTGTCAATGATAACTTCAAATCAGCCTGGATTTGAGAAGAAAACATACTCTTACCTTTTGCTTTACGTTAAATGACATGTTTAGTGCGCTCAGACATTTTTTTTTTCATATTGTGAGCCCAGTTTGACAAAATTATCAATTACACATCTTGAAGCCCCAATTTCGTAGGTATTTTTCTATTGGAAAGGCCCATCTCCTTGAAGGCACTAACTCTTGATTTCTCTTCATTTGATAGAGGCTTTCCACGTGGCATTGTACGTACTGCTGACTTGTAACTGATGAACGATGCTCACAGACACGTCGTCTCCATGTAATTGCAGTGTTTTGTTTACATTTGTGTCTGTGTAAGAGCCAGAAGTTGACCTGCCTTTATACCGATTTCCACCCCTAGGACAGCGTTTTCTTAGATTTTACGTATTATTTACGTATATAATAAATACAAAATGAGGAGACCTGTATGAAATTATATCCAAGATAATTATATGTAATCTATGACACACATAGGTATTTGCATAAATATTTCAGGTTGTTTTACTACAAAAAGTTAGTGGTTTTATACTAATTTCCTCCACTGTATTAAATAAGAGATTATGATGTGATCGTGTTTTTCAATTATGATTGGACGGTAGATATTGGAAACGAGAGGCTAAATAATTGGGATTTGATAGAAAATAATTTATATAGCCTAATGTGCCTGTATTTATCTAATTCCACCCATTGCACTTTGGTTTTCGGGTATCGCATTGGTGGGAGAGATGACGATAATGTGGTCTGTTTTCAATTTTCGCACCACTTCGGCAGTCCACTTTACAAAAATGAACCATATTGAGTATAGAGAGCAAGGTGGAAGGAGTGTATATCTATTATTTGGTGTTGTGCAAAGTGTCCTGTATGAGGGATGATGATGAAGAGAAGAGATAAGATGAGACTCGGTGCCGACACGTAATGTACTCTTGTCGAAAAGCACCAAGGGGGCTGCCTGACTTAATACTCCGATCTGACGGACACGTAGCTACCAACAGTACCACATGCCTTCTCAACATATTCACTGCGGAGGAATTTGCAATTTAATGCAGGAATCTGGTACACAATCTAGCGATTAAAACAAAGATTCTACACCACCAACTCTCATGTCCCGAAGTTGGAAATTATGCAATTGAATTAATTTAATTAATTCAATAATTTGTTTTCCCGCCGCGTATGGAACCCGGACTCGCTGTCTATCTACATTTAGTCAAAGTACTCATTTTACTATTATTATAATATAAACAAATATATGTCGTCAATTATGCAGAAATTATGTATGGCAAGGCTAACAGAAATCTATCTATAATGGCGAAGCCCATTGCTGAGCCATAGTATATCCTTTGTAAGGAGTTACAAGACCAAGTTAAATTTAGTTACCTTATTTGCTCACATACGTCATGGATGGCATGCGGTCAACAAACCGACCCAATGAGACATCTAACAGACAACTAAGGTATTACTAGGGTGTTGATGACGATAAATGTTGTTTAGAGGCATCTTTAGTTAGGCTTAAGGGTCTTTTACCAGCCTCAAAATCTTCAGACTCGGACGTCATAGCTTAAAGACCTCCCGGAGGACTTCCTCCTTGGATTTTTCCATCCTAAAAAACAAATCCATCACCCTGGCCGGGTTTGAATAGCGTCTCTAGGAACCAGAGTGAAGGAGAATAACCACTAGACCACCGGGGCCGATTAAAGCCAACAGAAATGTGATCTGATAAATCTATACTAGACAAAAAAGACAAATATAAGGTGAATGCGAATTATTTTTGTTAGCTATTTAAGTAAATGAATGATGTGTGTAAATCGTTAAAACTGTTAGCCTCTAAAAAGCTACAACTATTGGAAGAAGTGAGAAAACGTAGGGAATTGCAGAGGAAAAATATCATACGTAACGAAAGCTGGATACTATAAAATTATTATTATTATTATTATTATTATTATTATTATTATTATTATTATATTATTATTATACCTGATATAATTGGTACATAAGGAGAAACAATAGAAAATGATAGTGGAAAAGAACTTCGATAATTTGCAATATTTAATGGATACAGAATTACTAATACCTATTTTAGAAAGAAAGAAATACATAAGTACACCTGGTCGGCTAGAGGATTAAGATCAATTATTGATTATTTCTTGGTAAACAGAAAATTGATACCCTGGGTCACAGATGTAAGAGTATATAGAGGTTTCGATGTAGGAACAGATCATTTAATATGAAATTATTAGAAAGATGGAGGAAACCAACAACAAGGAAAATTTACAATGAAGAAACATATAAAGTGAATTTATTACAAGAAGAAAGTATAAGAACGTTGTATGCAAATAGATTATCTCAATATATATTACAGAGAGAAATAAATAATAATATAGAAGAGGAATGGAGCAAAATCGATTGGGCTCTAAAGAAAGCAGCATATGAAGTTATAGGATTAAGAAGGAAAAGTTGTAAGAAGAGAGGACTAAGAATATGGAATGACGAAATTAAAACAGTTATAGAGGAAAAGAAGAAAGCATGTTTACAATATTTACAAAAGAAAACTGAAGAAACAAAAGAAATATATTATAACAAAAGAAAGGAAGCAAAGAAAATTGTTAGGAAATCCCACCAAGAGAGTTGGGATCGATATGTATCTAATCTAGAACATGATCTACATGGACGACAATGGACTGCTTATAGAACAATTAAATATTTAAATAAATCAGAAAAAGAAGCTGCATATATACCTACATCAATATCAGAAGAACATTGGATAGAATATTTCAGAGACCTGTGGTACAACGAGAATGAAAACCAAGAAGAACCAAAATGTGAGAATTTGAAAGTAGATAAAATACAAATGGAAGAACTGGAAGAATCGCTCAAATTAACAAATAATAGAAAAGCTAGCGGACCAGATGACATCAATTCAGAACTGATTAAATATGCAGATATATTTTTTAAATTAAGATTCTTGAATTTTCTTAATATGTGTTGGGAGAATCATAATATACCAGCAACATGGAGGCAAGGTATAGTAAAACCAATTTACAAGAAAGGAGAAAGAAACCAACCATCTAATTACAGAGGCATTACCCTCCTAAATAGTGGATATAAAATATATGCTAGAATAATAGCAAAACGAATACAACGAATTACTGAAGTAACACTAGCAGAAGAACAAAATGGGTTCCGAAAAGGAAGATCTTGTACCGATGGAGTATTTGCCCTGAATCAGATAATAAACAAAAGACAAGAAAAAAACCTAGAAACACATTTGTTATTCATAGACCTAGATAAAGCATTTGATCGAGTAAACAGGGAAATATTGTGGAATATCCTAAAAGAAAAAGGCCTCCCTATTCAGATTATAGAAACTGTTAAGAGCTTGTACTATGGAACAAATATTTGTATTGACCCTCAGTTGACTAAAAATAAGACATTTTTTTCAAATAAACCAAGGAGTACGACAAGGGTGTTCACTCTCACCTATATTATTTAATATTTATATGGACGATATCCTAAAAGAATGGAAGAAGGTTTTAACTAATGAAGGAATATTAATTGATAATAAAGATAAAATAAATGCTTTATTATTCGCTGACGATGTTGCACTTTTAGCAGAATCTGAAAATGAGCTCCAAATGTTAGCATATAAATTTAAATTAATAGCCAATAGATATAATTGTAAAATATCAATAAATAAGTCAAACGGAATGGCATTTATTGGTAAATATAGAATTAGATCAAAAATTGTACTGGATAACAAAATAATAGAACAAATATCACATTTCCAATATTTAGGATGTGATATAACTTATAGAGAAAATAAAGATATAGAAAATAAAGTAAATAAATTTCAGGCTATTTGTGGAACCATAAAAAGAACCTTAGGTCGGAAAACAAGGAAAGATACGAAACTTAAATTATATAAAACAATGGCTGTTCCTTTGTTGTTGTATGGAAGTGAAAATTGGATAATGAAATCAAGGGATAAAAGCAGGATACAGACTGCGGAAATGCTGTTTTTACGTAATGTGAAAGGATGCACAAGAGCGGATAGAATAAGGAATGAAACTATACGAGAAGAATTAAATATATATAAAATTGAAGATAAAATCAGCGAAAATAATAAGAAATGGACAGAACACTTAATGAGAATGAACAACGAAAGAATACCAAAAAGAACCTTCCTGTATAATCCCAGAGGAACAAGAGATGTTGGCCGACCACGTAGAAGATGGACTCCACTTTTAACTTCGCCGGAACAGGCTGCATAGCCTAAACCTTGTAGTAGAAGAAGAAGAATATTATTATTATTTTATTTAGGAATATTTCACAATACAGTGTTTCTCCTTCAACCCAAAGTGATTTCTCGCTAGAGGTTCTTGTCTAAAGCATTTTCTTCCTTCAAATCTCTAGCTTCTACGCTTCATTTCACTCCATCCATCCACCGTTCTCTAGGCCTGCCTCTTCCACTTCTTCCATTAGCTTTCCAATTAAGGATCTTCTTTGGTATTCTCTCTTCTTCCATTCTTATGCGATGTCCATACCATTTCAAAAGTTCTTTTTTCTAATTTTCCTAATAATTTTTTTCAACTTGCATAATTTCCCTTATTGTGTTGTTTCTAACCTTTTCCCTTCTTGATATTCTTGTTGATCGCCTCCATAAATGCATTTATGCTTGTTGGCTTATTATTATTCCCATTCTTCTTCTTCTTCTTCTTCTTCTTATTATTATTATTATTATTATTATTGTTATTGTTATTATTATTAACCAAAAATGAACACAGATATGTATTGTAGGATATATATGATTAGAAAGTAAAATGTTATAATGTGTATCTTTTGGCAGATGTCATCCTCTACTGTGTTGAAACGTTTGTTTAAAAATGAACTGTAAGCCTTTCAGAAGTAGATTTCCATCATCAGCAGAACAAATGTGCGCTACTAACTGTAGTTGTTGTCCGACGTCGGAAGTCGAATTCCAAAAGGCCTAAAGACATTAATTTTTAAACAAAAGTTTTAACACAGTTGAGGACGACGGAACCTCTTTACTATATGACTGTTTACCTCAATGGAATATAATATGAATTTTATTCTGTATATATGTTTATGCTGAGACGTAACTACTACGTTAATTATAAGTAAGTTCTATTGTAGGGTTTTCAGTAATTTCTCATAAAATGTAGTCAGAAAATTGTGACTTGTATGTGTGTATATATGTATATATATATATATATATTGTATGTATATATATATATTGTATGTATATATATATATTGTATATATATATATATATATATATTGTATATATATATATTGTATATATATATATATATATATATATATATTATAATATACATATATATATTTCGTTTGGCTTAAAATGTTACCTTCTTTTATATTGAACTGTTTTTACTTTGTATTTTGAAACATTAAATACAATTGAACTCATATCGTTTCCAAAATAATTGTAATTAAGATTAGATTAGATTAATGGAGGTGGGTTCGGCTTTTAAGACCCTAACATGTAGCCCTATTAGCTTAGGTTCATTTTATTACCCACACTTACTTTATGGAATGAATGAGTTGAAATCTACTCTATGGTGATATATAGTCTGTTATAGTATTCCTGGTTTGACACACATCAAGAATTCACACACATGACATACCGCCATTTATATGGGCTGGGCCCAAACTCTGTAGGAGTCACTACAACCCTCCTTTAGTTTTTATTCTGCCCTAAGCTGGCACACAGATTGTAGTCATATGAAAATACATGAGTGTTTCACCATGACATCACCACAACTACACACTGGTTTGCCAACCCAGACTATTTTTTACCTAAAGAGGTATGAAGAGGTCGCTGATATGAAATGAAAGAATGGATATGAAATGACGCGATAAGGAAGGAAGAGGTGCGGAGAGTGCTGGTGGGATGAAATCCGGAAAAAGGAAGAACTCCGAGAAAAACCCAGAAATCCCTGTGTGGCAAGCTACCAATACCCCTCCGGAACTGCCCGGATTCGAACCTGAGATCAAACGTAGTTGAAGACCATTCTCCTTATTTCGTGGAAATTGTCTCATTTATCTCAAAAATAGAAGTGAAGTTAAAAGGTGAAATAAAACAAACTATTCGTTGAGCAAACTGTTCGTCACTGGAAAATAAATTGGAGTTTATTCCAATGGAACACACATACTTCGTGTTATTACATCCACGTGTTTAGTGTTAACCACATTATCATGTCTCATTGCGTGGTAAAGCTCGTGTTTATCTAATGGTTGCCAGTGTGTGGTGCTTTGAAATGTGATACAACGTTGAAAACTATATTATATAGACATAAACAGCTAACATCGTGTTTATTTGAAGGGTATATTAAAAAAGCAGGTGAATCACTTTTCCATGAAACCTAGAAAACTGACTTTTAATTATACAAAGAATCTACTTACTTACTTGCATCCCTAACTTTGAATGTAAAAAATTGCATAACAATTTTTTGTACGGTTTCACATTTCTAAAATATAGTATTTTCCATAAAGAATCTAACGACACCTCAAACTCCATTTCGACAAAAAAGGTAGCCTATGTGGCTCTTTCCTTTGCTCTGCAATTAATGAATATATTATGTGGATGTGGAACATGGGCTTTTACTTTAAGGGAGGAGATGAGGTTACGAGTATTTGAGAATAAAATTCTTGGAAAATGTTTGGACCAAAGAGAGATAAACGGACATGTGAATGGAGAAGACTACATAACAGCGAACTTCATGGTCTTCATGGGGAACCAGATATAATAAGAACAGTTAAGTCTCAAAGACTGCGATGGGCAGGACATATGGCACGAATGGGGAATGAAAGACTTGCATGGAAGCTTCATGTGAGAAAACCAGAGAGAAAACGCCCATTTGGTAGACCAAGAATAAGGTGGGAGAATAACATTATCCGTGATTTGAGGGAAGTAGATTATACAGGTAATGATTGGAAAACATTAGCTTAGGATAGGGATGTATGAAGAGTTTATGACTGCCCGGCCATGAACCTAAGGGTTTGATAGTGTCACTGAATTAGTTAGTTTAGAGCTGCTCCTATGTCTAAAAAATGTTAAGGTAAAAGTAAATATCTTCTTCGCTGCAAAAAAAAAATGGTCTGTTACTTAAAGGAAGGATAAAATATACGAGTATTTAAGAATAAGGTGGTCAGGAAAATTGTTGATCGAAGGAAGACGAACATACAGGAGAACTGGGGAAACTATATAATTTCATAATCTTATTGAAACACCAGATATATAATAAGAATTAAGTATTATGGACAAGGTTATGGCACAAATGGGGAATGAGTGAGGGCCATGAATAAATATCATAGGAATGTCATATGAAAAGCAAAGAATGTGGTGGTTCAATAGCATTAAACATGAACTGAGGGAGATTAATTTAGAGGAGGTTATTAAAAAACATTAGGTTAGGATACGGTTAGATGGAGAGCTGACGTCTGCGCGCCCATTGACCTCCGGGTTCGATACCACCTGTTAAGTAGTTTGTTTAATTAGTAACTATTCTCATGATTGGCCGCCATCTCAATGCCCTCGGGTTTGATTCCCGGTAATTACAGACTTTTACATTTGGCATAGAATGTGAAATGGGATCATATCATCCTTCAGAGAGAATTTGAGTAGTTAAAGGCGTATTACGCCAATGTTAGTAAAACATTGACAATATGGAGTAATTATAAGGCATTTGAAAATTATAATAAATATAACGCAGGGTTTGACAAGCAAGTGATTATAATTTCAAAATGATTTCACATCTATGAACCCAGCAGTGCTCGGAACTGTCGTGTTAAATGCATAAATAGAGGGCTGGTGTATAGATGAGCGGTATATTAGAGCAAAGTGGAGTAAATGTTTCTCTAAAAGTTACTATGGCCTTGCGTTGAAAGAACATTTGTATAATCAACGTAATTTGAATGGCGACGAATGATTGCGTGAAGGTAGATTTTTGTATCGCGATACTGCTTCAAGTGACTGTCATCGTGAGAGATGTTAAATAAATCGGATTCAATTCTGTTGATTTCTTCAGTGTGTTGCAATTTTTAAAGATGGGAGTATGCAACAATTGTTCTAACATTACCGGAATATTTTATTTAAGAATTATTGGCATTGAATATTTTATTAAACATAACATTTATAGATAGTTTATACACAGTTTAAACTCTCACACATTTTAATCTGTAATTTTACTTTTGAGATGCGATGTATGGTTCTCGAATTTTTATATTATTTTTATTACTGTAAACTCAGACATTAAATTGATAATTAACTTTTTAAAATTTTCCATTTTATTTCCATATATATATATATATATATGGGAATAAAATGGAAAATTTAAAAAACGACCCATATGTTGTTCAATTATAACTCTACAGTCCCTGGAGTGTCCACCGCTGTGGTTTCGAGGTAGCGTGCTACCTTGTCACGCAGCGGACTCGGGTTCGATTCCCGGTCGGGACAGGCTCCAGGGTGAGGTTTTTTCGTGGGTTTTCCTGACCTGTAAAACAAAGGTCAGGAAGCTTAGGGCTCAACAGCCCCCGAAAATCATCCGGCCATCATCATCATCATCCTTCGCCGGTGTGGAAAGCAATGGGAGGCTACCACACCTACAATTCCCTAGTAAAGCAGCAAAGCATAGCATGAGAATGCTACGATTGCAGTGAAAGACCTACCCTTGGACATAATTACTATGGCATGAGAGGAGCAATTTCAAGCAATTCTCAGTAACCATATAACTTACAATCTGAAAAACGGTTCCACATAGATTAGAGACCCTTATTTCTACACAAAGGAGTGAAAAATAAAATGAAAAAAAGAATCGAGATCAGTGCCTAATCCATAGCTTTCATGATCGCAATACCAACACATTTAAGGCCTATGTTTGGCCAGTAGCATCCCAAGCGGTGTGAGAGAGAGTGACATGCACAAATAACCATAAAGGACCGGTATTAGCATTGAATCCATAATTTTCCGGGTCACTGTGATGTGTCACATTAAAGGGTCCCATTCATTCCCGAACTGCGTGTGGGGGGGGGTGTTAGAAGGGGTGAAAATAAAATGTCAAAATTGACTGAGAATATCAAATCCTTTCCTTCTTCTGTCATACCCTTTCCTTTCTTTTTTGTTTCTGTTAATGAACTATCTTTTATATACTTGTCTTTTATTTCTTGTATTATTTCTTCTTTCCTTTTAAACCACGACATAACATTCCAAGTAGCAATTCTTAATATGTTTTTTCTTTTTCCAAATCGTAGACCTCTTCCTAGCGTTTGTCGTATTTTGTTTCCGTCTTTGATCCGAGTTTGATCCTTGGGACTGCGAGCAATGTTATAAGATACACCTTGAAGTGGGTTGCTAGCCCGTTTTCATGCCGGGTTTATTATTCGGGGTTCCCTCCCTAGGCAGATTGCCTTCACCCAGCTCCAGAGCTCAACCTGCCCCGAGTTGTCTCTCATAGATTGGTTGTCTTGCAGGACAAACGAACCCCATCCGCCCGTTTGTCAATCTACAAAGCAGTAGATGTAGAGTTGCCTCTTCCGTAAGGTACACCGTACACAAGGACTCCTTCTCCGCTATATCTGCCGTTGAGGTTTTCACCGTAACCCTGGCAAGGGGCCCTCACAAGGTACTATCAGCTAGGCAAGCTGAACTAAGGCTTTTTTACGAGGTGTTATTCCTCCCCTTCATCCTTTTTTTAACCTGGTTTGGGACAATCTATGACGAGTTTTGTAATACTTTTCGTGTTTGAAAAAATAATGCTCTGACCTGTTCAGAATATTAAAAAGGAGGGGCTTTCTTTATTTTGGTAAACAGAATTCGATAAATATCAAGATGAAACACGACTTTTATTGGTTGTAAAACAAGAATTCATAGAAACGTGATTGGTCATTTACTCCCATTTTGGGCATGAGTTAAATAGTCATAAGTAATGCAACGAGTGATTTGCAAATTATCGATAAATTCACGACTCACGAAGTGAGGAGTGAATTTAATTACAGAATTTGAAAAACAAGAGTGACATTTGTTTGGACTATTTAACGGATAAAATTAAGCTGTTTACTCACAAATCATTATTTAAATACAGATATTTTAAAATATTTATATATTTAATGTAAACGGCGATGTTTGAAAATAAATGAGAAACGTTTGTTATGCTTCATTTGTTCATCACTGGATCCAGATCATATTATTTATTGCCAAAGGATCGCAATATTAGAAGAATGCACCCTAGTGGAGAAAAAAAAATGGAACGCATGTAACTGTTTACAACCAACATTATAGGTGATTAATTAGTTTCCGATATCATATGATGTAAATTATATTTTTCTGTAACGTATATTCCTGGGAAATAATGCGTTTAAGAAAGTGCACACAGTAGTTTATTTTTGTCGTGGTATAATCAGTTACTACGAATGTTTTTCTATTATATCCTGCAAGCAGTATCTGTTTAAATCCGTGCACTATATATACAATCTGGTAGCCCTATTTTCTAGAGAGTCGTTGACTGTAAAGTAATGTAAAACAATTAAGTAATTTTTCATTCGTTCTCTTCTGTTTTATTAAAAGTATTAAATAAATTAAAACAATTGATGTAACCTAGGACACATTGTCAATATAAGGGTTAATGACATGTTACATTTTTACGAGGGTGAGTACTGATCTGATTTTGTTCAGGAATACTTAAAGGCATGTATAAATATATAACTTTTTCTTTGGTAATTTTAAATACTGGATCTGCTTTAGAACATATTAAATTAAAAGAAACAGTTTTATTAATATCATGAAAGGAGGTTAACAACATTGCATAACTGTTTTATATACCTTATTGAAAAATAATAAAATACAAAATTGTTCCATATCATGCTCCCTGTGTATTGTGTGAGAAACAGTTCAATTTTCACTATGATTATAAAGTAATCAACCAATTAAAATCCCATTCAGATTGAGGGTCTTTCCACTTTTCAGCGGTTGCCCTTTTACCAGCCGGCTGCTGGCCCTTCACATCCACATGTGTCAATCACAGAGGTAGATGATCAACAGCCAGTGTAGGGGTGACATGTGGTTAGCATGTCGAGTCCCCCCAGCCGTTATAGCTGGTTCCACAACCTGGAGCCGCTACTTATTGTAGCTACCCAATTGCATCACGATGCTGGGTGGGCACCGGTCCCATACTGGCCGAAATACCATGAGAAAATTTCTTCCCCCATGGAGACTCGAACCAGCGCAAGTCCCGTAGCTCTGCGCCAATGCTTCCTACCTTAACCGCTCTTCTAAGAAATGGATTTGGAATCCATACACAATATATGTTTTATTATTAATCTTAAGGAATTAATAATTTATATATACATTTATTTATTTATTTATTTATTACATCCACTAATTACTTCCGGTTGGTAGTCCAAGAAAGAGATGGAAGAGTAATATTAACTATGATTTGAGGGAAGTGGATTATACAGAGAATGATTAGAAAACATTAGCTCAGGATAGAGATGTATGGGGAGCTTATATCCGTGCGGCCATGAACGTACGGGTTCGATAGTACCAATGAGTGAGTTAAATTACTTCCTTCTTTGCTTTATTGGTAGGAAAGTCGCGTGTAATTTTCTTGGATTAGGGCATACCAAACCTTAGATATGCTTCTGATTTATCTTTTAATATTTGTGTCATTGTACGCTATTTGTGGGTTGAGTGTGTGATAAAAAGGAGCAATTAGAAAAAAATGGGATATTTTAAAATTGTTTATAGAGTTAATTACATTTTTAAGTTCTTATATCGCCTGAAATTTCACTTCTTATTCCTATAATTGCTGTAATTCACTAACTTTAATCGTTAGCACTCATTCTTCCTTCTAATAATTGTAGTAATTACAAAATCTTGGGGTCATTACGTAGCTTTTTTCTCAATTGAACTCTTCTTCTTTTTAATGGCATTAGAGTTTTAATCAAGTTCCCAAATAGAATATAAAACATACTCTGTATCTTCCTACCTTACAGTTTCTTTTTTTACTTCATAGAAAGCAGAAATATTTGCCTACATGTTTTATTTCACAAAGTGTTTCCAATATTGCTTTAAGCGGAATACTGCACTCAGTTTGACTTTCGTAGAAGTAAATATTTAGATCATTTCATTTTTTCAATTATACACACATAGATAGGATCATGAACAACATAATTATATAAAAATGAATTTTTAAGAGGAAATAAACCCAATGGGTACAACTGGACACTACACACACCCAGTCCCAAGGTACAGATTTGTTTTTAATATGAAATGCATAAAGATTTTTAAAAATACATTATGAAACTCCGTTGAGGTCCCTGTGTTAAAGTTTTAATAATTGTGAAACAGTACCTGATATCTCAGTCGTTCTCAATAATATGCAGTGTTGTTTTATAGGAGGCCTTTCGATAACTTATGTATCATCATCTGCTTTCATTTTGGTATGACTGTTGGTAATTATTTTGTACAGAGAGTTTATATTGCTGGGTATGTTCTCATTCAGCAATTGTTTATCAAAGAAACCACAAATAAACATCTGCTGAATGAGAACATACCCAGCAATATAAACCCTCTGTTCAAAACAATTACCAACAACAGTCAGTACCAAAATGAAAGCAGAAGATGATACGTACATAAGTTATCGAAAGGCCTCCTATAAAACAACACTGCAAATTATTGAGGACGACTGAGATATCAGGTACTGTTTCACAATTATTAAAACTTTAATGAATTGAATTTGCAAATCACAAGTTAAATAACGTTTTTATAGATAATTGGTGTTATAAATAATTTATTTAAACCAAACCTGACTTAAACTGAAATCTAAATGAGAGTATATGTCTGTTAGCCCCTCCGACCTTATGGCTGTGAGAATCAGACGATAAGATCAGAGATAAATCAAGAAGAACTACAAAAGAGTCAGGATATATTAAGAGAAGAATATGATCTTATAACTGGGATGATTTAAAACAAATATATTTTAGAGGAATTGAGACTATATTATATATAAAGATTTATTAAACACACTGTGTGAATTATAATACAATTACTGGAAGTTATTATCATAAGCATTTTAAAGGCTTACTTCTTGCTATGCAGCCGATAAGGTGGTATTGTTGATATTTTTGTCGCTATATTTGCTTCCAGTTTTCGACAAAATAAAAAATAAATAAAATTCACTTCACCTTATTAACGAGAGTGGCTGCCGACGTGTACACATCTATAGACTAAATGAAATTTTAATATTTTTATGAAAGTAATATTAAATCCACCTTCCTATTAATATCTAATTTAATAATTCGTTTACTTAAAACTGTACTGCAATCAATCTCTACTTAATTATAAATTCAGCTAGCGTGATGGATTACAGTACAGTATGAACAAAATATCACGCAATAGATTGCCCAGATTACTTATAAATTACACCTCGTCAGGTACAAGAAACCAAGGTAAACCATTGAAAAGACCCTTCGACATCTGATGTGTGTTATGAATAGATCAACAATGGCTTAACGTCTGAAGTTATGATGAAGACCTTTAGGATAATTATTATCTAATGTAGCGCAAATGACTACATATGCAGGTTATAAAGTGTGTTGCTAAATGATACAACCACCACACCTATGGCAAGTCAATAACAAATACATACACAGTCTGAAAATTGATTTGAAGATACTTTATTCATTATGATATGTCTGTCAAAAGCTGCAACTGAGTTTAATATTTAAACTGCAGTTAATTTAATAGAACACCTGTATAAAATAAACCAACATTTATCATAAGTAATGCCACGAGTGATTTCCAATTTATCTAGAGAATTTGGAAATCAAGAGTGGTATTTGTTAGGACTATTTAACGAATAAAGTTAAGCTGTTTATACACAAATCATTATTTAAATATAGTTATTTTGAAATATTTATATATTTAATGTAAACGGCGATGATTGAAAACAAATGAGAAACGAGTGGTACGCTTAATTTGCTTCTTTTGTTTGTCACTGCAACCAGATCATATTATCTATTGCCAAAGGAACGCAATATTGTAAGAATGCACTCTAGTGGAGGAAATATAAAACACATCAAACTGTATATTAATTAATTTCTGATGTCCTATGACAATTATATTTTTCTGGAATGTTATTACCTGTGAAAAAATGCATTTAAGAAAGTGAAAACAGTGGTTTCTTTTTTTGGTGGTACAATCAATTGCTACAAATGTTTTTATTTTAACTCCCGCATGGGTTGTGTGTTGACATTTATGCACTATATATACAATCTGGTAGCCGTATTTCTTGGATGGTTAATCACTGCAAAATAATGCTATGACCTATTCAGAATGTTAAAAAGGAGGTGCTTTCTCTATTATGATAAACTTTAGTTGGTAAAATTTAGGCGAAACACGACTGTGATTGGTTGTAAATAAAAATCATTGAAATGTGATTGGTCATTGACTCTCATTTCGGACATGAGTTAAATAGTCCATAGTATTTTTCAATTGCAGAATTATACAACCAATAGCCATTGAAGGAGCCATATTACAAGACTGCACAATCACACATACCGACACGTTTCTGGAGCATGGACGCCTCCAGATTCTTCCCTGCCGAGATGATTACTGCCAGCAACTCTTTGACATCATTGTATTATTTTGTGATATTTCGTTGGGGTGATGAGAAGATTAAAGTAACTCTTTTTATGATAACATAAATGTATGGTTTATTGATCCAAATATTTTGATGAAAATACTGAATTGCCTTGGGGATAACAGTACTATTTTAATTGAACCATCAACATACATAATGCAAAATCACCTACACCAGAGGTTCTCTATAGAATGACAGGGAGAATTTGCGGGCCACTCCATTACATGTATCCAATTTTGCAAAACCATTCCCAAGTGCAGTTTTCAATATGAATAAAAGCTTAACGTGTTGGAATATCCAAAATAGATCATTCTGCATTTTTTCTCTGTACATCCGTGAAAAATATGGAGGTAGTATAATATTGCAACGTGCAATAACTGGCCATAGGTTACAAACTATATTGATTATTTACATTCGTTACATCTTTGATTATATCTTATACTGCCTAAATATTTATTTCTCATTCTAGTTCGATATCTACTGTCGTCAATCGGTACTAAACCGTATATCGTTCACCTAGATAAAAAATAATAATTTTCTGAAACTAGTATTCATACTATTAGGTTACGTAATGGAAGTTCGGTACCTTAAGTTAGATTAAGTTGTTATGATTAGTATAATTTGGTTAGTTAATATAAATGTGTCAACCGGTTAGTCTAGTGGTAATGTCCCCAGGATCACGGGTTCAAACCCGGCCGAGGTCGATGTATTTTTAAGATGGAAATATCCAAGGGACAAGTCCTCAGGGACTACTACGTCGCTTTGGATGATCGTATCTAAACGAAATTGGCGACAATCAAAAGAGAAATTCAAAAAGTGTTGTGCATGTTAACAATGTCAACAATGGAGAATAATGGACAACAATACAGACACTAAACTAAATTGAATCATGTTTTTATGGTAGATATGTGTTCATTGTTATATTTATTGAATATTTAAATATCTGCAGCGTCAGTCATGGGGGCCAGATTCAATATCTACGAAGTATAGAACAAAACGTTTTGCGTTTCTCGTTTGATTGTCACTAATTTCATTTAGATACGATTATCCAAAGCGGCGTAGTAGTACTTCAAAGTATGAAACTATATTTGTGGACGCGGTGTACTTCAGTTTCCTACTAGATGTCGCCTCAAGGCGATATACTAACCACAGGTCCCTCGCTGACATATGTGGAGAAATTATAGTAAATTAATTATTGTGTCTAAGGAACACGCCACTAGGGAAGCACTCACACTCACAGCGAGTGACAAGTGGTAAGCTCATTTTCTTAAAGAGATATCTAGCAGGCTAGTAAGTTACTACTTGGAAAGGAAAGACCGATTTAATTTTGCTCAGGGTATCTTATTAAGGTATGAGAGTCCGTCGCTGTGGCGTAGTCGGTAGAATCCCTACCTTCCACTCCGGCCACCCGGGTTCGATTCCCGGCGGGGTAAGGGATTTTAAAATCTCAACCTTGGGATTGGGTGTGTGTAGTGTCCAAGTTGTACCCATTGGGTTTAATTCCTCAAAAAAAAAATTAAGGTATGAGATACTTTTCGAGTACGACGATCTTCGAATTCGGAACTCACGGCTTAAAGCTCTCCCGAAGGACTTGTACTTCGGATTTTTCCATCCTAAAAATTCATCGATCCAGCCGGTTTCAGTCTACGACCCTCGGGATCAGGGGCAAAAAACTTAAGTCCGATGATGGAATCTTCTAACCCGATGCAATTGACGACACCGATAGCGGCTGAGTAAGCATATCCAAATGATATCCCGATAATTAAAATTTTACACATTACTTCTGATTAACCCAGTCACATTTCTTGATAATTCAAATGTTATTACTCGGTTTGTTAACTACTCACAGGCAATATAGAACCCGTAGGTTCATGGCCGCGCAGACATCTTTCCATACATCCGTATCATGTTTTCCAATGAACCCCTGTATAATCTACTTCCCTCGAATCACAGTTATTATTTTCCCACCTCATTCTTGGTCGGTTTATTGGGTGCTTTCTCTCTGGTTTTCCTATAAGAAGTTTACATGACCCTCTATCATTCTCC
Organism: Diploptera punctata; assembly: GCA_030220185.1. NCBI lineage: Eukaryota > Metazoa > Arthropoda > Insecta > Blattodea > Blaberidae > Diploptera > Diploptera punctata. The sequence goes on from JASPKZ010009791.1 coordinate 847,177, forward strand.
ATTCGTGCCATATCTCCTGCCCATCACAGTTTACGAGACTTAGCTTTTCTTATTATATCTGCTTTCCCATAAAGATCATGTAGTCTTCTCCATTCGTCTGTCTGTTCATCTCCCTTTGATCCAAAAATGTTCTTAAGAACTTTATTCTCAGATACTCATAATAATTTCTCATCACTTAAAGTAAGCTTCCATATTTCGTACCTATATAATAACACTTGGAACCTTTAAGTCACGCTTATACAGTTACCTGTTGTCTAATAATTAATTTTTCTCTAGTTATATAATTTTATACTGTCATTAATCTTTTCCTCGTTTTTTTATATATATTGTACATATTATATATTTAATTCGTTAAATTTAGAGTAAATCAAAATACATTATAAATATTAATTGTATTGTATTCATAACTTGTAATCGTTTATATATATATTGTAATTTAGATTTAAGACTATTTTTTTTTGTATTTCTTTTAAACCTGGTTGAGTGGTAGACAAGGCCTTAAGACCTTAACTCTGCCAGGTAAAATAAAGCTATTATTATTATTATTATTATTATTATTATTATTATTATTATTATTATTATTATTATTATTATAACTGAAAGAATAACATATATTTATTTTATTCAGTTTAGCGTTGTTTGAGAGAAGTTGGGACGAGAGTCCCTGTTATGCATAATAGCATGAATTTCCAGAATTGAGCCTATGTTTAATTTCTTTGAGGAACTCGGAATTATTGTTCCTAGGTATTTGAATTCAGCCACTTCTTCAAATGTCTCTCATTTTTATCATTAATTGTCCATTTCCAATATATATTTATGTGTGTGACCATACATTTAGATTTATTGATAGTTACTTCTAGTCAAAATTTCTTAGTGTTAATCATTAGAGTAATATATGTTGGCCCTTCGTATCTTCTGGCTATCACTCGTGTATTACAATTTAAAATTGTTTAAATATCTGTCATATATGTAGTGTGACTTCAATGCTTTATTTTTATCGTACAATCTGTACCATCAATCCTGTTACATCTTGCACTTCTGAATATTGTATTTCGCTATAACCTACACCTTGCATTCAGTACATGTCAGTTGAACATCGCAGTGCCTCGGGCTTGCTCTTTCATTTTTTTCTTTTTCTTTCCATCTTTGCATCAATATACATTCTCAACTCTTAGTACACACACACATATCAGTTTGTAGATGACGAAGGATGGTATTTATAGGACGTTTAAATACGCAAAATTCGGTATAAAGAGTTGGTGTGATTTTTTAAAATTATAATTTACTTTTGGAGTTAAATTATACCGAGCAACAAAACAGAAACTTTTTTTTGTCTCAATAAGAAAAATATACGATTCTGATAGTATTTGTTTCTCCTGAATTCAAATATGATATCGGTTTTTCTCCAACACGCAAGGTTTCCGAGAGAGAGGAATTTATAAATTCAAACACTTTAATATTTTTTACATTCATAACTACAGAACATTCGAACATTCGGACTCGCCTAGAAAGTAAGAAATGACAATTTTCTGCTATATTTCGCCTGTGGAGCATCCCTCTTGATGGTCCAACAATAATCGGCCAGCATATTAGTATTCCATTTGCCTTTATATCTCTTTTCCATAGCTGAAATCTCCCGAGTTGGCCCATTTGATTTTAATTTACAATGGGCAAATACGTTTATTAAAAATAATTATTTAAATCCATTAATTGAAATTGAAATAAAAAACTGTGGGTGATGGTGAAATTCCGAATATATATTTGAAAACACGATAAAAAACTGCATTAAGTACAACTATTGGTACTCATGAGACAAACATGTTGACCAGTGTTATTATTAATACACAAGAAAATTCCCTTAGAAAAATTTTAAAACATTACTCTTTTTACTCAATGGCGCGACAAGCCTAAAAGGTCATTGGCCTACCAGTCGGCTGCTGTCCTTATATCCACATGTTTTAATCACAGAGGTAGGCGATCATCTAGGCAGTGTAGGACTGACTGGTGATATTGTGGTAGAAAATGTAGAAAAACCCATTGAATCTCTAAATGATTAGAATGATGTTTTCATGTTGTATGGTAACTGGAAATGCATTTCGTTCGCGAAGGATTTTATGTGTAGAGTAAAGCGAAATAATTTGTCTGCAGCACAAATGCCTACAATCGTCCATATACATCTCCTCTCTCTTTTTCTTCCCCGCCTCTCACAGGCAGCATCAATCATAATCTCACATCTAGAGATGCAATATTGCTCGCGTCCCCGTCCACGGCACTCTCCTAGCCTTTCCAAATGTCATTTGACTCAAATCGTCACTAAACTACGCCCTTGCACGCATATCGCGGATAAATTATTTGCCTATACCTCTACATTTGATGTGCGCGAAAACGTATTTACAACTAACTGGTTGTTTTTATAAAAGTATTTATTTTTTTAATATTGGAATATATTTCCGGAATTAGTGTCTTTTGAGGATAATTCATTTACAGCTAGTGGTATTGTGATAGAAAAATGAGATAATGCTCGTTGAATGTTTCAATTATTTGAGGGAATTTGTGTGTTGTAAGATAACTGGACAAGTAATTGGTTCGCAAAAACGTTATACATACAATTGTACTGCTTGAGAAATTATATAAAACTGGTTGGTTTATTTTTTTGTAATATTTGTTTTATGATTAGTTTTTTTCTTGTTTTCTTTTGTTCAAACTGATTTTCGTTCTTGTTTTAATTTAATATTTGCTCTTATTTACACTTGAGCATATAAACACAAGTATAGGACACACACCCATATCCAAGGTAGAGATTTAAACTCCCCTATGTTGCCGGTAGGGACTCTACCGACTATGCCAAGGCGACGGACAATATATTTCTGGAGTTAGTATATTTTGAGATGAAAAATAATGAAGACGAAATATAGGTAGTGATCTTGTGATAGAAAATGAGGTAACACTTTTTGAAAGTGTAAATGAGTTGGTGGATTATTCTGTTTTAAAATAACTCAACAAGCATTTGGTTTGGAAAAAAAAGTAGAGTATATACATATATTTGAAATTCTTGAGAAAATATGTATAAACGGTTGGTTTATTTATGTTTTAAATAAAAATTTATTTTTGCAGTTATAGCTTAGCATTTATGTCTAATTTAACGCTTTTGAATTGAGTACTTTATGTTAATATTCATATGCAAATGTGGGAAAGCAGTATGCGATATGAAATAAAGTTGTTCTATATGTTATTATATGTAATCTTTTAGCATTTAGTATATATTTTAACTTTGAAATGGCGCTAATAACCTTTGATATTTAAGCGTCCGAAATCATTAATAAATAAATCCTAAAACTAACTCTTTAGTAATTTCGCTTTAAATTCATATTCCCATTGCTATAAAAATATATTTTATTATGCGAGACAAAATTTGTAAAATTTTTATATTAAAAATAAATATTATTTAAGGAAATCAACAAGGAAAATACCTGTGGATTAAGTAATCCGCATTACACAACCACTGTCATTATGTTACCAAGCCTGTGCTTAGCTAAATAGCAAATTTTTCATGCTTAAGTTCTCTTGTTACACTGGTGAATAAAATCCTTTAATATTTCACTTGGTGTCCACTAGAGCGCGTGGTGGTATTTACAGTTGCCATTGTACAATTTTTTCCCACAAAGAACAGATTACGTCTAGTTTCTCAGTCCACTGACTTCTGGTTTGTTTGGTAGATCTAATTGCCTATATGTATTATCAATTTTTTGCAAGTCTTCATATAGCCACCACGGTGACATTCTGCCATTTGCTTATGTTCCACGTAGTTTAATTATTTTTCTCTCTCTCTCTGTTTATTTTAGAGGCCTCGGAAGTTATGTTTGTACATGCCACTGTGGCCCACCATTACGTTCTTGTGACGTCTTCTCATATTTTTAAATTTAACATTTGGAGCGCACTTTTTTCCTTGAAGAAAGGAAAACACCATAACATTTCATTATGGAATATATAGCACATTGATACAGGATATTAAAACTATTTAAGAGTTATTACAAACATTATGCTCGAAAATTGCTTATATGAAAATAATTTTAAATAGTTTTATTTTGTGATTGGTCTACCGGAAAATTAAATAATGATTCTTGTTCTTTCGTTTCTCTAATAATTATATCAATTTGATTCGTCATTATTCCAGTTTGGGGGCACGCCTTGGCTTGGTCGGTTAAGACAATACGCTCAAGCCGGGGGTACGCATCCCGGTGAGGTCAGAATATTTTGAACTAGCCAGAACGTCTGGTGGTACCATGATCTCTATTGGAAATGAATACCGGGCGCAACTGGCCAGAACTTCTGGTCGCACCATGATCTCTATTGGAAATTAATACCGGGCGCATGTGTATGAGGGGTTATTGCGGCCGTCACGCAGGGCTGACAACCTGGCTGGATCTTGTGCCTCCTGCTATCATAAGGGTCTCCTGAAGCCCGTAATAGGATAAATTTACCTTTTGTTTCAGTTTAATTTCTATACGTATTTATTTAAAATTAATTAGTCATTGTTTCGTCATAATTACAACCTTTCTGTTGCTTACATTTTATCACTGTTTGAGTGGAAGTGTAGTTCTTATGGACTTATTTCTACCGTTTAAATTATTATTATTATTATTATTATTATTAATGCATTATGTTGCTCATTCTACGTAATCGATTTTAATTGGGTTGTATGTTTAACATAATTCACGTACAGTATAGAAGTGAGGTACTTTAATTAGGAACAGAGGAGCGAGAAATTCAATATTAATAAGACTGCAGCCAATTCACTAGCCATGTGACCTCACATAGCCCTAGATAGCACTTACAAGTTTAGTTCTAGGCGTGTATCACCGCTCCGATCCTCCAATTCCCTATATAACTTCACATTTCTAGGAACTGATGACACTGCCGTATATCGGAACAGATCTGTTCCCTCTGCTAGTTCAAAGGTTGAATTAAGCATTATTACGCAAAATTTGTACTGAATTCTATAAATAAGTAACAAAAAAGCACTTTTTCGAATTGAAGAGAAAGTCAGGTCTTCAAAATTAATTAAAGAAATGCTGGCAAAAGAATTAATAATATGCTCTTCATTGAGCTCCATTTACTGATTGAGACCTAGTCCAGGTCAACGGGTTATATGTATATAAAATTCAAAATACAACAAAGATAATGTATTAATAATTGGAACACAGTATCTGATATCTCAGTCGTCCTCAATAATTTGCAGTGTTGTTTTATAGGAGGCCTTTCGATAACTTATGTATCATCTTCTGCTTTCATTTTGGTACTGACTGTTGTTGGTAATTATTCTGTACAGAGGGTTTATATTGCTGGGTATGTTCTCGTTCAGCAGATGTTCAGGTTTTAAAATACCTGCTGAACGAGAACATACCTGTAATCCTCTGTATAAAATAATTACCAACAGCAGTCAGTACCAAAATATAAGCAAATGATGATACATAAGTTATCGAAAGGCCTCCTAGAAAACAACACTGCAAATTATTGAGGACGACTGAGATATCAGGTACTGTTTTTCAATTATTAAAACTTTAAAACGCATTAAACTCAACGGAGTATCGTAATGTATTTTAAAAACATTGAAACACAGATAATGTTTTTAAAATTCATAATATTTAAATTAGTTTCTAGTGATCATACTGGTGATTTCTTAAAATTCCAATGGAACCTCTGAAACCACATACACGTCATCATCATGTCCAGGTACTACAACCCTGGATGTGTTTTGACCGCTTTGACAACAACTTTCTATCTTCGTCAGTCTAAAACACAAATTTGTTCCTGCCTCTGACTCCCATTATTTCAAGATCCTTAGCTACCCCATCTATCTATCTGTCTCATTTCATCTATTTCTTTCCTTTTCTTTTTTACCCTATAAATCCTTCTTTTTGACATTCTTAATGGTATGCGTGACTATTAAGTTGTCCTAGCAACTTTATACCTTGGGCTTTAACAAATTTCATTACGTCCTGTTTATTAATTAAGTGATATAGCTCAGAGTTAGTAGGCCTACATGTTCTTTACCCTTTATACCTCTAATGGGTCCAAATATTCTACGCAGAATTTTACTTTCAAATTGTCAAATATTCTCTGATTTTTAGGAAGGGTTTATATCTCTGGAGTCATATGTAACTAACTATAGGTCATATGGGGGTCACGTATATATCACTAATACCTCTTTTGTGTTATATATTTGTACTAAGGTCTAATATTTCACATGTTTTGGCTAAGAAGTAATGGTTTCCTTTGCTTCCACGGTTGTTTAGGGATATATTTTTAATTTAATAGAAATATTGAGAATGTAGCCCCAGTTGATTTGAGGAACATGATATCTCTTCATCTGATATATCCTTGAATGAACAGTCCTGGACTTTCCCGTGTGCAGTTAGGCTGGCCGACCTCCTTTAATCCTCTGCTGGCATATAGTATACAATCATTTGTGAACTTAGTAGTCCTATACAATACTACAAAAATTGGGAGGCGGGAGGGATGTCAAAGCACAGTTGATTAAAGGCAATACACTTACAAGCCGGAAGATGCGGGTACTGTGCCTGTTGGGTCAGAATTATTTAACTGGCCTAAAAATTCTGGCAGCATCATGGCTCTTATGCCCACTGTTATAAATAAGAGTCAGCCGTATATTCTGGAGTTAAAGGTGGGCGTTAACGCAGGCCTGACAACCTGTCGTTCTCGTTCGAATTGTGTAGAAACATGGGAGCCTTAACCTCCTACAACCCCTAGGGCCCGTAAGGCCTAATAATGTATCTTTTCTTTTTACAAAAATATACTGAATTCAACAATCAATATAATTTAATAAGTTGTAATTTTACAAATTATAAATTACACATTTTGAAAATATCTATTGTCCATATTGTCCAAAACCGACCTTTAGTACTTTTGTATTCTTATTAGATTATCCTATGTACGAATGTCGCCATTTCATCATCATCAATGGCAGGCATGGATTAAGCCAATTGGCCTGTTCCGCTTCAGGAAAGAAATTGATCCCTCCATCTCTTCTTAGGTCTTCCTGGGTCTCTTCGCCCTGTGGGTCTGTAGTTCAATAGCTGCAGAGGTAGTCTATTGTTTGGCATCCTCAGAAGGTGTTCATGCCAATTATTTTGATATTTTTGAATGATTTCAGTTATTGCTGGTGTGTTGAGAGCTTTGCGGATATCTTCATTACGCATGTGATCATAAAGCGTATAATCCGCTAAAGGTCTTAATAACTTCATTTCTGCAGCTACTATCCTATTTAATTTACCTGTAGTAAGAGTCCAGGTTTCAGAACCATAAAGTAGAGTTGGAAGAGCCATTGTTTTATAAAATTTTAGAATTGCATCTGGACGTACTTTTCGGAATAGAATGCTTTTTATTGTTCCTATAAGTTTTTGAAATTTGACCAATTTTATGTCTATGTCTTTACATGTGTCGCCATTTAACTTTATAAATTATTTTAAATTTCTACAAACTTGGGTTGAAAATGGATGTTAAAATCAAACTTCCTCTTAATGCACAGCAAAATGAGGACTTTGGATTACTTTCAAAAGTGTATGGAAATAGACAAAGTACGTTTTGAAAATAGGCTCTTCAATTATTGTATTTCTTCCATGTCAACGGGTATTAAACTGCATTTTGCAATTGACAGCCAACAAAAATAATATACTATTTTCACCATTAGTAGTAAATATAATATGTTCTGTCATCATGATATGACGTACAAGTTTATTCTTGTTTGTCCCCATTGCCAGAATCCATAAGACGAAGGGGAGGATAATCGTTTGTCCAATATGTTAAGTTGAAATACTGACTGATTGTACGATAAGAAACACGCTAACATTTTGTGTGTCACACAATGGCCTTGTTATATTATCCTAACCGAGTTCAACCGTAACAAACATGTTAATAATTAAAATGTTACAATGTTTCAAGATTAAAACATAATATTTTGAACCGTAATAGCTATAATCATTTTATGGCGCCATTATGATGATATGGAGTGTTTTGAAGAATAATACACATTTTACTAATGTATGTATAATAAGTGTACCGCTGTGGTCTCGACGTAGCGTGCTGCCTTGTCACGCAGCGGGCCCGGGTTCGATTCCCGGTCGGGATAGGCTCCTGTGTCAGGTTTTTTCGGAGTTTTTTTTTCTCACCTGTAAGACAAATGTCAGGACGCTTAGGGCCCAACGGTCCCCGAAAATCATCCGGCCATCGTTATCATCATCATCATCCTTCACCAGTGTGGAAAGCAACAGGAAACGACGACACCTATAATTCCCTAGTAAAGCTGCAAAGCATAGCATGAAAATGCTGTAATTGCAGTGAAAGACCTGCCTTCGGGCAGAATTACTATGGATGGATGTATAATAATATATCCTCAACTCGTGTTCAACTCAGGGTCTAATCGAGGGATGAGACGAAGACCCTATTTATAGAGGTCTGTGAGGGAGAAGATTGGTGGCCGACCATGCCTGACTCACCATCACAAGGACGAATGAACAGAATGAAACGAAATGGATGGGATGAGTATGGAGAATTGGTGGAAATGAAATTAGTGGCAGGGGAAAACGGAAGAAACCCCAACGAAAACCTGGCCAATCTCCATTTCATCACCAAGAAACCAACATGGAGTGACCACGAATCGATATAGAACATCTATAGCTAGCTAGACACGTTAAATAATAACCTTAAAGACTTATGCTGTATTTGGTACCTCCTCTCTTCACATTACGTAACTCACTTAATTCTCCTGATTCGCTATCTTCACTCACAATCAGGGAATGCAATCAGTGTGAGGCGGACGGTAATACTTTAAAAAGACGCGATTATTTAAATCACAGAGATGGTGGGAGAACCTCTTATTGCCAAGACTCAGAGCAAGCTAGACCAAGGTAAATATACAACTTATATCCCTATAACTCGTACAGTACAAGCATATATGAAAGTGCAAAAATGAAAATTAATAATTCTACAATCCACGGATGCAGCATAATGAACAAAAGGTGAAACAGGGCTCTCCAATGTCCCAACCCTGTTTAATATCTAAGTGAATGATGTTGATCTGTGGGAAACTGAAATAGCATACTTCATATATATATATATATATATATATAATGACTATCCATTTAATACATTACTAGATGCAGCTGACACTATCATTTTAGTCAACTTTGAAGATAATTTACAAAAAAAAAGAGGCAGGCACTTTATACCAAATAACAAATGATTGTAATCAGACGATCTCTAAGAAGAAAATAAAAGAACAGCATTTGAAGGGAAAAAGTCAAGAAAGTTCTAATATTGTTTTTAATAGTGTATAGAACAAGTAAATGAATTAATGACCTTGGTTGTAATGTCTCCTACAGATTCAGGGATATTGAAATAAAATTAGTAACATTTTTACAACTTTATGTAAAATAAAATCAACACTACTATTATAAGAAAAGCAAGACCGAAGACAATTTTTAATGATAATAAAGTTCTTAGACAATTTTTGAACCAGAGATGAACAGACATGCGACTGGAGAAGAATGACTTCTTAACACCGAACTAAAAGATCTTTATGGGAAACCATATGTAATAAGAACAGTGAAGTCTCGTAGGCTGTGATGGGCAGGACATGTGGCACGAATAGCGAATGAAAACCAGAAATAAAACGCCCAGTTGGTATACCAAGAATGAGGTGAGAGAATTACATTAACAATGATTTGAGGGAAGTATTTATTATATAGAGGATGGTTGGAAAACATTAGCTCAGGATAGGAATGTATGGAGAGCTTATGTCCGCGGGGCCGTGAACCAATGGATTTGACTGAGCCAGTGAGTTAGTTATGAAAATAATGGTAGCCCCAACTTCATTATATATATATATATATATATAGCGTCACTGCTATAAAGTAAAAATGTTCTCTTCAATTTGCTTACTTGTTATAGTCAGCTGCTAGATGGCAGTGAAGACCGAGTTCTCGCGACATCTAGTAACAATGGGGAATATAGTACATATATAAGAAAAATAAATGTTTGAATTGGATTCGCCTGGTGGTGTAATGGATATCACACTGAGGTACAGACTCAGAGATCTGGGTTCGAATCCCGTCCAGGCATTTATTTTTCTTATCATACCATATATATATATATATATATATATATATATATATATATATTTCATAAACCTAGACTCTGACATCAAACTCCCAAGAATAGAAGCAACTGAAATTAGTATGCGACGGCCCCTAGCGGGCTTTACTGTTTGTTATCATAGACGGAATGTGACATTCGAGAAGAAATGAACATCACAACTATCACTGAAACAATAAACGTTTGTCGAGATTGCAGGTGGTATCACGTATGGCGAGTGAGAGACTACTGCAAAATCTGTTTACCTAAGACCTAATGGTAGGAAGATCTTGGATGGCTGAAAAAGCGATGGATAAACCGTCTCACCTGAGGCTGAACGGGCCAGAAGACCTAATGCTTCATAGTTTCTGATGATTTGTATTTTGTCTTTAAATAGTTGGAATATCCTCAACATTCCTTACTAGCAAGGTAATTATGAGCGCATTTAGTGGCATAATTTTGTATCAGTTATTAAGTAAGTTATGTACAGCACATCTTAATGTTTGTTCAATAAAATAATTAAGTTCGACATAACATGAAATAATAATCATTATTAATTTTATTTTAAATTATTTAAGGAGGAACCTACAACTTTGAGGATCAAATAAAGTAATTTTTCATTTTTTTCAAATAGCTTGAAACTTCATCTTTAAATTAATGAAAGATTTTAATTGATATCTTTATTACTTTTCGAATGATGTTTACAAATGTACATGCTGTTACTCGAGTGAGCTCTTTAATTTTAGAAGGTACCCACAACTTCGGTAAGTTTGTCGCTTGTTTTCCCTAACTTAATTTTTTCAATACGATTTCCCTCATAACTCCCAACGTTTTCAAGATATTGAGATGCAATTTGAATGCATATGTAGTTTATAGAAATGAACAAAATATACTACAATTAGTAACGTACCTATTATATTTTATCTAAAAAAATGTTTTTAATACAAATTTTAACAAAAATCAGTATACATCAATTTAAAATGAAAAACAAATATTTACACTCTGTATTATTAAACAATTGTAGAATATTTTGTAGCTACACCATTAACGAGTACAATAAAACAAGAATCATTAAAGTATATTGAAATATAGGAAAATTATCAAGGGAATGGCAAGACGATGCCAAATTTTGAGCTGACATTTTGAATATTTAACGACTGAAGTTAGATTGTACTTACGTACACAAACATGCTCAATAATAATATTGATATCACATACCAAATTTCATTTCTATAACAGCATTGTTGCTTGCTGACAAAAAAATGGAATATGGCATATTTGTAATGGCTAAGGTGTAGGTCCCCCTAAGAGTAAATGAAGGTGAAATATAATCGTAAGTAAGGCCACAAGTGATTTCCAAATTATCGATAAATTCACGACTCATGAAGTGAGGAGTGAATTTATGTAGAGAATTTGAAAATCAAGAGTGGCATTTGTTAGGACTATTTAACGAATATTAGGCTGTTTACTCTCAAATCATTATTTAACTATAGTTATTTTAAAATATTTATATACTTAATGTAAACGGCGATGTTTGAAAACAAATGTGAAACGATTGGTACGCTTCATTTGCTTCTTTTGTTCTCGCTGCAACCAGATCATATTATTTATTGCCAAAGGAACGCAGTATTGTAAGAATGCACTCTAGTGGAGAAAACATGAAACGTGTATATTAATTCTTTTCTGATGTCGTATGATGTAAATATGAAAATTATATTTTTCTGGATTATTGTTACCTGGGTAAAATACTTTTAAGAAAGTACAAATAGTGGTTTCCTTTTTTGGTGGAATAATCAACTGCTACAAATGTTTTTATATTAACTCCTACAAACCACTGTATCCTTTATAAGTACCCTAACAGCTTCAAGCCAGCTTCAAGCTTCAACTTCTAGCCAATAAATGATAAAAAAAAGTACTTCAAGGAAATCTCTTAAGACCGAAAAGCTTAAACTCAAACCAGAAAACTTCAGATGGCAAGATATCACAAGACATCGAATTCAACAAGAAAAAGCTAAGAGAGGAGACTCTCATTAGCTAACATATAAATTGCAGCAGACCTTCACTATAAGCACATCAATTATTGGGTCAAGGCCTCACGTTAGGCCGGTACCATACAACACACATCAATGACTACAAGTGGCTTCTTAGGGAGTCGGTCACTGCAAAATAATGCTATGACCTATTCACAATGTTAAAAAGGAGGTGCTTCCTTTATTATGATAAACTTTAGTTGGTAAATTCTAGGCGAAACACGACAGTGATAGGTTGTAAATCGAAAATCATTGAAATGTGATTGGTCATTGACTCCCACTTAGAGCATGAGTTAAATAGTCGAAATAAATGTGTATGAGGTGTATCTGTCGTACAAGAATTCAGCAGAGAGCGAAATTCAATTATTTAGAATTATACTGCTCCAAGTGATAATTGAGTTGCCTCGGTCCAGAGAATGATCTCCAATTATTGTGCAGAGAACTGTGGTGTACCTCACGAATAGAGCAAGAGATCCCAACTGGATCTGAATTTAGTGTAAGAAATCAATTATAAACAGTAGGTTTAAACATGTTAATTAAATAATGTTAAATAAATACATTTAAAAGAATTATGTGCAAAGAACTAATAGCTAAAATACTGGCTAAACTTTACAACCTGTGACGACGTTTTTAACTCCTTCATAAACTCCTTCCAACTATTATTCTTACGGTTTAATGTTTGAAATTATTTCCCACTATTTACAATGATTTATACATTTTTTCTAACGATTATTTCAATATATTTTTAAGACATTTATCTACATAACATGTAGCCTGAAGACGTGGCAGCCATATTGAATTTATCGAAAATTCTATGTAACATCAAAGACTGTTCCAGTGCAGCCAACATATACTAGTTAACTATACATGTATATTGCAGAATTTCAGAACTTACTATTTGTATTTGGGGGTTGCATTCTTTCACAGGTTAGAGTGCTCAAATTGCGTTAGGTTGGCATTTAGGTTCGTTAAATGTAGTGTATATGTTGGCTGCATCCCGTGACCCCATAGTGTAAACCGCTTCGAGTTGTTGGCGCATATGCATGATGTATGATTGGAACTTAGAAAAAAAAAATGCGTCACATGTAAAGTATTTCCAAGTTGCAATCATGCACCATGCATATGCGCCAACAACGCGAAGCGGTTTACACTATGGAATCACGGGATGCAGCCAACGCATACACTATATTTAACGAACCTAACAGCTAACCTAACGCAATTTAAGTAATCTAACCTGTGAAAAACCAACCTAAAAGCCAACCTAACGCAATTTAAGCACTCTAACCTATGAAAGAATGCAACACCCAAATAATTCTGAAGTATATGTATAGTTAATTAGTATATATACTTTACATATGATACATTTTTTCTAAGATATTTTAATAAACGTTATCAGAAACTTGTGTTGACTTAAATTTTTATTCGTAGTTTTTTAACTAGTCTTTCTAAATGGTAATTTGTTTATTTAAAAACTCGACATGTTTAAATCGCATACATTCATACATGAGACCGCAAATATACTTTTATGCCATTTTAGAAGAACATTAAACTACTTTAATGGCACTATAACTCAGACAATCATGGCTGCGCGTATATAAACTACCCATACTATCATGAATTAATATTTTTCAATCTTTCCCTTTAAAATATTCATCTCCCTTATATCACGTTAAATACTATTTTCCATCATATTCATGGCTTACATACTGGATGCTTTTCATCTGATTTTCCTATAAGTGGTTACCATACCCTTTTTTTAATTTGTCATTCGTGTCACACGTCTTGCCTGTCACAGTCCACGTGATTTATCTGATCTTCTTAGATCTGTTTTTTTAATAAATGTCATGTAGCTCAATGCCACCAAGTGTTCTACAATCATCTCTTTTTCGCCCAAAAAATCCTATGCACTTTATTATGAAATATTCGTTATATTATCTCCTCGTCTAAATTAAGAGACCATATTTTACATCCGTATAATGAAAATAATTAAAATAATATCGGCCGCGGTGGACTAGTGGTTATGCTCCTTGCCTCTGGTCCCGAGGGTCGCGGGTTCAAACCCGGCCGGGGTCGATGGATTTTTTAGGACGGAAAAATCCAAGGAGCAAGTCCTCCGGGAGGGACTTTAAGCCGTGGGTCCCGAGTCTGAAGATTTTCAGGCCCGTAAAAAATCCTTAAGCCTGAATGAAAAGGCCCCTAAGCAAAATTTACCGAATTTCCCCGTCCTAGTACTACCTTGGTTTCCTAGATGTCAGTATGAGGCGGAACGCTGACCACGGACCACTCAAAAATTACATCTATACGAAAACAAGAGTAACTAAATTGTTATGGTTCATATGCTTCCCTGTAAGGGGAGAGCGCCTAAATCTCTGTAAAGGGAAACATGGGCTTACAATACAATATAATAATGAAAATAATTATTATTGTTACTATATAATGTGTATTAGAGTATACCATCAAATCTTTGGATAATGAAAAAGGCCTACAACTTAATGGTATTAACAGGCTGTTAGTTTATGCTGATGATGTAGTATTATTGATCGATAGGGAGGAGATACTAAAGGCGAACATGAACACTCTATTGAGTAAGACAAAAATAATTGGGACTGGAGTAGACATCAATAAAACTAAATATATGCTCACACGTAGAAATTATAGACAAATGAGGTAAATGTTGAAGAAGTGGCTGAATTAAAATACCTAGGAACAATAATTACAAATAGGAATGAGATGCACAAGGAAATTAAACATAGGCTCAATTCTGGAAATGCATGCTATTGTGCATTACAGGAACTCTTGTCGTCCAAACTCCTTAAAAAAACGTTAAACAGAGGATACCTGAAACTCTTATTCCCCCAGTTATATTATATGGATGCGAAACATGGACTCTTCCTTTAAGGGAGGAAATAAGATTACGAGTATTTGAAAATAAATTTCTTAGGAAAGATTTTGGACCAAAAAGAGGTGAACAGACAAGTGATTGGAGAAAACTACATAATAATGAGCTACATGATTTGTATAGGAAGCCAAATTTAATTAGAACAGTCAAGTATTGCAGACTGTGATGGGCAGGAAATGTGGCACGCATGGGGGAAGAAAGAACTGATGGTAGCTTCTTGTAGGAAAATCGGAAGGAAAACGCACAGTTATTAGACCAAAAATGAGGTGGGAAAATTATTATCCATGATATGAGGGAAATAGATTATAAAGGGGATGATTGGAAAACATTACCTCAGAATAGGGATGAATGGAGAGCTGATGACCGCGCGGCCATGAACCTATGGGTTCGATGGTGCCATGGAGTCAATTATATATTATGTGACTTCCTCAGCATCTTCAAAAATTCTCTCATTTTTTATTAACAAGTAAGTTTTTATTTTCATTTCAAAATATGTTTCTGTATGAATCCCGAAGGAATGAAGGAATTGAATTTTGCCATTATAAGGTTTTTAAATATATTAAAATCTATTACGAAACGAAATGGCTATGAAACATAATCAAAATAAGATTTTACAAAACAAAAATTAATAAACATATTGTGTGTACAGTAGCTAAAGCTTGACACTAACAGAAAAGGATATACCACGTGTGTCCACCTGGGAAAGAAAAAACAAAAAAAGGAAGATTTATGCACCAACTAAAGATAATGGAGTCTGGCAACCGATAACTCAAGTTATGTACAAAGACTTAGATAAAAGCAGATATTCAAACCAGAACAGTTTATAGTTGGGACACGTACATAAAATGGACACAAATCTACTCCCAAAAGTGGTACTGGACGTAGAACTTAACTGTAAAAGATGATGTGGTAGACTCAGAAGTAGATGGATGGATGACGTGGAGAGTGATTTGAGAAGAACTGGAAACAGTAATTGGAGGCAGAAAGTAAATTTCAATCAAATGGCGAGCTGCTGTTTGGGAGGTCAAAGCTAAACACTTAAGGACTGTAATGCCGAAGATGATGATGTTGATGATGGCCGGATCTTTATGACATTTCCGTTTTTATCTCCTGGCATTGGCGGAATTGTAACCCACTTCTTAAATTGGGGCATCTGCAAGGCGGGGATAGGTTATCCTGATGATATTACACTGGTCATCATGATTTTTGTCTCTTGAGTACCAATAGTTGTACTTAATGCAATTTATCATGTTTTCAAATATGTGTTCGGAATTTCTCTATTACCCATAGTTTTTTTATTTCAATTTCAATTAATGGATTTAAATATTATTTTTAATAAACCTTTTTTTCGTCCATTTGTCCATTGTAAAACCAAATGAGTTAACTCAGGAGATTTCAGCTATGGAAAACATATATCATGGCAAATGGAATCCTAATATGCTGGCCGATTATTGTTGGACCATGAAGAGGGATGCTCCACAGGCGAAATATAGCAGAAAATCGTCATTTATTACTTTCTAGGCGAGTCCGAATGTTCGAATAGTGTGTAGTTACGAATGTAGAAAATATTGAAGTGTTTGAAATTATAAATTCCAGTCTCTCGGAAGCCTTGCGTAATGGAGAAAAACCGATATCATATTTGAATTGAGGAGAAAAAATACTATCAGAATCACATATTTTTCTTTCCGAGACAAAAAAAAAAGTTTATTTTTTGTCGCTCAGTGTTATTGGTGATGAATGATGATGCAGCGGCAGGAGTTTTCTTAACCTAAACTTAATGTAAATCCACACAATGGGAGGCCACAGAAATAATTCCCTTCAAGAAAACATTCCTGGGTTGACCGCGAATCCAACATGAGACCCCACGAACTGAGCCCATGAGGCTGCTCTCATTAGCATATACCGTCAGGTGATTAATAGAATTGAGTTTTATGCCCTCTTTGACTTTTAAGGGGGGTGATGGGTGAAATTTCTATTTTCTACGTTTTTTGAGCTAGAGACTTGATTTTTTGTACAAACATTCACTGCATGATATATAATGAGGTGTTTAAGTTTTATTCTTGTGAGACATATATTTTATGATTTATTAAATATTAAATTAAAAAAAAATGCATGTATTATAATTAAATGCGTTCCACAATTGTTTTTGTAAAAGTCTGTTTTTTTACAAGACCCCTAAAATATTTGGAAAAAACATCATGCATTAGAATTCTGATATTGTGAATACAAAGGTAGAAAAATAATGTTTTGCCCCATGCGTGGAATTACAAAAATAAATTAATAATTGCATACATTTTATCATTTATTTCTTAAAATACTACTTAAATCATGAAACCCACGCACTACTTGTTACCCATTGTGTTTAGGACATGCAGTAAAAATTTGAACCTTCTAGGACAAAATTTGTGAATTCCATTCAATTTTGAATTTACAAAAATGCAGTGAAAATAAAAGTGTGCAAAAACAAGTTTAAAGATTTGCATGCAGGTATTATTTAACTGGCCCAGCCTTTTAACTCTAACGTAATTTAGGGCACTTAGAAGCGCCGTAGGCCTCTGAAACTTTGCCAACATATACTTTAGAGTATAGGCTATTTTGTAGCACAAAAAACAAAAAAATGTAAATTTTGATCTAATGTGATCAATTTTTGCACTTAAAGGCTCTGATGTTGCATGCTGTAGTAATACAATTCATGTTCTTCCCGGTGATTTTAAATTCCGTTACGTTTGCTTTTCCCTTTTTCAGTTTAATGCGTTATTACTGTTTTAGTACAAAGTGGAACTAGACTATAGCGACAGGAATCGAAGGAAATTAATTTTAAGCTCCATTTTGTTGCTCAGACTTTTGCTTTAGGATTAATTTTAAGCTTTGATACAATCACAAGAACTAGGCTGTGTTATTAGTGTACAGGAAATTAAACACCAGTAGCGAATGACGGAGAATGTTAAAAGTTTTTCGCAGAGAATGCCATTTGCGGTAGTAATTCAGTCAATAATCATTTGATTATATTTTTCATAGAATTTGTTTATTTCCTAGAAATCATAACGTTCAACTTTTCTTCGAAAAAATGTATTTTGTGCGGATATCGTCTTTAAAAAGACTAATGACATTTATGTAAACACATATAATCTATAGCTTACTAATAAAATACATGAAAATGTCCGTTGAGGTATCAATAATAAATAAATAAATAAATAAATAAATAAATAAATAAATAAATAAATAAATAATATATATATATATATATATATATATATATATATATATGGTATGATAAGAAAAATAAATGCCTGGACGGGATTCGAACCCGGATCTCTGAATCTGTACCTCAGTGTTGCAGATTTTCGCGGATATAAGTGTGATTAAGAAAGTTTTATTGGGTTTTCCGCGTCATGTGGATTCAAGGTGGGCTTCTGACTACTGATTCCGACGTTTCGGCATGATCCCACATGCCATTATCAAGTGGGACGGGATTTTTATATCGGGTTGGTTAGGTTTGATGTCAAGGATATGGTAAATTGACAGTATAAATGCTCCGGGCTGCTCGGGTTTATGGTTCGGTATGAGCTGGATTCTCATCAAAGGTGACACAAGTAAGATTAAAGTGATACGTTAATAGGAAATCGCTGGAGGCTGCCGTGGAATTAACACAGTTGACTACTTTATTTTCCTAGATGTATACACTAGTCGGCCCACCGACTGCTTTCTAGAGCTCCAAAGCACAATGTAGACATAATCTAGTAATGTGCCCTGTTAGACGTAGGGCTAATAACTAGTGTGTCCTGTAAGACGTCGGACCAACAACCAACTAACTTGTTAGCTAACGAGCAAGTGTGCCCTGTTAGATGTAGGGCTAACAACTAACTGATTGTGCCCTGTTAGAAGTAGGGCTAACAACTAACTGTGCCCTGTTAGGCTGATGGCCAACAACTAACTGATGTGTGATTCTCTTCGCGAATAATTTATTTGGGTATTAGGTATTTTGTGATCCCGCCCTCATATATGCTTTGGACCTCCTTACAAATTAACAAATTTTACAAGTTTTGGGGTAGGCTCCCCTCTCCTCTATATCGCATTTCCAAAGGTGCTGGTTTATGTCCATTCTCCATTACTGAGGGAAGTTCAAACCCTCCATATATTTTTCTTATGTTGGCAGAATAATTATATTTATTTTTTCTATAACGACTTGCTAATGCCACGTCTCCGATAAAGACGTCACCTGTCATATCAATATCTTATTGTGTAAAATGTGATCTGTTAGCTTGGGGATTCATGTCGAGTTTGACAGGTACCTACCTTGCCGTGTCTTTTGTTACAAAGAGACAGTTCGGATTCCTTTGCACATTGTATTAGGCACGCGGCCGGTGGAAAACCCATGAGTTATACCTGACTTTTCCTGAGTAATAACTTTATGATGTATGTAATTTATTAAGCTATATATAAAAATCGTATACTCTTCCAGTTATCAATTTATTTCTATTTTCATGATACTAAAAATGGTTCCCTGATTATTTTGAATATAAACTCGGTATAATTCGGATTATTATTACTCTTTTTATATTTTGGCCTATATTACATTTGAATAAAATACCTTTTTATTATTAGATATTGGGAAACAATGCCTAGACCTAATATCGGTACACAAGGAATGATAATGGCATGTTGAATAATGCCGAAACGTCGGAATCAGTAGCCAGAGGCCGACCTTGGATCCATGACCCGGAAAATCTAAGAATGCTTTCTTTATCACATATGTGAGATACATATTTTAAATATACAATTCTGTAATATACTAGCTAATACCCGGCGTGTACTGCTACACCTATATTTTAGATACCCCGTGCTGATTACCCGGCGTTTCGGGTATTCTACGCATCCCGATATACTTGGCATAAATGAGCTGAAAGACAAAATTCGTTATTTTGAGTTATCCATAAAACAATAACCGCCGTGCGCTGCTATGCTTGCCCGGAAATCTACTAATCCCGATCTTGTTGGCATCAGTGAAGGACAAAAATGGTTATTGTAAGTTATCCTTAAAAGATAAACATATGCTGTCGCGGACTTTATAGAAACGATTTTTGAGATATTCAATTCTATGTACAATAATGTTGTGTATTTGTTATGGTTCAGGCAGCTTAAACCAATAAAATTACAAAAAGCGTCATTTTTGCATGTGTTTTCACTACAGAAGGTGATTTATAAGGGTGAAGGAATTGAGCATTAAAGCTCTCTATTATATTGTAAATACATACGTTATCAAAATGTATCGAGTTCATAATGCTTTTGCACCCATGCACCTCCATAAATCAGATTCACACAATTCTAACATTTGAAAATATGTATTGGCTACGATTGGAAGATAGGCGAAATAATAATTGCCTCAGTTTCTTATAAAGTACTATGTCCACTTCATCAACACTTTATGTATTTCTACTTGCTTCCATTCACTACCTTCTCAAAATAACTTAAACACGCGATTGAGAGAAAATTTCACTCTGTCGGCCGCGGTGGACTAGTGGTTATGCTCCTTGCCTCTGGTCCCGAGGGTCGCGGGTTCAAACCCGGCCGGGATCGATGGATTTTTAGGACGGAAAAATCCAAGGAACAAGTCCTCCGGGAGGGTCTTTAAGCCGTGGGTCCCGAGTCTGAAGATTTTCAGGCTCGTAAAAAATCCTTAAGCCTGGATGAAAAGGCCTCTAAGCAAAATTTACCGAATTTTCCCGTCCTATTACTACCTTGGTTTCCTAGATGTCAGTATGAGGCGGAACGCTGACCACGTACCACTCAAAATGACACCTATACGAAAACAAGTGTAACTAAATTAGTATGGTTCAAATTCTTCCCTGTAAGGGGAGAGCGCCTAAATCTCTGTAAAGGGAAAACGTAGGCTTACAATACAATACAATACAATACCTCCACATCGAACACCTCACTACTCCCCATCCTTCCTCGTTTGAGCCCATCGACTCTGTAATACCCTCCCATCGTATATCAAGAACAGTCCTACTCAAAAACAGTTAAATTAATTTAATAAATATTTCCTTATACAATATAATATATCACCTTTAAAATATAAAACAGCTCTCAACAAGTTTAATTTGTAGACCTGTGTGAGCTACATCGTCTTTATAGGAAGCCAGATATAATAAGAACAGTTAAATCTCATAGACTGCTTAGGGAAATACATGAGACACGAATGTGGAATGAAAGAGGTGCAAATAAACTTCATGTAGGAAAACCTGAGGGAAAACGCCCAGTTGATGGACCAAGAATGAGATGGGAGAATAACGTTAACCAACATTTGAGGGAAGAAGATTACACAGGGATGATTTAAAAATATTAGCTCAGGATAGGGATGTATGGAGAACTTATGTCCGTGCAGCAATGAGCCTACGGGTTCGTTAGAGCCATTAATTGGTTAGTGTAAGCGTAAAATTATATCTTCACTGGAACAAGGTTATTATGAATCGTATTCATATAATTATAACTGGAATAATCACCGATATGTACATAAACACGGATATTTTACATAATTGTGTTGGCAAGAGACCCTGCAATGCATAATATCATCCGTTTCAAGAGTTCGACCTACGTTTAATATCTTTGGAGTCTGTGCTAGCCGTCGAGAAGAGCGGACTTGTTCTTGTTAGAGTGGTTGAAGTGTGCAGGGGACAAAGCATTATGGAATAAGTTAGAAAGCTGATTGAAACATTGTCAACTGAAGTGAAAGCGGGGTTTGAAAAGTGCAACGTGGGTGAAAAAATTCGTGATATTGAGACGAACATGCATCGGATGGAGGACAGATTGAAATGGCTGGAATCTAAATTAGACTATCTCGAAAACCAGAGTCGCCGTAATAATATTGTGATATATGGTGCGCATGAAGAAGACAGAGAGAGCTGGGAGGAAACTGAACATATAGTTAAAAGAGTAGTGGCGCAAATCGGGATTGATTTGGTGGACAGTGATATTGAAAGAGCGCACAGAGTAGGTCGTTGGAATAGTGGGAAGAGACCGATTGTATGCAAATTATCACACTACAAAATAAAATGTTGGATCCTTAGAGACAGTAAATATCTTAAAGGGACCGGTATCAATATTGCCGAAGACTTTAGTGAGAAGGTGCGCCGCGAAAGGGACTTTCTTAAGCGACACATGCTCGAGGCGAGGAGGCAGGGCTGCCATGCAATCATGCAATTTAATAAATTGATTATAAATGGACGAATCTGGAACAGGGAACAACTACAAAATATGGACAACTCTGAAAATGAATTTGAAGAGGTCATTGACAGCGAGTCCCCAAAACCTACAGGGGACGCTTCAACAGCAGGTGGTCTCCTTACAGCAAAGGAGGGAGAAAATTCTACACGAGAGAAAGAGAGAGGGAGCACTACGATACTAACTCCCAGGAATCCAATAAACATACAGCAAAAAACGGCCTATCGCAAAAATCATACCCCACCTCTAAGAGGTGAACGACCGGCGGACACAAGAGCTCCAACAAGAAAATCACTAAGACTTCTGAATTTACCCGCAGAAAAGGAACTATTGAGAGGGGGAAGTTCGAAAAATACAGGTAAGACTAATGACAAGGGAACACAATAGGGTTTGTTGACAGTCGGTTCATGGAATATCGAAGGTTAAAACAAAAACTTTCAATGGACAGATGTGTAGAGTTTATTGAGACTTTTGATATATTAGCTCTAGGAGAAACATGGTTAAAAGCTAATGAATGCGTAAATCTATGTAATATGAAAGGTTATTTTAAGGGTAATCAAAATAGAGGAAAGAGAGGTAGATATCCAGGCGGTGTTGCCATTTTATATAAAGCTAACTTAGACCCATATATTAAAAAGGTAAATATTACTTTAAAAGAGGCAATTTGTATATATTACCATACAGAAAGAGCAGAAATGTGTCTGTTTTCTATTTACCGCCAACCACTAAATTCCAGGTATGCCAATCCAAATTTTTTCGTTGAATTGTCTGACTCGTTGGCAGAAATAAAAGATAGGTTTCCGGAAGAGGGATTAATAATTTTAGGGGACTTTAACTGTAGGATTGGGGAGGAAAATATCACTATAAAATCGGATGATAATGAAACACGAGGTGAGGGTAAGAGAAACAAAGATAAGATTTTAAATTCAGAAGGAAACCAATTGTTAGCTTTTTGCGATGCATTTGAACTTGAAATTCTGAATGGGAAATATGGGGAAGATAAAAATGGAGAACTGACATTTATTAATAAAAATGGAAGTAGCGTAATCGATTATTCAATATGCACACAAGACATGATTCCAGTCCTAAGTAATTTCTGTATAGTTTCCAGAATCGAATCACACCACTTCCCAAACAAACTTATTTTAAATATGAAAGGTATTAGTGAGACAGTTAACCTTTAAACGCCCAGGAGCCCATATGCTGGGTTTTAAAATGTACGTCCAATCTGCCCGCAGACCCAGCGTATGGGTTCTGAGCAGGCGGACTTGTTTGGTTGCTTGAAATTATACCGGATAATACTACTATTCTAACATACCTTTTTTCAGGGTTATCAGATGCTTGGCAACGTGATGTGAAGATAGCATTCGTTTATTAAATGTTTGTTTTTGTGTGATAAACCTCGAAACAATCACCAATTCACAAACCGACATCATACTTTTACACTTCACTTGCACACGTTTTCTGATTCCCCGCGCAGAACACACGACAAATTAGTCTTTGTAAAGCTACCGACCAATGTTGACTAAAGTTAACTTCAAGTCACAAAATATCTGTACTCAATATACCATGTCTACCGACCAGGGAGTCATCTACAGTGTGTTCTACCAACCTGTTCCGAAAAGTCTGTGACAAGTCTAAGTCGGAAGTCTGTATGTGTTGTTTTGGCCCAATGTTGACTAAAGTTGACTTCAAATCACGAAATGTCTGTACTCAATATACTAGGTCTATCCAGAGAGTCGTCTACAGGGTGTTCTATCAGCCTGTTACAATACGTCTCTGACAAGTCTAAGTCAGAAGTCACTATATGTTGTTTTGGCACCAATTAAGTCAGAAGAAGAAAACTGTGTAGAATAGTTAAGTCTAACAAATAAAAAAAATATTTTTTTGGTTGAGTAAACAAGCTATAACGGCTGGAGGACTCGACATGCTGAGCACATGTCACCCATGCACTGGCTCGATGATCATCTACCTTTGTGATTGACACATATGAGTGTGAGGCCAGAAGCTGGATGGTAGGCTCTAAGGGCCTTCTAGACCTGTCGCACCATGGAACTATTATTATTTTTTTTTAGATTATTAGGCATCCCTTTTCTCTTATGTCTTACTATCCCACAACACGTCATTTCACATTAGAATAATTACGCCAAGAAAAAGGTACATTTCTGATTCTGTCATGTCAGGGGGAAGAGTATATTTCTCTTCGCTGACAATTCTAGTTTCACGAACCCAAGACCTGACAAACGTCAGGTGTCTCACAGCTATAAGTGTCAGTTAATTGTAGCTTGTCATTGATATCGTTTTGTCATTGTCACAATCCGAGAATGTCTTGTATTTCAGCGGAACGTAGTGATTTTGTACTAGACATATCGTAAACTTCACTCTGAGTCACAAAACTGTGGAATGAATAGGGCTGTGGGTGGAATGTGACCTGTTTTTTTTCTTCAAAACTTTCCTGCTTTGGGGGAAAACTGACCGGATGCAACATAATAAACAAAAGAATGAACGAGGGTGAGAATATACCTAAATCTATGTATAGTTTTTCACTTCTAACCTGATTCACAACACTCTAAAATCCCGAAAGTTATTTGCTAACTATCCTGAATTTAAAAATTATCTCTATGATATAAAATATCACAACGGGTTTTTGCCGTGAATACCACTGATTTTACAATAATATTTAACACTTTAAACCTTGTTTCATGTTTGTGACCCCCACAGATTTTAAAATATGAGTTAATAAAATCAGCAAAGTTATAGTCAAAAGCCAAGGAGTTTAAAAGCTAGGTGGACATTTAAACCCGGGCAGCCTGCCGCTACCTGGCCATTTAAACTTGGGCGCTTAAAGGTTAATGATGAGGTGGCAACAATATTGCGGCCAATTACACGTTTCAGGTGGATCGAGGATCTGAGAGAAGAATTTATCAGGAGTTTGGAAATGCTAATACAGGATCTGCAATTAAATGATCTTAGCGGGGAGGAAATTATTAAAACTTTGACAGAATGTTTTCAAAAAGCAGGGGAAAAATTCAAGGTTAAATACGCAATGAACCAGAAGGACAAATGGTGGTACAATAATGCATGTAGAAAGAAGAAGAAATTTGTCGAAAGTAGTCTTTTAAAGTTTAGAAAAGAAAGCACAGATGAAAGCAGAAAAAATTATGCGCAAGAGAGAAAGGAATATAAAGAATTATTGGCAGAAACAAAACTAGCATGGCAAAAATAAGAAATCCGAAGAAATGAGAGTCGCGACTGAAAGTGGGAACATTGCGGACATATGGAAAGCATTAAGGGAACTCAAAGTAAAGTCCATAAATCGGACAAGAATAACGCCCGGGGGAATGGAGAAGTTACTTTGATAGGGTGCTGGGAAATGAGAGGTTAAGATATAATCAAGGAAATATAGTTGAGATCCCTGACCCAATTCATATTCAATTACTGGACCAGGATATTTCGAAAAATGAAGTGGTTTCTTCCATTAAATGTTTAAAGAATGGTAAAGCACCTGAAATTGATGGAATACCAGGGGAATTCTTGAAAAATATGATATCATCCAATAAATTATTAGACGTTTTGAAAACTGCGTTCAACAAAATTTTTAATGGAGGAGATTATCCGGAAGCCTGGGCGACAGGTGTCATCCAACCGCTATACAAAGTGAAAGGTGGGGCACAGATACCAGAAAGTTACAGGGGAATTTGTCTCTTGTCAGTGTTCGGAAAAATATATTGTAAAGTACTTTACGAACGAATCAGACAATGGGCTAAAGAGAACAATAGGCTCTCAAAATATCAGGCAGGTTTTAGAGAAGGGTACTCCACGGTGGACAACGTATTTGTTCTGAGAACATTAATTGATGACAATCTGAAAATGAAGGGGGATAAATTATTTTGTGCATTCATTGATTTTAAGATGGCATTTGATACTGTGGACCGAAGCGCACTTTGGGAAAAATTAAATCGGAAAGGATTGTCTCATAAAATGATACATGCTTTAATGTCAATTTATAAATATGTTAAATTTTGTATAAAAGTAGACCAAGGGCACATTACAGAGAGCAGGGAAGCCAATCGGGGAGTGAGACAAGGTTGCATTTTATCACCAATGCTATTTAATCTATTCGTTGATGATATTGTAGACGTAATGCTAGAAGGAGAAATTGAGGCTCCGGAGATAGGTAATGTTAGAGTCCTGTTGTATGCAGATGATTTAATTATCTGTTCCAAGACAATCAAGGGATTGCAAAGAGGTCTTGACCTACTGGAAATATACTGGAGGAATTGGGGATTGACTGTAAATGTTAGTAAGACAAAAACAATGACCTTTAAAAATGGGACGGTTTATGGTAGAGCAGAGGATGGAAATACAGAGATCAAGTACTTCAAAACGTGAAACATTTTGAATATCTAGGTACGACGTTGAAAATGAACGGAAAGTGGAAAAAACATATTGATATAGCATTATTTAAAGGGAGGGGACAACTTAACAGTGTACTCGGTATTCTGGGTCGAGTGCCTGATATTCCAGTCAGCACATTAGAAAAAATGTATGCAGCGATGGTCAGGCCAGTAATGCACTATGGTAGTGAGATTTGGGTTTCCTAAGAACGGAAATACTAAATAAGTATATACGCATTTTCTAAAGTATATTACAGGACTTAGTAAGGCCGTTTCTAACTGTGGAATTTTATATGAATTCGGGTCATTCCAGGACGACATTAACTGTAAATTTCGTGTACTCAAATACTGGTTGCGAGTAATCCAAGGTGAACAAACAATGCTTAGAGAAATTTGTTACGACCACCAAATTAAAAACATAGATGTTAAATTTTGGGCAGACGAGGTTAGGAGAGAACTCCAAACGATTGGGATGGGCTGGATATGGGAAAAAGGGACTGAAAATCGCAAGAACGTGTGGAGAAAAATAAGGAGGAGGTACTTAGATATAAACCAACAAGATACTTTCGCCGAATGTACAGGAAAACGCTCACTGTGTTTACAAAGAGACCCAAAACACGTCTGGGGAAAAGAATCGTATATACTCAACCTAGGATTTAAGGAGAGATCAGGGCTTGCTTGGTTTAGGCTAGGGGCATGGAAATTTCTAAAAATTAGCGACGATCACGGTATGCGAATATGTCCAATGTTCGGGAACTTTGAAGATGAGATACATATATTAGGAAAATGTAATGATTTAGAATATTGGAGACGTCAGTTATTACCGGAAAGATTTCTAAATTCAAATCGGAAAGATTGGCATGCTACGAATTATTGGTAAATCCAGAAAATTGGATAAACCTCGGTAAATTTCTGGACAAAACGCGAAAAATAAGGACAACACTCATTCATGAATAAATATGTTATCAAAATGCAATACCATTAATTATTAACAATTATATATAAATTAATTAGTGTATAATGCTGTTGTGTTATTATTTAATTGTAATATTAATGTGTTTTCTTTATGTAATTTTAATGTTAATGTTTTTTTAGTGTATAATGCTATTGTGTTGTTACTTAATTGTAATATTATTGTGTTTTCTTTATGTAATTGTAATGTTAATGTTTTTAGTGTATAATGCTACTGTGTTATTATTTAATTGTAATATTATTATTGTGTTTTCTTTATGTAATTGTAATGTTATTGCTGTTTTTGTTGTTTATTTTTCTTTACACTAGTACCAATTATTACTTTATTGTAACGGACTGTCAACAGCACGTACGGCTTACTGCCCGTGCGACCCATATTTGTAAATAATATTGTAAATATCTTACTTTTTGTCTAATAAAGTCCTACTACTACTACTACTACTACTACTACTACTATCTTTGACTATTAACTCATGTCCCTAATGGGAGTCAATGACCAATCACATTTCAATTATTTTTTATTTACAACCAATCACAGTCATTTTTACCTCAATTTTATCAATTTAATTTGATCACTTTAAAATCGAGATCCTCCTTTTTAACATTCTGAATAGGTCATAGCATTATTTTGCAGTGACTGCATGTGACTACCAGATTGTGTATATAGTGTACGAATGATAGCATATAGTACTTGCGGGAGATAATATAAAACATTTGTAGCAATTGATTACATTACAAAAAAAAACAATGTTTGCACTTCCTTAAACGTGTTATTTCGCAGGAAGTTACGTTCCAGAAAACATAATTGACATATGTACATCATAGTACATCAGAAATTAATTAATAACCTATAATGTTGGTTATAAATTTCTTCATTTGGGTGCATTCTTTCAATATTGCGATCCTTTGGCAATAAATAACATGATCTGGTTGCAGTGATGAACAAATGAAGCATAACAAATGTTTCTAATTTGTTTTCAAACATCGCCGTTTACATTAAATGTATAAATAATTTAGAATAACTATATTTAAATAATGATTTGTGAGTAAACGGCTAAATTTGATTCGTTAAATAGTCGTAACAAATGTCACTCTTGATTTCCAAATTCTCTAGGTAGATTGGAAGTCACTCGTTCCATTACTTACGATAAAAGTAAATGTAATATAGCCTATTTATTACTTATCTTTTTCCTATACCGAGATAAGAGTATATAACAAAACTAGAACCAACCGAACGCATATCGATTTAATAATTAGATCATGTGTTGTACATAATATAATTATATCTAACAACTAGGAGTTGTATTTGAACATTTAGATCTAGTAGTTATTTTCTTCTCAAGAGATGACATCAGAAACTGTAAATCATTGATTTGCACGTGCGTACAGGATGATAAAGAAGATAATCTCATTACAAAGTGCCCAAACACTATTTCCTATCGCATTGTTTGCAAAATCAGAGCGAATATTGATTTCTCATGGGTTCAGTACAAATGTAGCAGACCCCTTCATTCTGTCGCCGTCAGAAAGCCTAACAGTTATCTCTTTCATATTCTCTTTAAGATTTTATGGTTTTGAACACATTTTATTTACAATATATAACATTTTAGAATATATTTATAACAATGTTTGTCTTATGTCATCTTCAGTATCGAATACAAGGTTATGTTCTAGATTGTTTAATTCTGCACTAGTCATAAGCAAGAATAGCCTCCTTTAATTTGGTGACGTAATTCTTATACAAGCGTATTTGCACTAAAATAATTCCTACCTAAGTTGCAGTTCTGTAAATAAAGCAGAAGTATTACTGATTTTCATTGGTTGGACAACGGTTTTACTTATGAGCGTCTAAGAAAATGTAGTTTCTAACAGTCTAAAAAAAAGAAAATAAATGTAATACATATTATTTTGCTCATGTGTACATAAGTTATATGGGAGAATCATAATATATATAATTACGAATTCAATACATTAAATATGCACTATTAGGTTTGATTTAAGAATTAAATTGTTTTTATTACCTCACCTCATATCCTTTTCCTTTTAGACTGCAGTTTCAGAGCTTATCTCCACATCAGTAGCTCTGGATGGCCGGTGTTATGTCATTTCTTGGCGGTTCTCTTCTAGAAGGAAGAAGAAAATCGCCGAGGAACGACATACCACCAGTCGACCAGAGGCTACATATGATGGAGATAAGCTGCAAAACTGCAGTCTAGAAGAAAAAGGATATGAGGCGAGGTAATAAAAACATTAATTTAATTCTTAAGCATTTAATTGTTTTATTTTTACTCGTGCATAATGCAGAATATGTTGAATTTCAATTGTTTAAAAATGACCGCTCCTGTAGAATTTATGAAACATTGGAAATGAAAGCCTATGAAAAACGGAGAGAAACTAATTGCATTGAATTATTTCAAACAGTTTAATGATAAAATCCCATATCAGCCATTCTGGATGTTGTGAGCATGGTGCATAAATTCTGTTCGTAATGAAATTGTAAATAAAGGATATCTATCGACACCAGGGAAAAAGCGTCAATTCTGATAATTTGTATGACACTAACGTAGACTCCTTCATTATTAATCCAAGAGGCACCAACAGTGAAGAAACGGAAGAAGATCCACTTCAAGGACTCTGTATTTTATCTGTTTCTGATTAAATAGGCTCATATATAATAATCAATTGAGTTGGTGTTTACTTGATGAAAATCCATATTTATTAATTAAATAAAAATAAAACGTAGTTTTATTTGATTTTCATATTTATTATATAATTCAGTGACAGCTGTTTCGGTACACTATACCTTCTTCAGACATGTTAACAAATTAATTTATTAATTATTAAATTTGTTAACATGTCTGAAGAAGGTACAGTGTACCGAAACAGCTGTCACTGAATTATATAATAAATATGAAAATCAAATAAAACTACGTTTTATTTTTATTTAATTAATCATATATAATATGTTGTCATACTTTTTTTTGTCATACATAAATAAGGAATTATGGAAGATCTAATTACTGATATTTTGTATTCAGTTCTTTTTTCTATAAAATACGATAATGCCGAAGAACAACGTTTCTATCGTTGACAGCTCGGTATAAAATTCAGTCAAATCACGGGTGAAAGTAGTAGCACATTTGCCTCATTAAACGGAGTCTAATAACTTACGCAAGTTTGTTTACAGTACAACTGGAGCTTAGTTTATAGCTCAGCTATGCTTAGAAATAAGATTAAAACATCTAAAGATCATGTATCTAAATATTTAAATGAGCCATAATATCGGGTGAGTTCCTACCATTGATAATTTTTTTCTACCATTTATCCTGCAAAACGTGTACCTTGAGAGGGGTTTGCAGTGTGAGCATTTTCTCCTCTTGCCTCCTAGTAGCGTCGATGGAGTGTAGCATTTGTTAGTGCAGGACAGTGGAGTAGGTGAGCAGATACCATATTGGCACCAGTCCTACACAGCATGCAGAGTGGATTGTTCAATATTCCCGGACGATGAAGGTGGGTAGCGAGGCAGTCATGTCCTGTTACTTACTTACTCACTGGCACTATCGAACCCGTAGGTTCATGACCGCACGGACATAAGCTCTCCATACATCCCTATCCTGAGCTAATGCTTTCCAATCATTCCCTGTATAATCTACCTCCCTCAAATCACAGTTAAAGTCATGTCCTGTTACAATCCAAAATTTTGCGACATTTTCTTTTCGTGGCCATTCCTGTACTTCAGAAAAGAAGTTTGTCTTAAAACCATTGCATTTGTGCATTGAGTGTTATACTAATCTCTGTTTTGCAAAACATTCTGACGTGATACAAGGAAAACGTTTGCAGATTCGGTTCCAGCACACCTGAAATATATTAGGGTATATCTCAAAGTTTGTGCAATGTTCTGAAAGTGAAAATTTGTTGCCTAGTGTAATTTATGGCGATTGACCTACTGGATGACCACTTAAATGATTATTGAGTCTTCAAGGATGCACGGTATGATCTAAAGTGTGCTCTTGTAACACGACCCTACTTTAGCATTTGTATATATATATATATATATATATATATAGGCATATATTACAAGAAATTAAAGGATGTAACACATATTTAATGGGATAGTGTTATAAGATCAATATATTTCATAACATATCAATGTAATTATAAAATGCAAGGATTATGAAAATAGGATTAATAATTAAATTAAATTAATTACTTAATCAGTGTTAATAATATATTATTTTCATTAATAATTTTAGAAATGCGACATGTGTGGTACACAGACAATAGCTACTCATAACGGTCCAGAAATACCCAGGAAGTTAAAATGCAAAAGAATATACAACAGTTATATGTTCCTGTCTGCCTGGTTGCACAATAAACAAGCCATGTGCACTCCCCGTAAACGTATGTTAAGAATGAAAATATTTGACACTAACGTGACAGGTGACTAATTTAAAGGAAACAGTTATGTCGTAATTAGCCCATTTAAATCCCGATGCCGGCAAAGCCCTCCTGTTACAGAGTGATTTACAGAAAATATTTCGTAGCTCTAAGATTTCTTTCCACAAGTCTCTAAATTTGTTTAGATTTGTTCTACGTTTGCCTATTTGTTGTTGCTCTGGATCACAAGTTCCCTAATTGACGCATGAAAACATTACACCATCGTATCTTTTGCCTCCCTACACTCCTATCTCCTGACTTACTTCTCGCACGGTCACTGCGTATGTCCAGATTTTGGGATCCATTGTGAGTACATATCCTATCCAATTCCACTTCGTGTACATTGCTGTGTTCGCTGCATTTTTTCAGATTCATTGACCTGCGTATGTCTTCGTTTCTTCTCCAGTCTCTGTGCGTTATGTTGAGTAGCTTCCGCTCAATCTTCCTCTGGCCGAGTTGTATCGTGGTTATTTCGTATTTGGTTTGTGGCCATATATTAGTACGGCAATGTACACACACCCATGATAACTTTCTTAACCTTCATACTAATTTATTTGTCTAATCTAATATATAAAAATGAATGTTTGTTTGTTTGTTTGTTTGTTTGTATGTATGTACTTTATGAGCGGCCATACCGTTGATCCGATTGTGATGGGGCTTGTTTGAAAAATGTTCAGGAGATTTCCGGGATGTACATAGGCTATAAAAAAGTTGTGATAATGAACTCCTACACCTTTAAAAATCGCCCTTTGTAGTGCAAAACGTGAAAAAAGTAGCTTTTGGGACACTTAAATGGCTTACGCTGCCTAAACCATAACAAATACACAAAATTAACTTACTTAATTACTCACTGGCACTATCGAACCCGTAGGTTCATGGCCGCGCGGACATAAGCTCTCCATACATCCCTATCCTGAGCTAATGATTTCCAATAATTCCCTTATAATCTACTTCCTTCAAATCATAGTTAATGTTATTCTCCCACATACACAAAATGAATGTACACATAATTGAATACCTCAAAAAGCTCCACAAAATAGTCCCCGACAACATATGATTATCTCTTACGGACTATTTAACTCATGCCCCAAATGGGAGTCAATGACCAATCACGTTTCAATGATTTCTGTATTACAACCAATCAGAGACGTGTTTCACGAAATAATTATCAACGTTAGGATTATCATATATTAAGCAAAGCTCCTCCTTTTTAATATTCTGAACAGGTCTGACCGTTATTTTGCAGTGACTGAGCCTATAACAAATACGGCTACCAGATTGTATATAATAGTGCTTACATGTCAACATTTGTAGCAATTGATTATACCACCAAAAAAAGAAACCACTGTTTGCACTTTCTTAAATGTATACGACATCAAAAATGAATTAATATACAGATTGATGTGTTTCATTTTTTCTCCACTAGAGAGCATTCTTACAATATTGCGTTCCTTTGGCAATAAATAGTATGATCTGGTTGCAGTGATAAACAAAAGAAGCAGTAGAAGCGTAGGTCTACCTATCGTTTCTCATTAGTTTTCAAACATCACCGTTTACTTTAAATATAAAATATTTTTAAATAACTGTAGTTAAATAATGATTTGTGAGTAAACAGCTTTATTTTATTCGTTAAATAGTCCTAACAAATGCCACTCTTGATTTCCAAATTCTCTAGATAAATTCACTCCTCACTTCGTGAGTCGTGAATTTATCGATAATTTGGAAATCACTCGTGGCATTACTTATGATAACTCACAATAACCATTTTTGTCTTTCATTGATGCCAAGAAGATCGAGACAAGTATGTAGATTCCTGTGTAAGCACAGCAGCACATGGCGGGTATTCATTCACGGATAACTCACAATAACGAATTTTGTCTTCTAGCTCATTTATGTCAAGAAGATCGAGATAAGTAGATTCACGGGCTACACCAGGTAATCAGGGCGGAGAATTTTAAATAAATTATGATATACATTTATAATTATTTGTAACTCTTGTTCAACTAATCATAAGAAGTACATCAATTTTTGTCTTTCAGCTCATTTATGCCAAGTATATCGGGATGAGTAGATTCCCGGACAACGCCGGGTAAACAGCACGGGGTATTTAAAAATAATTACCATATAAATGTTTCCTTCTAGTTATTTAGCTAAACATAAAACACATTAATTTTCGTACTTCAGCTCATTTATGTCAAGAAGATCGGGATTGGTAGATTCCCAAGGAACGCCGGGAATCAGCACGGGGTAACTAAAAATATAAATTTATAATTATTTTTCCTTTTGTTTATTCAATTAAACATAAAAGCACATTAATTTTCATTTTTTAGGCGTAACAGCGCACGCCGGGTATTAACCAGTAACTAATAAGGTACATTTTTAGACTCCAAAATATTCTTCATGCTAACGTAACTCTTCTTTATATTTCTTTTTGAATTTGGCTGTTAAACGAAATCGTAATTATCAGAAACCAAATTATAACTCATTGTTATATATATATATATTATAAATTCTGGTTCATTGAAATTTTATTCGTTCTTTAAAATTAAAACTCCAAGCGCGACAGGTCTTGAAGGCCCTTAGCCTACCAACCGGTTGCTGGCCTCACGTCCACATGTGTTAATCACAGAGGTAGACGATCATCTAGCCAGTGTAGGGGTGACATGTGGTCAGCATGTCGGGTCCACCCGCCGTTATAGCTGGTCTTCTCAACCTGGAGCCGCTACTTATTGTAGCTGTCCAAATGTCTCACGATGCATGATGCTGCATGAGCACAGGTCCCATACTGACCGAAATTCCATGAAAAAATTTCTTTCCATATGGGGACTCCAACCAGCGCAAGTCCCGTAGCTCTGCATCAAGGCTTGTCTTAACCACTCGACTACGGCGCGGGACGTAGACTAATTTTAAAGAATATTCTGGACTTTGATAAACATTTTTCGTTCATCATAAGATAAGAATTAATTTCGTCTAATCTAATATATAAAAATTGATGTTTGTTTGTTTGTTCGTACTTTATGCGCGGCCATACCGTTGATCCGATTGTGATGGGGCGTTTTACAAAGTGTTCAGGCGATTCCCGGGATGAACATAGGCTATAAGAGAGTTGTGATACTCAACTCCTACACCCATAAACATCACCCTTTGTAGAGAAAAACAATCCTTTTTTCACGCTTAAATGGCTTACGCTGCCTAAAGCATAAGAAATACACAACATTAATTTACACAGGATTGAATATCTCGAAAAGCTCAACAAAAAAGTCCGCGACAGCATTGTTTCTTTTACAGATAACTCACAATAACCATTTTTGCATTTCATTGATGCCAAGAAGATCGGGATAAGTAGATTCCCGGACAAGCGTGCATTGCCAATTTTGATGGGGCTTTTTGCAAAATGTTCAGGAAGGTTATAAGAGAGTTTTAATGTTCAAGCCCTTCACCCATAAAAATCACTCTTTATAGTGAAAAGGTAAAATAAAAGTGGCTTTTGTAGTTTAAATGGCTTACGCTGCCTAAACAATAACATATACACCTAATTAATGTACACAGAATTAAATATCTCTGAAACCTCTACAAAAAAGCCCGTGACAGCATATGTTTATCTTTTATGGACAGCTCACAATAACCATTTTTGTATTTCATTGATGCAAAAGAAATCGGGATAAGTAGATTCCCGGACAAGCAGAGCTGCAGCACGGATAAATCGAAATAATGAATTTTGTCTTTCAGCTCATTTATGCCAAATACATCGGGTACTTAGATTTCCGGGTAATGCCGGGTAATCAGCACGGGGTATCTAAAAATAATAACGATATAAATTAATAATTATTTTTCCTTTTACCCTATTAAACAAAACGTAAACACGCACTATTATTCATTTAGGCGTAGCAGCGCACGCAGGGTATTAGCTAGTCAGTAATAAGTTTAAGTTGTAATATAAATACTTGTTCTATTATAATAAACTGCCACAATATTTTAGGACTTCCAACTTTAATGAAATTTAAATTATCTCGATTATGAAGCCCTATCACCTAAACGAAACCTGAGAACTCATAGCCCATACCACTAAACGAATCGATGCACTCTGTATATTATTTTGATCATTATTACTGTTATTACGATTATTCTAGTGTTCATTAGTATTATATTTATTATTATTATTAATATTAATATTATTTTATTTAATGCATTTTAATATTTTAAATTCTGCATCATCCAACCTTTTAAATAATAAATCAGAGCCTATTTACTCTGTTATTATAATTTACGTAACGACGAAAATGTGTGCTGTGTTGAATTTATATTACTCATTCGTAGCTTTAAAATTAATAGAAGATGAATGTAAATAATATAAAGTAAAGTGATCCCACAACAGACCCGGAGGCCCTTGGGGGAGTAGGAGGTTGGAGTTCCCACTTTTTCTAGACAATCGGCACATTATGTCAGCCGGATTGTCAGCCCTGCGTGACGGCCGCCTTTACCCCACAACAAACGTCTGGTATTCATTTCCGTTAGAGGTTGAGTCGATCCCAGGGCCATAATATAACGTAAATATATTTGGATATAATGTTCACTCTTTAAGTCCACCGCTGAGGTCTCAAGGTAGCGTGCTGCTTTGTCACGCAGCGGGCCCGGGTTGGATCCCCGGTCGGGACAGATTTTCTGGGTGAGGTTTTTATCGGCGTTTTTCCTCACCTGTAAAAGTCAGGAAAACTTTAAGGCCCAAACGGTCCCCGAAATCATATGGCCATCGCAATCATCATCAGTCATATTCATCCTAGATTAAGCTTAGGATTAGGGACTTTCCTGGCGCACCACTATCATCATCACCATCATCATCACCCTTCATATCATCGGGGCAACGTAACCCCGCCTTCCAGGCGCTCCAAGCTCAGAAGTGGGTTACAAGTACGCCATGCCAGGAGAGAAACCAGGAATGTCGAAAGACAACCTGGGGCATTTGCAAAAAAAAAATAATCACTCTTTAACAAAATAATGAGTTTTAAGATCAGATATTTACAGACTGAGGTATTCATTTAAAAATATGTAAAATTCTTAAATATCCTATAGATCTCCTCCTTTTGGATAATACAATTGACATTTCATAAACCAATAGAATATTTTCTTAAAAGCAGCTCTAAAAACAGTCTCGAAAATAATGATGGTAATATACCTTTAAACAAGCAACTCCTCATGAGATCCCTCACTTATGGAACCAGCTGCTGGTGCGTAGCTAAAACCTAATTACAGAAATACGATATAAAGAAAATAAAATACTTAGAAGCATTTTGCACGCTGGTATATAAAGAACTATTAAATAAAAAGGTAATTAAATAATGCAGATATATAAGAAAGATTCGATAGCTCAAGGTCAATGACCAAGAAAGTAAGGGTACGATTCTTATAATTTCTGATTTGATGCTTAAATTATACATGTAAGTAATAAAAAGGGGAAACATGATATACACCATATGAAATAATAATTAAGATATGGATTTTAAATTTAATTTTCGATTATACTGTACGTCCATTCATAGTAATTGTGCCCGAGGACAGGTCGTTTAGTGCAATTATAGTATTTTCATGCTATGCTTTGCAGCTTTACTAGTGAATTATAGGTATGGTAGCTTCCCGTTACTTTCCACACCGGTGAAGGATGTTGATGATGATGATGATGCTGATGGCCGGATGATTTTCTGGGACCGTTGGGCCCCAAGCTTCCTGACATTTGTTTTGCAGGTCAGGAAAAACACCGAAAAAACCTGACCCAGGAGCCTGTCCCGACTGGAAATAGAACTCGGGCCCTCTGCGTGACAAGGCAGCACGCTCCTTCGAGACCACAACGCAGCGGTGGAGATTATGTATGCTGGTGTACGACATATGTATATATATATATATATATATATATATATATATATTATAAGGACTTTATTAAACTAAAAGTAAGATACATACAATGTTATTTACAAATATTGATCGCACGAGCAGTAAGCCGTACGTGCTGTTGATAGTCCGTTACAATAAGTTGATGTTTGGTAAAAAGAAAACACAATAATATTACAATTAGATATAAATACAATTACATTTTACATTAACTTAGTTATATAGAATTATTAAGAATTAATGGTATTGCAATTTGCGAACATATTTATTTATTCCTGAATAAGTGTTGTTTTTATTTTCCGCGTTTTGTCCAGTAATCTACCCTAGTTTATCCAGTTTTCTGGATTTACCAGTAACTCGTAGCATGCCAATCTTTCACGATTTGAATTTAGAAATATTTCCGGTAATAACTGATGTCTCCAATATTCTAAATCGTTACATTTTCCTGATATATGTATCTCGTCTTCAATGCTCCCGCACATTAGACATATTCGCATATCGTGATCGTAGCTAATTTTTAAAAATGTCCATGCCCCTAACCTGAACCAAGCAAGCCCTGATCTCTTTAAATCCTAGATTGAGTATATAAGATTCTTTTCCCCAAACTTGTTTCAGGTCTCTTTGTAAAAACTGATCATTTTCCCGCACATTCGGCCAAAATATTTTGACGGTTTATATCTAAGTACCTCCTTCTTATTTTTCTCCACATATTCTTGCGATGTTCAGTCCCTTTTTCCCATACCCAACCCATCCCAATCTTTTGGAGTTCTCTCCTGACCTGGACTGCCCAGAATTTCCCATTTGCGTTCCTAATTTGGACGATTATTCTATATAGGGTTTTAATTTATTTAATCGGACATTGAGTGAGAGAAATTTTCTCCATCCTCAAAATAAAATTAAAGAGATTGCAGGGGATTAAGACAAAGTCCTAATGAACAGAACTTAATATATTACTAATTAATCACTTCTCGTTGATGGTACGCAATAATAATAGAAATAATAATAGCAATAATAACAATAATACTAACAATAATACTAACAATAATACTAACAATAATACTAACAATAATACTAACAATAATGATAACAATAATAACAATAATGATAACAATAATAACAATAATGATAACAATAATGATAACAATAATGATATTAATAATGGTAATAATATATCATCCGCTTTTCTATCTAGTTTCTTATATTCTCCATACTGTGTGCGTGTGTGTGTTCTTTTCAGTTAGTTTTGTAGACTGAGATTTAATTATACAAAGAACAAAGTCACACTCCTATGAAAGGTATAGAGTTGTGCATGGATCATAGAAAGGGGGAGAGATTATTCTATACCTGTTTACTTCTTTAATTATGAATGTACGATGTATGAACACTGGACATATATATGTGTATGTGTTTGTATTATTTTTAGTTTATTTTTCTAGACTGAAATTTAATTGCACAAAAGACAAAGTCGCACTACTATGAGAGAATCGTATAGAGTGATACATGTATAATAGAAGCAGAGGTATAATATTTTATATCAGTGGCCTATATGTGTGTATGTACGCGTTTGTGTGTGTTCTTTAATCATGGAATGTAAAAAAATGCAAGAAAAAGTAAACATATACATTTAAATAAATAAATAGTTATTCAAAACAAAATATCTGTAAATTTCTTTTTTTCTTTTAGGTTTTTCTTTCATCTAGTAGGCAGCATGTAATATCTGCCCAAAGCAAAAAAAAAATCTATCTGTTCATCTTATTTTATATTTTGATTTACTAAATAATAATTACTGAGGTTTTGCTTTGT
This sequence comes from Diploptera punctata, assembly GCA_030220185.1. Taxonomy (NCBI): domain Eukaryota; kingdom Metazoa; phylum Arthropoda; class Insecta; order Blattodea; family Blaberidae; genus Diploptera; species Diploptera punctata. The sequence goes on from JASPKZ010009791.1 coordinate 886,971, forward strand.
CTCTAACGCTAATGCCAGATCGGAAAACTGCTATCCATAGTGTTGAATATTTATGCTGACTTTAGAAGATCTCTTGTGCATAGCGTAGAATCATATAGGCCTAACATAATAGCAGCTAAATTTATTCTCAATGTACGCCTATGTTATCAACTAACATCAAGTACTACTGCCGATACCGTCTCGATGATGACGATCTCCAATTTAATTATATTCACCTCCGATACTCTCCATAACAACTTGACGAAATGAATGATTCAAATTTGGATCCAAACGCATCATAAGCTATCCAAAATCTGCTCATAAGCTCTGACATATCTACACTTACAAAGATGACTATTAATAACACTAATCAACAAAAAAGAAACTTTTTTGTCTTATAAAGAAACATGTGATTCTGATAGTATATTTTTTTTCCTGAATTCAAATATGATATCGGTTTTTCTCCATCACGCAATGTTTACGAGAAAGGGGCATTTATAATTTCAAACACGTTAATATTTTCTACATTCGTAACTACACAATATTCGAACATTCGGACTCGCCTAGAAAGTAAGAAATGACGATTTTCCACTATATTTCGCTTTTGGATCATCCCTCTTGTTGTTTCAACAATAATCGGCCAGGATATTAGTATTCCATTGCTTTATATATCTTTTTCCATATCTGAAATCTCCCGAATTAGCTCATTTAGTTTTATTTTACAATGAACAAATGGACAGAAAACGTTTATTAAAAAATATTATTTAAATCCATTAATTGAAATTGAAATAAATGATACTGTGGGTGTTGGAAATATCCTCATATTTCTATCTTGTACATTTTATGTTTCATTTGTTAAATCTAGAGTAAATCAAAATATATTGTAAATAATAATTTTATTGTAGATATAGCATCTAATAACACTGAGCAACTAAAAATAAACTTATTTTTGTCTCAGAAAGGAAAATATGTGATTCTGATAGTATTTTTTCTCCTGAATTCAATTATGATATCGGGTTTTCTCCATCTCGCAAGGTTTCCTAAAGACAGGCATATATAATTTCAAACACTTTAATATTTTCTACATTCGTAACTACACAATATTTGAACATTCGGACTCACCTAGAAAGTAAGAAATGACGATTTTCTGCTATATTTCGCCTGTGGAGCATCCCTCTCGATGGTTCAACAGTAATCGACCAGCATATTAGGATTCCATTTGCTTTGATATCTCTTTTCCATAGCTGAAATCTCCTGAGTTAGCTCATTTGATTTTATTTTACAATGGACAAATGGACGAAAAAACATTTATTAAAAATAATTGTTTAAATCCATTAATTGAAATTGAAATAAAAAAAACTATGGGCGATGGAGAAATTCCGAATACATATTTCGAAACACTATAAAAACCTGCATTAAGTACAACTACTGGTACTTATGAGACAAACCCATGCTATCCAGTGTAATTGTTTATTGTACTTTGTATGCTAGAGCAATGTTTGCACTTTGTACTTTTTTCTTGAGTGGTAAACGGTCCTTAAGGTCCTAACTCTACCACGTAAGATAAAGCTATTATTAGTAGACATCCATTGCAAAAACGAGAGAAAAATTTAAGCAGCCCTGAGAAAAAGGACCAGAGAGGAGCGCGAAAAAGGAAACAACGAGGTTAAGGTCGGATACCAACAGATTATAATCTACGGGAAATTGATACAATGGAAGGATTTAAACTGCCAGACGATCTCGATTAATCGAATCTATTTCTTCAGGAAGAAGGCAGGAGCTCAATGGACAAGTAGAGCAAGAGAGAGACAACTGTGGAGGGATCTGGAAAATCTGTACTCAGTGTCATGTTTTTTTTTCTTCCAAGCGCGACTGGCCTAGAAGGCCATTGGCCTACCAGCCGGCTGCTGGCCTCATATCCACATATGTTAATCGCAGTGGTAGACGATCATCTAGCCAGTGTAGGGGTGACGTGTAGTCAGCATGTCGGGCCCCCAGCCATTATAGCTGGTTTCCTCAATCTGGATTCGCTAATTCTTGTAGCTACCCAAATGCCTCACGATGCTGGATGGGCACAGGTTCCATAGGGTTGTTAAAAACTTGTGTGCATATAGTGATTGGATAAGTGAATAGAAACGCAAAAGTGCATCCACTTGTAATGCTATCACTCCTCAGACCTAGCTCACCCTAAGGAGTTAAGTCTCTGAGCCAAGCTTTGTTAATCAGGAGGTCCTTGCCCTTATGGGATCTACTCCATAGCAGGCTAAATTTATTATTGATTTATTATTAATACACAAATTTCACGATGCGTGTCTATATGATCTTATAGTTCCCTTGTATGTGCCTCAACGGGAGAGGCATTAACTGGGGAAAGAAAGAAAAAATAAAACTACAACGTTTATCAGATAAGTTAAATTACTCTACTCTGTTATCAGTTATCTGTTCCACCTAGAATTTCAAGTATATGAAGAATGAGAAATAATTTTATAATTTTAATGTAAATAATGAAGCGTTAGTTGTAAAGTTTAAGGGTAGTAATTCGCTTGGAAAGTGGGTTAGAGTTTGCAACTTGCACCTGACCCTCTTGATGCATGTACAAGTAGAAATATTAATTAAACCTTAGCTTGGTTAATTCTCTCGTTGGATTTGCTTGTCACGTTTTTAGCTTCTGTTTCATCAGCTAGTGTTGCTTCAAGTATATTTCCTTTTCTTTAAGTTATTATTGCCAGAAAGTCGCGCAATGTTTTCCTAATAAGACGTCGACTTTTCCAGAAAACAACAAATCTCTTTTGTCTTTATGCTTGTAGAAAGTAAAGAAATTCCTTCATTATCAAGTTCTATGTACCCATAACAAATTTAATTTTCTCCAAAGAAGAAGTTGGATTATAAGTGGAATTTAATTAAACAATTTCTGTTATTCATCTTAATATTTATATTTTTAAGAGACTAGCAAAGAAACACATTTCAAAATGCTATGTCATTTTAATTAAAGAAACTAAATGTAGTCTCATTCAGTCATTGGAACAAAGAATTACCATTACTACAAAATAAAACTATATTGTGAATTAAAATAAAATGCAATATATCTCAAACACTTGCGGTTAAAAATTATACGGATCTTAGAGAATTTGAGACACTTCGAATTTTATTTTATTTCAGAATATAGTTTTATGTAATACAGTAAAAGCTCCTTATTCGCGGTTCCGTTATTCGCGGTTTCATTATTCGCGGGTTAAAATATCGCGGCAAAAAATGTATTTATTCGCGGATCCAATCAATATATTAAAAGGATTAGTACCCTTTATTAACTCATCGGCATCTTTTTACAGCAGGCACGTGCCAAATCAACTTTTACAAAGAGCGATTCAAACCAGCGATTGAACCAGCGTCCCTCAAAACCAGAAGCAAGAACATAACCACTAGCCAACCGCGGCCGAATTACATCTTGCATAGAATATGTGAAATTGTACAATTTTTTCCTTTGGTATGATACAATGCATTTAATTGTTTTTGTAGAATAATACGCTAATAGGCTCACAAAAAAAATATTTATTTATGAAAAACGTGATGCAAAGACATTAAGATCTTTTTTTTGCTATTTTTGTCATAAGAACTAAAATGCAGAATTAAAATATGCGTACTTACGTTATTTCCATGCTGTAATGCATAATATATATATTATTAATATAACAATAACTAACTAACTCACTCACTGGCACTATCGAACCCGTAGGTTCATGGCCGCGCGGACATAAGCTCTCCATACATCCCTATCCTGAGCTAATGCTTTCCAATCATTCTCTGTATAATCTACTTCCCTCAAATCATAGTTAGTTATTCTCCCACCTCATTCTTGGTCTACCAACTGGGTGTTTTCCTTCTCGCTTTCCTACAAGAAGCTTCCATACAAGTCTTTCATTCCCCATACGTGCAACATGTCCTGCCCATCGCAGTCTACGAGACTTAACTGTTCTTATTATATCTGGCTTCCTATAAAGACCATGTAGTTCATTGTTATGGAGACTTCTCCATTCACCTGTCTGTTCATCTCTCTTTGGACCAAAAATTTTCCTAAGTACTTTATTCTCAAATACTTGTAATCTACTTTCCTCCCTTGAAGTAAGTGTCCATATTTCGCACCCATATAATGTAACTGGTAGAATAATAGTTTTATATATTTTCAGTTTAACGTTTTTTTGAAAGGAGTTGGGACATGAGGAGTCTCTGCACTGCATAATAGCACGCATTTCCAGAATTGAGCCTATGTTTAATTTCTTTGTGCATCTCATTCCTATTTGTGATTATTGTTCCTAGGTATTTGAATTCAGCAACTTCCTCAAAATTTCACTCATTTTTCATTAGCTGTTTATTTCCATTATATAATGAATTTCTGCGTGTGACCATATATTTAGTTTTATTGATATTTACTTCCAGTCCTAATTTCTTAGTGTTACTCAATAGTTTGTGCGTGTTGGCCTTTAGTATCTCCTCGCTATCGGCCAATAATACTACATCATCAGCATAAACTAACAGCTTATTAATACCATTGAGTTGTAATCCTTCCTCATTCTCTAAAGATTTAATTGCAGGCTCTAGTACAAAATTAAATAGTAAAGGAGATAGTGCATCTCCTTGCTTCAACCCATTCTGGATTTCAAAAGTGTCCGAAAACTGTTTGCCTACACGCACCCTACTCTCTTTGAACCATTTAGACACATTCGTATAAATATAACAATAACTTACATATTAAGTAATATGTAATTTGTTTTATTATCCGTTAATAATCAATTGAAATGTTTTTAATAAAACAGTTGTTTTCTATATTTATATAGTCCTTATGGAAAGTAAAATATTATTCGTGGTTTTATGGTCAAAGGAAAGGATGTTTTGTGCCCAAACGAGTCCGGTTCTTTTCCCATTAGTATAATAAATATACTAAGAAGAGGTAGAGTGTATTTTTCTTTGTAGATGTTGTTTTAGAAGGCTGTGTAATGCAGGTTTCACCCAAGGGAGACAGTCGTCTTACGTATGCAATAAAAACTACTCCTTATTCTTTAGATCTTGATGCTGTAAAAGAGTTCGTTCAGGCGTGAACTTACGCCAAGGACTTTTTTATTTCAAATTTATATTTAAGTCTCAGGTTCAGTCGAATTGACAATATTTTAACAATAAGCAATTTTATTACTAGATCTCTGATATTTAGGCTCAAAATGTATATTTAGGCACATTAAATATGCTTTGAGAACATATAGTAAGTTTATAAAATGCATTAGGCTTTTAAAAATTGTTTAACATATTATTTAACAGCAAAAACATATGAATTATGAAATTAATAAATTTAACCCTGGTGAACCAGATGTAATACGAATAATTAAGTATCGTAGAGTGCGATGGGTACGACATATTGGCACTGATGGGGAATGATTAGAGGGCGTGTAAATTTGTTACGGGAAACCAGAGGGAAAGCACCTCCTACGTAGACCACACGTAAAGGGAAGAGTGATATTAACTATGATTTGAGGTAGATGAATTTAACACGAAAATCATTAGCTTAGGATAGGAATATATGGAGAGCTTAAATCTCAGCTGCCATGATCCCATCAGCACATTGTCCTTTATATCCCGCCTCATCACACTGTATATTATTCGTTATCTTTTACGGTGTCACTTACCAAAACATGGAATTCCCTTCCACCCTATATCAGAGACTGTCAAACTATAACATCCTTCAAAAACAAACTAAAGAATTATTTAATAACAAACTAACTTATACACCTCACTGATAGTATTCTTTTAGCAATATTAATATATTTAATTATTTATGTAAATAATATTAAGAATAACAAATATTTTTATTTGTTTTGTTTTAAATATTGTATGATCGTAAAATTAGTTTTCTATATCTCATTATTTTCCTGTTTTTATATACACTAGACAGGGACAATTTAATATGTCTTGCTTGTATACATTTTATTATTAGTTTTAGTCTTAATTTTAACTAATATTAACTGGTTGTATTATAGATCGTAATATGTATATTAGATATTATCTTTTGATCAAATTTTTACTTAGTGTTTAATATTAGAGTTAATTAAGATTGTTATATTCTTATGTAATATATATTTGTCCTGGTGAGTGGAAGAGAAGGCCACATGGCCTTAACTCCACCAGGCTAAATAAATCTTTAAAAAAAAAAAACCTTCGAGTTGAATAGTACCAGTTTATAATTGAAATGAAACTAATTAATTCATTGTACTGTATCTACTTATTGCTCTGATGATATACTTTTTTCGCATCGCTATAATACGACCACGTGCAAGCCGTAGCCTAGTTGCTTAAGACCCATCGGGAGTGCGAGTCCCGGCGGGTCAGGATTTTTTAACTGACCCAAACCTTCTGATGGCAGCATGACTCTGGGATCGATTCAGACTCTATTGAAAATGAGTACCAAACTCTTGTTCCGGGGGATAAAGGCGGTCGCGACGCAGGGCTGACAATCTCGCTGAATCAATTGTCGATTGTATAGAAAATGTGAGAGTCTTAATCTCCTATTATCCCAAGGGCATCCTAAGGCCTGCAATGCGATCACTTTACCTTTACCTTTAAGATAATACCAATTAGGTATATGTAAATGTAATCTAAAATGGCAAGGTTACAGCCCCATTGATTGCGATATGCAAGACATGTAGCACAGATCTTTAATGAAATAGAGATATTGAATGTTCGTGTAGGAAAGCCAAAGAAAAAATGGATGGGCCAAGAATGTGATGGAAGAATAATAGCAATCATCATTTGAGTAAGGTAAATTATACAGGGAATGATTGAAAAACATTATCTCAAGATAGGGATGAATGGAGAGCTTATTTTCTCGTGGGCATGAACGTCCGTATTTAATAGTGCAATGAATCAGTTTTATAAATGTTCCCGCAATACTAGCCATAAAAGTAACTATAGCCAAGGCTTCGTGCTAACACTTCATCAATACTCATGAAATACTAATTAGTTCTTTCATGTATTGCGTGAGCCCTGGATAAAAAAATCATAACATTTTCCTCACATTGAAATTAAACGAGTGAAAGCATACCGAGGTTTAGATGATTGACTTTTATTTTAATATTTTTCCTACATTGTGTAGACCTGTCTTCAAAACAATTTTAAAGAAGTTTACTATTTTTATCTAGATCTAAATATAACTGTAGTCAGTGAAGTAAAATGTAGTTGTTTAGTATGTTATAAAACTTATAACATACCGCGTCGGCCGCGGTGGACTAGTGGTTATGCTCCTTCCCTCTGGTCCCGAGGGTCGCGGGTTCAAACCCGGCCGGGGTCGATGGATTTTTTAGGACGGAAAAATCCAAGGAGCAGGTCCTCCGGGAGGGACTTTAAGCCGTGGGTCCCGAGTCTGAAGATTTTCAGGCTTGTAAAAGATCCTTAAGCCTGAATGAAAAGGCCTCTAAGCAAAATTTACCGAATTTTCCCGTCCTAGTACTACCTTGGTTTCCTAGATGTCAATATGAGGCGGAACGCTGACCACGTACCACTCAAAATGCCATCTATACGAAAACAAGTGTAACTAAATTAGTATGGTTCAAATTATTTCCTGTAGGGGGAGAGCGCCTAAATCTCTATAAAGGAAAAACATAGGCTTACAATACAATATAAAACTTATGGAGCTTGTGAAGATACTACCAAGTTCATCTAATTACTTGTTCCTTAACACTTAATGTAGGATATATCTGAGTTTCTCTTCTAGTGCTGTGTAAAATATGTCAGTGATAGTAAAATAACCTGTTTTGTGAATATATATAATGTTCATTGGTGTATGTACTTTGTTAAATTATTTATCGTAAGTAATGGCACGAGTGATTTCCAATTTATCTACAGAATTTGGAAATCAAGAGTGGCATTTGTTAGGACTATTTAACGAATAAAATTAAACTGTTTACTCACAAATAATTATTTAACTATAGTTATATTAAAATATTTATAGATTTAATGTAAACGGCGATGTTTGAAAACAAATGAGAAACGATTGGTACGCTTAATTTGCTTCTTTTGTTCTTCACTGCAACCAGATCATACTATTTATTTCCAAAGGATCGCAATATTGTAAGAATGCAACCTAGTGGAAAAATTTATAACCAACATCGTAGATATTAATTAATTTCTAATATCCTATGATGTAAGTATGTCAATTATATTTTTCTGCAACGTCATTTCCTGGAAAATAATTCGTTTAAAAAAGGGCATAATCAATTACTACAAACGTTTTTATATTATCTCCCGCTCGCGCTATGTGCTGACACTCATGAACTATATATTCAATCCGGTAGCCACATTTCTTACAGAGTCAGTCACTGCAAAATAATGCTATGACCTATTCAGAATGTTATAAAGGAGGAGCTTTCTTTAATATGATAACCTTCAGTTGATAAATTCGAGGCGAAACATGACTGTGATTGGTTGTAAATAAAGAATCATTGAAATGTGATTGGTCATTGACTCCCATTTGGGGCATGAGTTAAATAGTCATAAGGAATGCCACAACTGATTTTTAATTTATCTACAGGATTTGGAAATCAAGAGTGGCATTTGTTAGGACTATTTAATGAATAAAATTAAGCTATTAATTAAAAAAGTTACTGTTTAAATATAGTTACCAGTATTTTAAAATATTTATACATTTAAGTAAACGACTAAGTTTGAAAATAATTATGTTGCAGTTAATAAACATAATCACACATTTCTGATCATATTATTTATTGTCAAATAGGATAGTAATCAGTGATAACCCACTAAGATTACAATGTTGTAAGATTGCAACCTAGTGGAGAAAAAATGAAACACATCAAAATGTATATTATAACAAACATTATAAACTAACTAAAACTAACTCACTGGCACTATCGAACCTGTAGATTCATGGCCGCGCGGACATAAGCTCTCCATACATCCATATTCTGAGCTAATGTTTTCCAATCATTCCCTGTACAATCTACTTCCCTCAAATCATAGTTAATTTTATTCTTCCACCTCATTCTTGGTATACCAACGAAGCTTTTTCCCTCTGTTTTCCTACAAGAAGCTTCCATGCACGTCTTTCATTCCCCATTCGTGCCACATGTCCTGCCCATCGCAGTCTACGAGACTTAACTCCTCATATTACATCTTGTTTCCTATAAAGACCATGTAGTTCAATGTTATGAAGTCTTCTCCATTCACGTGTCTGCCCGTGTATGAGCCTTTGGCATGGGTTCACTGAAGCAGTCTCTGCCCGGATAACCGAATATATAGGTTTTTAATTAATTTTTAAAGAAATAACACAGTAAAATGATTATTTAAAAACACAATTATTGAACACACAATTATCAAATTTGTAATTCGAAGGAATCTGTTCGTTGTTTGCCATATTCAACTTAATTTTTGGAGAGTCAGTCACTGCAAAATAATGCACTGACCTGTTCAGAATATTAAAAAGGAGGAGCGTTTTTTTTACTTTGGTAAACAGAATTCGATAAATAGCGAGGTGAAACACGACTGTTATTGGTTGTAAAACAAAACTCATTGAAACGTGATTGGTCAATGAACCCCATTTGGGGCATGAGTTATATAGTCATTTTATATATTTTTTTTTTCAACCTCTTTTGAATCAATAATATCTGTGAGAGTTGTTTCTTCCCTAGTGCTCAGTATTTCTTCATCCTTTCTGATCTTCATTTACTCCCATCTTCCGAGATAATAGGTTTGGATTTTTGTGTAGATTTATCTTCGAAACTTATGTTTTTATCTTGAATAATTAAATTTATCTGTTCGATTGATTAGTGAATATTCTGTAATCTGTAATTATACTAGATCTTTATTCAGTTTCTTTAAACCAGTTGGTGTTTGATTAGCGGTTACGGAAAACATCAAATATTTGTTTGGTTAATCTGCTATGGTTCATTCTGAAAAGGTGACCGTAAAAATGCATTGTCCTTTTTCCCATAGTATATTAGTTTTTTTTTCATTTTTTGTAGAGAAATTTATTCTCGATGTACATTATCTTATCTTGAAATTTTGGTTCTATGATATTCCTTACAATTTTCTTCCATTTACCACAGGTTTCTGCATTTGGCCGTTGAAATTCATGATTAATGTTACTGCTGCATACAGATCTTCTGGTTTGATCACAGTCTTACAATTTGTAATTTTTAATTCTCTTGAAACGGATTTTTGTGGTATATATCTTTTATTTTAGAAAGCAGACTTACTCCTTATATTGATGAGATTCTAGGAGATCATCTACATCGATTTAGAAGAAACAGGTCTACAACAGATCAGATTTTTAGCCTAAGACATATTTTAGAAAAGAAATGGGAATATTACAGAACTGTAAATCAATTATACGTAGACTTCAAAAAGGCATACGATTCAATTAAGACGGAGAAGTCATGTAGTATCCTGCTGGAGTTCGGAATTCCTAAAAAGTAAGAGTTATACAAATTTGTCTAAATGGCACAAAGGGTAGGGTGCGTGTAGACAAACAGTTTTCAGACACTTTTGAAATCCACCATGGGTTGAAGCAATGACATGCTCTATCTCCTCTACTATTTAATTTTGTACTAGAGCATGCCATCAAATCTGTAGAGGCTGAAGAAGGCCTACAACTCAATGGTATTAATAAACTGTTGGTTTATGCTGATGATGTGGTACTATTGGGCGATAGCATGGAGATACTGAAGGCCAACATGCACACACTACTGAGTAACACTAAGAAATTCGGACTGGAAGTAAATATCAATAAAACTAAATACATGGTCACACATAAAAATACATTATATAATGGAAATGGACAGCTAATGACAATTGAGGGAAATTTTGAAGAAGTGGCTGAATTCAAATACCTAGGAACAATAATCACAAACAGGAATGAAATTAAACATAGGCTCAATTCTGGAAATGCGTGCTATTAAGCATTGCAGAGACTCTTGATGTCCCAACTCCTTTCAAAAAACGTTAAACTGAAAATATATAAAACTAATATTCTGCCAGTTATATTGTATGGATGCGAAACATGCACTCTTACTTTAAGGGAGGAAAGGAGATTGCGAGTATTTGAGAATAAAGTTCTTAAAATGTTTGGACCAAAGAGAGATGAACAGACAGGTGAATGGAGAAGACTACTTAAGAGTGAACTACATGGTCTTTATAGGAAGGCAGATATAATAAGAACAGTTAAGTCTCGTAGACTGGGATGGGCAGGACATATAGCATGAATGGGGAATGAAAGACGTTCATGGAAGCTTCTTGTAGGAAAACTAGAGGGAAAACGCCCAGTTGGTAGACAAAGAATGAGGTAGGTTTTTCTGTGATCTAAGGTTTCTTAATATTCTTGCTCTCTTTGTATCCTATTGTTTCCTCTGCAGCTATCTGTATAGAGTTTTTCAAATGCCTCCAGTGTCCCTTGGTATTGCCATGTGAGATTTCCATGGTAGAGGCTTTCTCCTGAAAATTTTGTTGGAATTTTCTCCTTTCCTCTTCAGTTTTAAGTTTCTCGAAGTCAAACCTCTTTGTTGCCTGTTTTCCTCTTATCTTCTTCAGGAAAATATCTACATCGCCTATTAGTAAAGACATGGTCTGAATTGATATCTGCTCCTGGTACGGTCTTCGCATTTTTCAAACAATTTCAGAATCTTTCCTGAATCTGTATGTAGTCGATCTGATATCGTTAGTTGTCCATAGGGCTTATCTATGTGTATCTTCTTTTATGCTGTTGAAACATTGTATTTCCAATTATCATAGAATTTCTTTTACAGAAACTCACCAGTGATTCGCCTCTCTCATTCCTTTTTCCTGATCCAAATATTCCAACTATACTTCCATCCTGTCCTTCTCCAACTACATTCCAGTCACCCATTAGGATAACACATGCCCTCTTCTTCTCTCTCTCTCAACAATCTCTTCTATCTTGTCATATCTTTTCTCAACTTCTTCATCTGCTAACCCACTATGGGGCATGTAAATTTGCACTATCACCAAGTCCACTTTTTCCCTTCTAAACTCACCATTATCATCCGATTATCCACATAACGCACTGATATCACTTTTTCTTTCACACACCTGGTCCTAATACTACACCGACACAATGATTTACTTTAGAATCACCACTGGAATAAAACATTCTAAATTCATCACTCACTAATTCACCACTTTGTTCCCACCTCACTTCTGATATTGCCAGCACATCCACTTTGTTTCTTCTCATTTCTTCCTTCAAATTTTCCAGTTTCCGGCATGCAGAAGAGTTATCACATTCCAGGCTCCAGTCCATAGTCTTCTTTTCTTCTGTTGTTTTGACTGCATGATGTTTCCTTCCGCACTATCCCCCTCCCGGACATCCGAATGGGGGATAATTTAAGTCCGGTGTATTTTACCGTGGAAAGACTCATCATGCCATGTTTGCAGCTTTACTAGGGATATATAGGTGTGGTAGCTTCCCGTTTCTTTCCACACCCCACACTCCCTTTTGCATCTTAAAATCTTAAAAGATCATAAGATAGTCCCGAGGGGCCCACCTTGGAGGTGAGGAGAGTGAATTTGGCTAAGTTAGACCCTCCGGACGTCACTGAAATTCACCCCAGAGGTTAAATATCAGTTCCATCAGGGTTTGTGACCAGATCAAAGATCCGGAAATCCCAATTAGCCTCAGCCCCACATTAATTTTCAGTCATTTAGGCGTAGCAGCGCACACATAGTATTAGCTAATTCCTTACATAATATAATTCCCTTAATCTTTTTCAGTTCTCGATCTTATACTATGTCCACCGCTATGGTCTCGAGGTAGCGTGCTGCCTTGTCATGCAGCGGGCCCGGGTTCGATTCCCGGTCGGGGCAGGCTCCTGGGTTAGGATTTTTCGGAGTTTTTCCTCATCTGTAAGACAAATATCAGGAATCGTAGGGCCTAACTGTCCCCGAAAATCATCCGGCCATCATCATCATCTTTATCATTATCATCATTCTTCACCGGTGTGGAAAGCAACGGGAAGCTACCCACCTATAATTCCCTAGTAAAGCTGGATGGATCTTGTACTATCTCAAGACCCAGATTTAACCATGCAAACACAAGTGAAACATCTGAAAAAAATATGTTCTCTATATTATCTAAGACTATTGAATAAAGTAGTCCTTGTTTCATTAAAACAAACTCTTATTTAAAATCTCGTGATGCCATACTTCGATTATTGTAGCGTTTTATTTAAGTACCTAAGTTTTTCTTGTCGCAGAGACTGCACAGTGTCCATAATACTTGCGCTCGTTTAATTTTTAACATTCGCCATTATAATCGTATTTCCATACACTTCAATAATCTCTCTAGGCTCCATCATAGCAACACATAAATTGCACGTTCTTTCACTTGTTTTCGATCTTGTGCACTATTTCATCCTTAGTTATCTGGTGTCCTGATTTGACAATCTTCTCACTACAGGTTTTACACTAAGTAATGAGATAAATTTGCTAACAATGCTTCACAGCATTTCTCTTTATTCTACTTATTCCAGAGTAGCTCTTACCGATCCATTAAGTCAGTCCCTTAAGATATCAGCGATTTTCCGCACACTTTATATCTTAAGTCACACTTACACAATTATTTGTTGTTAAATTTTTAATTTTTCTCCGCAATGAAATCGATTCAGTACCATCAGCAGTCACTTTTCTATCTTGTATATGATATTTTTTGTTCGTTGAATCTAGAGTAAATCAACATATATTATAGATATTAATTGTATAGCATGTAATCTTTAATGCTCTTCGTAATTTAGATACAAGACTTATTATTGAAAATTTCATCCAACCTGATTGAATTGTAAACAAGCCTTAAGGCCTTGACTCTGTCAGGTAAATTAAATAGACTATATTATTATTATATAAGTCGACGACAACCTAGGAAAAGTTCTGTTGGAAAATGAGGGCGGGACAAGAAATTTCTAAATTTTGAGGTTGATCATTATTGTTATTTTTATTGTAGTTCCATCCATCCATAGTAATTCTGCCCGAAGGCAGGCCCTTCACTGCAATCATAGCATTTTCATGCTATGCTTGCAGCTTTACTAGGGAATTGTAGGTGTGGTAGCTTTCCGTTGCTTTCCAGGATGAAGGATGATGATGAGGATGATAATGATAAGCATGGCCATATGATTTCGGGGACCGTTTGGCCCTTAACGTTTTCCTGACATTTGTCTTACAGGTGAGGAAAAATCCCGAAAAAAAACCTCACCCAGAAAAACTGCCCCGACCGGAGATCGAACCCGAGCCCGCTGCGTGACAAGGCAGCACGCTACCTCGAGACCACAGCGATGGACTTATTGTAGTTATGGACACTGAATTAACATTTATAAAAAATAATACATGTGTAAATGATACATGTTTGTTATTCTTGTTTTAAGAAAAACAAATCTATACTCGTGTCTGGCGCAGTACTAGGCCGAGGGACGAAATGTGATGAAGCCATTATTTTTCAAGATTGAGGGACGAGATGTGATGAACCCCCCCATTTTTTAAGGTCTGTGATATAAAAGGATGCCGGCTCTCTCTCTCTCTCTCTCTCTCTCTCTCTCTCTCTCTTTCCCTCTCTCTTTTTATCTTAGTTTAACATCTTCCTTAAAGGTTATTTTATGTGCCTCATGCCTCTCTGGTCTCACAGGGACAAGACATGTCCGGAGAGTATTTCAATCTCTGTATCACACACTTACGTTTTGTCCACACCTGGCAAGTTATCAGCTCAATGCCAGGAACACCACCGAGAAAGCACGAACGTTTAAGACAAGACACGCCATTCACTCATGGATCCATACTAAACAAGGAGTATATGACATGTATAATTGTGATAATCACATGATGTTGTGGCACAATTTTGGCCTTAAACGTTTCTGACATTTATTTTACAGTTGAGGAAAAACTCGAAAAGAAAAAAAAACAATTTTCACCGAGGAAACTTGTGCTGACCGGAGATCGTACCTGCGTTCGCTGCATACAAGACAACGATGTTAAAAGTTGAATTATAAAAAATAGTTATTTTTTGTGTTAATTGATTTCTTTTAAACTCGAAGTAATATTAATTTCAGAAGCAAACATTATTTTGTCTGGAGATTTGTAGGTCATCATGTGAGCCCAAAACTAATTTAGAGATTTGTAATTGAGTTTTCAATACACGAGTTGTCAAGTGCTTAAATGCTTTACACTGTTCTTAAAAACAAAGATCGAATTTGTTTAGATTTGAATGTTTATCATTTAACTATGTTACAGTTATTTCTATTAAGTTTTTACGATATATAAAGTGTTCTCGTCTAACCTTTACAAATTGTAAAAGTTTTATACTGTCCTAAAAATAATGGTTCTATGTTCGTGTTCAAGCATAAACTTCCTTTTGAAAATTGTATTTAAAATTCATACTTGAACCTAAAAGTTAATGTGTTGATCAAACTTTACAAGATGTACTATTCAAAGGTAAAACGCGAACATCCGTGGTAATTATAACTGAAAAAAGATCTGAAAATTAAGGAAACTGATATTTATTACGCGAAGTACTTTTTTTTTGTTGGGAGCGCGACTGGAATCCAAAGTCCGCACGGTTCTTGCATATATTAAGTGCGAATGTCTCTCCCAAAAAACATACTCTACATCTCCGTTAAAATCTCTTAATATAGCTAATCTTAACAATTAAAGATGGGTTGTTGGGTGTGATGTCCCAAGTTGTAGATATGTGATTGTAATAATTTAAATCACTGTAATTTTGCAACGGCACTAATAACTCCCGTCAGGGGAATGAGGAAATGTTTCTTACACAAACAAATAACGACACTTTGTTAACAGTTAAAATAAATGTTATTTTATTAAAACTCTCACTTCAGTTTAGATGAATCTTGTAGATCAATAATTCAAAAGGCTCCGATTTAGGTTAATAATTTTCACTTATAGAAGATTACAATTTTATGTATATAATGGATGACGAATTCTAACGGTAAATCCTTCAAGTATTATACTTTATTTCCACTTATGGACTATTTGTATTCAAGATGGATGAAATTTATATTACTATATGACCTTCCATAACTCCAACACTATTCTTTCAATCAATATCAAGATAATAAACCACTATTCTCTCATTTCTTGAGGAGTCGTTACTTAACATGTCTGACCTCCTCCAAGTATTGCAGCTATTTTGTTATTCTGTTATAACCTCGAAGTTCTCATTGGTCCAACTGAAAAGGAAGGAGTACTGCTAGCTGACTCCCATCCAATTCATCCAATCCCATTTATTTGCTTATAAAAATATCAATTTGAATATTTGAAGTATTTTTACATATATTAAATCAGTTAGAAAAGCATCTAACTGTATTAACAGTTTATATTGACCAGTTTGAATTTTTATATACTTACCAAAATTTGAATTCTCTAAATCAATCTTATGTCCATTCTTAATAAAAATAAATAGAATTATATTTAAATATTAAATAAACAAAACAAAAACCCTTATTATTATTATTATTATTATTATTATTATATGGGGATAAATATCCGGTTTTACAATACACATGTAACCCATATCCAAATTTCATAGAAGTGTCATTGATAAAAAAATACGCTCTTCCAAATTATACCACATGCGTAAGTTATTATTTTCTCGACATTATATAAAAAAACCTAATTAAATGAGTGTGGCATGCAAAAGTGATACCTACGTGCCTTAGGATTTCTCTGGAGTAGAAGGAAGTTATGGCTCCTACGTTTCAAGATAATTGGCACGAGATATCACCCGGGTTGTCAACCCTGTGTCACGGCTGCTTTGAAATATTCATTTTATTTTTCGTTAATAATTAACAAGGCGAATATATTATGGATGACGGTGATAGCTAGATGATGTTTCGGGGACCATTTGAGACTTTAAACATATAATTAGTATTATCTACATTTATTGTTCCAATATATTTGGTATTTAGTGTGACTTAAAAGTAGTTTATAGCAGTTTGACAGTTATTAATTTATATAATCCGTAGGCTTCACTGATATAAAAACGTGAAACTATATTACTTTGGTATTTTTATATAAGACCATCGGACTGGCTCAGGAGGTACCATGCCTGCTTCCCTAGTAACGAGTCCAGGTTCGATACCTTGCGGGTTTGAAGATTTTAATTGTTAAATTAGGTACACCGTGTTCCAAAATGATGGACGGGATTTCGAAGTCGTTTAATTTTCCTTACATGATTTAGATAAGAACAAAACTTACAAGGAATTAAACAGAAACTCGTTGAGTTTTCATAACATACTTTATTCGATGTGAGCACCTTTCGTTACATGGTACGTATCTAGCCGATAGTCTAATTCCTCCCAAACTAAACCTTGCTAAACATATTTGGAGTAATGGACTCATCATCAGCAAAAGTCCTTCTTCTCAAGTCTCGAAGTTCGATGGGAATTGGTGGTACATACGGGTGGTCCTCCGCATACCTCCACAGGAAGAAATCACAAGGTGTGAGATCAGGAAACTGTGGAGGCCATCGGGAATATACCATGTAATCCGGACCGGCGCATCCTACCTTCGCCGCGGAACACTATCGTGATCGTGGACATCCCGAACTTTTCCTTTCACAAATACACCTAGTTGTTTCTAACTGTTTATACCATCGACGGATATTTTTATCTGACGGAGTATCAATTTCCCATTTTTGCTGTCGGAAAGCTCGCTACACTGCAACAGTGGAACTAGACCTAGCAAATTGCAACACAGAGAGTGACCTCTGTACAGGAGTCGCTATTTTAACAAATTTAACGCTGTGACGTAATAATGGCAAGAAACAAATTACTGCATACATATATAAAACTTTCACAGTTTTTCTCTCATTATAGCAAATAATCACGCATCCAATTTCGTTTGTAAAGCTATACCAACTACTTAAAACCCTGTCCACCATTATGGAACACGGTGTAAATTAATTTAATTGTATACTTCTAAATTTCAGGGCCAGGAGTAGTGGTGGTGCTCAATTTCTAATCACTAAATTGTCCATCAGATTTCTTCATTAAATGTTAAATTCCTTTTCACTTAATATGTTACTCTTAATGGCGAATAGTCAGTTGAATTGGGACCCACTGCCTGGCGGCCCTCTTTGTAATTTTCTGTAGGAGTTAGCTACATGCCACTTACTGGATTTTACCTTCTCCCTTCTCTTCATCATCATACATATACACATATAACACACTTTTCATACACAGACACATGGAAATATAATCATCCTACAATCCTCTCTGTTCACAATACAACAATACATTATTAAGTAAAGTGGTTTGCCCAAACAGTGCGTAAATTGAAAATAGATCACACTAATGCCATCTATCCTTCCAGCGCGGAACTCGAAGAATGTAAAGTGCTGTGGTTGACAATACAATACATATTATTTTTATTGAACTTATTGTTTATTCCGCATGGATGGTTTTATATTGAACTAGTATAATTTTTTACGTTAAAACGATTGAAATGATATCTTAGGAAGACTTAACTCGTTTACGGCCGAAGCGTAGTTGAGGAAAGTGTTTCGAAACTAATTTATGAAATCATTATTATACTCTTACAATGTACATTTAACAAAAAAAAAAAAAGAATGAGCGGACTCTTCATCTCGAACATTTCAAGTTTTTAACGCGCGATTTACATGAGTGAACTAGTTTTATTGTAATATATTATGAAATGTATATATTATATGATTCATAATATTAATATTAACTATGTTACGGCATAATATTAATATTAACTATGTTACAGCATAACAGAGATAGCCAAATATGAATTGTTAACAAATTAATTCTGGCTCAACTGTTTGGGATATCTAAAAACACACTAACATGTTAAAGCTACATATATAGCCATAGTAATTCTACCCGAGGACAGGTCTTTCACTGCAATTATAGCATTATCATGCTATGCTATGCTTTGCAGCTTTACTAGGGAATGGTAGGTGTGGTAGCTTCCCGTTGCTTTCCACACCGGTGAAGGATGATGATAATGATAAGGATGATGATGGCCATATGATTTCGGGGACAGTTTGGGCCTTAAAGTTTTCCTGACATTTGTCATACAGGTGAGGAAAAACCCCGATAAAAACCTCACCCAGAAAAACTGCCCCGACCGGGGATCGAACCCGGGCCCACTGCATAACAAGGCAGCAAGCTACCTAGAGACCACAGCAGTGGACTATATATATATAATCTTGTGAACAGACGCAAAAATGAGTTCGTAATTATAAATTACGGTACTTCTGAGTCTAAATTATCGAACGTTACAAATGTTGTGTTAATTAAAGGTATATATATATTGTGTTAATTATATATATATATATATATATATATATATATATATATATATATATAATTAACACAATATTTGTAACGCCCGATAATTAGACTCAGAAGTACCGTAATTTATAATCACGTATTAATTTTGCGTCTGTTCACAAGAGATCCCCGTTATTTCATGTATTAAATAATGTTTTGAAATATCACGCGAATTTTCATCTATTTGAACATCGTTTCGCTCCAGTCGTGGGTATTTTTGATGAGATCAAAGCTCTTGTGGCATTGCCCATGACAATTACATTTGTAATAACGAGATTGCAATATAAGTAGTTTGTTACGCAGAGCTGATATTGTACCGTTACCACGATGTGTTTACAAATGGTGTGGTTACAACGGTATTATATTATCATTGGTTTGAAAATGTCATGTTTGGATTGGGTTTATTGCATCACAACACTATCAAGTGTGTTGAAATTTTGAAAATGTATTTCATTAACAGTGTGCACGTAACGGATTTGGTGATGGATTGTATGTGAATAATTGATTATTTTCATTAGGAGCCGGATATTCTCGAGAGCTGTTAAAACACTACCATTACCACATACGTGGTTTTCGCGCTCCCATTTTTGTAAATATTTATAAGACCCACACTGGTGTTCCTGTGTGTTATGTTACACCTAATACAATTTGTGGTTGAAATGCAACTTGTACAATCAAATTCAAAATAATATAAATTAATATTCTTCTTCTTCTTCTTCTTCTTCTTCTTCTTCTTCTTCTTCACTTCCTGGTTTCGGCATTAATTGCCTGTAACGTCTTAACTAATAGATCTAAGACCATTCCTTCCTCTCAGAAAATAATGTAAGATTTTATTCGGTAATCTACTACTTTCCATTCTTTCTACATGTTCTTTCCGCTGAATCTTCTTATTAAATATATTTTCTTTTATGGAGTAGATCTGCATAAATTAACAATATTAAAAAATGAAATTACACTAATGATTCCAACCTAGAGGAATGCAACTCTAAAATCTCAATTTTTCGGTATACTCATTTTAAGGGTGTGGCAGGGGTACTTCCTAGAATTAAAATTTATTTGGGACCATACAATAAGCTGTTGTTATACAGTGGTTAACGGTAACTCAAGGGTTGGCAGGTACATGTAACTAGCGAAGTAAAATTAATGTGTATTTATAAAAGTGTAAATTCGATTGACGGATTGAATATGGTCCGATTTGAAAAACAATAAATTTTGTTAAAAGGGAATACATGAGCCAATTTTAAAACTTCCTTGGGAAATGAATATAAAAGGTCAAGAAATTTTATTGTTCACTTACAGTGAGGCCAGTAGCTCCCATACGAGTACATATAGAGAGGAGCCAGTTGCTCTAATGCGATTACAGAGTGGGCTAGTTTATCATATTACGAGTATTCAGGAGCCAGTTGCTCCCACACCCAAAACTGTGATTCAATTTAAATATATTCTAGGGAAGTCTAGATTTGCTCAAGTAGTCTACAAGATATTATTAATTCGTTGTGAATATTGTGTTGTTCATAAGAGGTTAACATAATAAACCCTTTTTAATTAATTACACAACTCATTGTTACTGATCATCGAATTCCTTATCCTTCACACCAGTAGAACCCATAAATAAGCTTAATCTAAAACACGCCCTGAAGAGACCCTCGTGCCTACTAAAGCTTGCTGCAAGGGGGAAATGTTTTTAAAGTACAGATAATAAGTAGATTGTAATAAATAATATTCAGGGTGTTTCAGAATAAGTATTACAATATTCTACGTGATATAGAGGGGACTTAGTAGATAAAGTTTTTATATGAAACCCATGTCCGGAAAAATAACCATTTCGATGTAAAATAAGTTTGAAGATCGAAACACAATGGGCTGATATCGTGCGTCTTCTTTCAGAAATAAGTATTACAGACTTCTGGGGTTGTATACTACACCTGTCGAGTCGGAGGAAAATCTTCCCGCACGAATTCTGGCGGCCGCAAAAATTATTGAGCACACATCAGATCTTATGGGACGTGTGTATGAAAACACGTGTCCCATGTATACTTTGCGCAACGAACAAAAGGGTCGCCACTTGGAACCACACTTTTAGTACAACCCATAGAAGTCTGTAATACGAATTCTGAAACACAAGGCACACGATATCAACTCATTGTATTTTCGAGCTTCAAAACCTATTTTACATCGAAATGGTACATTTCTGAACATGGGTTCCTTATCAAAACTTTATCTGCTAAGTCCCCTTTACAACCCATATAAGTCGGCAATACTTATTCTGGAACACTCCGTATATCTCTGATTTTAATCGCCTGAAATTATTAAAATACTTTGTGTTAATTCACTTTATCGGCTCGCATTTCTCAGAAACTGCAATGAGTACCATAAAAAGAACTACCAAATATTCACCGTATTCGGAGCATGTCTCACTTTCTGTGATAACATACGGTACCGATTGCGGAGGGCGGCCTAGAAACAAATGTCTGCATTCTAGCTTCAAATTACCGCATAATATATCGAGTACCTGCCCGGTACTATAAAATAATTGTATTTGAGATAGGGCTACGAATTTTTCGGGTTACCTTAGTCATTGTATGACGAACTTCCTGTAGAAGGTTATGTAGGTAGTATTTAAAACCATTATTTAATATATAGTATGCAAAATATTAGGGCTTTCCATATACAGGGTGTAACAGGACCCCAACGACAAAATGATAGGGATGATAGGTCATGCAGAGAGGATCATTTTTTTTTGTGAAGGAACACATAGTCGCAAACACATTATTTATGAGTTAAGCGCAGATGAAGGTGTTCACCCGTAAGGGTCGGAATTGAATACAAATAATTGTATACGTAAAATTTTATTAAAAATATACATGTTTTTACAATAAGTGTTCAAACAGTCGACCCTGTGCCTCATTGCATATTTGATATCGTCGCAGCAACGATTGGCCAGCACGGCCGGGCATGGCAGGATTCTTTTTGACGTCATCAAAACACTTATTGTTTGAACACTTATTGTAAAAAGATGTCTTTTTCAATAAAAGTATACGTGTACAATTGATTGTATTCAATTCCGACCCTTACGGGTGAAAACTATCATCTCCTCATAACTCATAAACGACGTGTTTGCGACTGTATGTTCCTTCACACTTCACAAAAAATTGTCCTCTCTGCATGACCTACCACCTCTATCATTTTGTCGATGAGGTCATGTTAACGCTGTATAATGGAAAATTTGATAAATAATGGCAACACTACTATAACATTACAAACTTAATTAAAAATATCTTGTCAAGTCAACTGTATATGTTGCCAAATCCTTGGAAAATGGCTGCACTTATGAAGCACAATTTCTGGATATGTATTTCATCTGATCTATCTAGAGCTTTCTGGATATCAACTCTTGATTGAATTCGAATGTCTTGTAGAAGTTCTTTGATCTTTCTACATAAGTTATAGTCACAAGGGCTCTTGTCTGGTGAATTTGATGGATGTTTGAATACTTCCTAATTCCACCCTGTAAACAAATTCTATTGAACATCTTTTTTAAGGCGATATTACTTATTACATATGAGAAAGAGTGAATGTATTAACAAAATATAGCTATTTCTAGACTTTCAGTATTACAGAATTATACAGCAAGGACTACTCAACAACATACTACAATTTTACAAAGGCCACCATTAGGATCAGTGATTTACAACAGTGTTGCCATTACTTATCAAATGTTTTAGTAGGCCTATATATAAATAAATAAATAAATATATATATATATATATATATATATGATATGATATGAAGAGAGAAATGAATGCTTGAGTCCGGATTTGGACCCGAGTCTCTAAACTCTGTACGTATAGCGCTCTAACGACCTGAGCTACCCAAGTATTCCAATTCAAATATACATTTTTCTTATATATGTAGTATTCTCAATTCACACAAGAGGTAGCGGAAATTTGTTCCGACTGACATCTAGTGGCTAACATAACAGTTCAGCCTTTTTTTAATAGTTATAACATCTAAGTATAATACAAGCGTCACTGCTATAAAGTAAAAATTCTCTTTAAAAATTTGCTTAACTGTTATGTTAGCCACTAGATGTCAGTCGGAACGAATTGCTTGTACCTCTTGTGTGAAGTGAAAATAATATATATATATATAAGAAAAATGTATGTTTGAATTAGAATACTAGGGTAACTCAGATCGTTAGAGCGTCCCGACTCAAGTATTCATTTTTCTTTTCATATCATATTTGCCTTCATTGCCAAATCTCAAAAATGTAGTTATAACATATATATATATATATATATATATATATATATATAGTTTTCAGACACTTTTGAAATCCAGAATGGGTTGAAGCAAGGAGATGCACTATCTCCTCTACTATTTAATTTTGTACTAGAGCATGCCATTAAATCTTTAGAGAATGAGGAAGGCTTACAACTGAATGGTATTAATAAGCTGTTAGTTTATGCTGATGATGTAGTACTACTGGCCGATAGCGAGGAGATACTAAAGGCCAACACGCACACACTATTGAGTAACACTAAGAAATTAGGACTGGAAGTAAATATCAGTAAAACTAAATATATGGTCACACGTAGAAATACATTATATAATGGAAATGGACAGCTAATGACAAATGAGGGAAATTTTGAGGAATTGGCTGAATTCAAATACCTAGGAACAATAATCACAAATAGGAATGAGATGCACAAAGAAATTAAACATAGGCTCAATTCTGGAAATGCATGCTATTATGCATTGCAGAGACTTTTGATGTCCCAACTCCTTTCAAAAAACGTTAAGCTGAAAATATATAAAACTATTATTCTACCAGTTATATTATATGGGTGCGAAACATGGACTCTTACTTTAAGGGAGGAAAGGAGATTACGAGTATTTGAGAATAAAGTTCTTAGGAAAATTTTTGGACCAAAGAGAGATGAACAAACAGGTGAATGGAGAAGACTACATAACAATGAACTACATGGTCTTTATAGGAAGCCAGATATAATAAGAACAGTTAAGTCCCATAGACTGCGATGGGCAGGACATGTTGCGCGTATGGGGAATGAAAGACGTGCATGGAAACTTCTTGTAGGAAAGCCAGAAGGAAAACGCCCAGTTGGTAGACCAAGAATGAGGTGGGAGAACAACATTAACTATGATTTGAGGGAAGTAGATTATGCAGGGAATGATTGGAAAGCATTAGCTCAGGATAGGGATGTATGGAGAGCTTATGTCCGTGCGGCCATGAACCTACGGGTTCGATAGTGCCAGTGAGTAAGTAAGTAAGTATATATATATATAGGCATATATATATATATATATATATATATATATAAATAAATGAATTCTGAGAGCGGAACAGGCCGACGGCCTACCATGAAGATGATATATATATATATATATATATATATATATATTTGTGTGTGTATTTTTTTCGAATTTAAATTTAAATCACATTCCTTATTGAACATATTATCGGCACAGTAATAGAACTGCTAGGGCAAATTATGTATGTGTGTATATATATAAACTTGTAGTTAAATTTTCGCTTTCTTATTTATTAGAAAAGATAAGAAAACTACCACAATATAAACATGTGATGGCCAAACTTCAATTATTTTAAATTAATTTAAACTGAATATATCTTCAATTGTCCACAACGGTGGTCCACTGAAAACATGGTTTCCTCAGACGTAGTGGATCAGTGTTGGATCCTCGTTAGGGACAATATTTTTCGGTGAAGGTTTTCCTTATTTATCCTCGCATGTATGACAAAATGTCAGTAAACTTTAAGGACCAAAGAGTCCCCGAACAAATCGTATTGTTCATTAGTCTGAAATGAAACTTCATTCTCCAGAGCTCAAAATTTAGTTATATCAGCATCAAGATATTTTATTGACATTACTTGTTCCATTATGTTTCTTTATATATCTGACTTCCATCTTATGGGAATTTACTTATAGTCATTGATTTAGTTTTTTTAATAATGTTTTCATATTGTATATTCGATAGCCAAAATAGGATTTATGTAATATTCATAAGTAATGCCACGAGTGATTTCCAACTTATGTAGAGAATTTGGAAACCAAGAGTGTCATTTGTTAGGACTATTTAACGAATCAAATTAAGCTGCTTACTCACAAATCATTATTTAAATATAGTTATTTTAAAATATTTATGTATTTAATATAAACGGCGATGTTTGAAAACAAATGAGAAACGATTGGTACCATTCATTTGCTTCTTTTGTTCATCACTGCAACCAGATCATATTATTTATTGCCAAAGGAACGCATTGTCATAGAGAAACTTCGAATTCGTAATATTGTAAGAATGAACTCTAGTGGAGAAAAAAATGAAACTCATCAAACTGTATATTAACTCATTTGTGATGTCCTATGATGTAAATATGACAAGTATATTTTTCTGGAAGGTCCTGGGAAAATATACATTTCAGAAAGTGCAAACGGTGGTTTATTTATTCGTGGTATAATTAATTGCTACAAATGTTTTTATATTAACTCCCGCATGCGCTATGTGTTGACATTCATGCACTATATATACAGTCTGGTAGCCGTATTTCTTAGGGAGTCAGTCACTGCAAAATAATGTTATAACCTATTCAGAATTTTAAGAAGGATGCGCTTTCTTTATTATGATAAACTTTAGTTGTTAAATTCTAGGCGAAACACGACAGTGATTGGTTGTAAATTAAAAATCATTGAAATGTGATTGGTCATTGACTCCATTTGGGGCGTGAGTTAAATAGTCTCTGTAAGTTGTCCTCGGTATCCATCAGCATAGCATAACAATATTAAGGTCTTTATCACCCATTCTATTTCCATCTTTGCGCCTATTGTCTTTCGTAACTAGAAAGAAAAAAAGTAGATAGGAATATCTCAAATAGTTTGATAAATTAATTTACCTGAATTACTAGAAGAAAACAAATATAACACAGATATATTTTGGAATACACTGATGTTTTAACATGGAATTTGTCATCATCATCATAGTACATTCACGAATTTAGGCCATTTGTTGACCTGTTTCGGCCTCAAGAGAAACACCATCCAGAAGTCTTTTGAGTGGACGTCCTGGTTTTATTCTTCCTGCAGGTTGAATTTGTATTTAATAGAATTAATCATATTTGCCGAGATCATAGTACTGAAAAACCTCCACAGAGGGTTGGATTTATAATTTTTGTAAAGAAATGCCATCTTTAATTAAGTTTTAATGTTTGAGGTTATCAGCATTTAACAAAATGAAATTATATCGTGAAAACGTACAGGAACATCTGACGGCGGGAATTATATAAAATTTTTGTTCTATGTCTTGCATTTCAATTACACAAAAACGAATTGAAATCTTTAGTTTGAATTTTTTATCAAATTTGCCGTATTTGATGTTATTACAGTTTAGAATCTAGTTTGATGCTATGTCAAAATCAGAGAAAATCACTCCAGATCCGTCACTATGATCAGCTAGTTATCGTTCTTTAGTTTACACAGGTAATTTCACATGATGCGATCGATTATTCTTTAAGGAATATATAACTAGGATCTAGATTCTCATTCACATTAGTTTATAATGTTTAAATGATTGAATTTATAAAATCTAATTGTTAAATTGGGGTCTATGCTAGCCGACTAGGTAGACTCGTAGATAGCGAGAGTTGCTGCCCCAACTGGAATCACAGTTTCGAATCCTGCGGTTGTTGAAGGGTATTGCTAATGGGCCACACCGAGATTTTTCGTCTTTTGTCAGGTTCTCTCGTTTCTCGAATTTCATACTATCCGCACTCCTCGTTTCTCTCTCATAATGCCATTTCATCTCCATTCTCTTCAAGATATCGAATTATTCAATTTATTAAACGTTATTCAATTTATCTACAAAATATTAGTCTTTAGCTTTGATATGACCTATTTAATAGTTATTCAATTCACCTCAACTCATGTTAGGCAAACAGTGCTTGGTATATCAAAACACAAGTATATAAAATATGTATTGTGTCGATACAATCGGACAACTCTTGTACTTCCTTATGACGCCGAATCTATATGTCAACTTAGGGCAGAATATAGCCAAATTGCCTGTTATATCCCCTCCTCGAGGTCTTCGCGCCCAGCCCAAATTAATGGCTGTATAATTTATGTGTGTGAATATTTTATGTGTGTTGTACCAAGAACACTATGAAAGACTACATATTATCGTAGAGTAGATTTCATCTCATTGAATCCATAAATGAAAATGGTAGATACAATTAACCTAAAATAAGGTTGATGTGTTAGGGTCTTAAAACCATCTATACTAATATAACCATAATAACGTTCTGTATCAACTCCGACATGCTAAACACGTGTCACCTCTACACTGACTGTATTATCGTCTACCTCTATGGATGTGGGTCCAGCAGCTGCTTGGTAGACCAAGTCTTTCACGCCAAGGAGAGAAATTCTATGGATAGATGTCTGGACGGGTCTTACATTCGCATCAAACACAAATAACTAAAAGAAAAAATTGTCCTTAGACTCAAAACTTGCGTTATACAATTTAAAATTAAAGTGAGGAAATCCTTGTATAAAATAACTTCTCCAAGACAGGGACGGGAGCCATGAAAATCGGATATCCACGAAGAAGTTGTCGCTGCCCGAGTGTATTCAGCATTAAATTTACTCTCACAGTAACTGCTCGCTCGCTCAATCTACAAACTTTGACACGTGTTGCGCAGGTTCGAGTTTTATTTTATACAATATAAATATGCAGTCCTCATTAGTTATGAGATACAATATCCACGAACGTATATTCATTTATGAAATAGCAAGAACGTAAATACTAAATAAGGTATATACGCATTTTCTAAAATATATTACAGGACTTAGTAAGGCCGTTTCTAACTGTGGAATTTTATACGAATTTGGGTCATTTTAGGACGACATAAACTGCAAAATTCGTGTACTCAAGTACTGGTTGCGGCTAATCCAAGGTGAACAAACAATGCTCAAAGCATTTTGTTATGACCAGCAAATTAGGAACGCAAATGGAAAATTCTTGGCAGACGAGGTTAAGAGAGAACTCCAAAAGATTGGGATGGGATGGGTATGGGAAAAAGGGACTGAAAATCGCAAGAATGTGTGGAGAAAATTAGGAGGTACTTCGATATAAACCGAATTTGGCCGAATGTGCCGGAAAACGATCACTGTTTTTACAAAGAGACCTAAAACAAGTTTGGGGAAAATAATCTTATATACACAATCTAAGATTTAAAGAGAGATCAGGGCTTGCTTGGTTCAGGTTAGGGGCATGGAAATTTTTAAAAATTAGCGACGATCACTCTATGCGAATATGTCCATTGTGCGGGAGCTTTGAAGACGAGATACATATATTAGGAAAATGTAACGATTTAGAATATTGGAGGCGTCAGGTATTACCGGAAAGATTTTTAAATTCAAATCGTGGAAGATTGGCATGCTACGTGTTACTTGTAAACCCAGAAAATTAGATAAACGTGGGTAGATTTCCGGACAAAACGCGGAAAATAAGAATAACATTTATTCAGGAATAAATAAATATGTTAAATTGCAATGTCATTAATTCTTAATAATTCTACATAAATAAGTTAATGTATAATGTAATTGTATTGATATCTAATTGTACGAGTAATATTATTGTGTTTTTTGTTTTTTTTTGTTTTTTTAAACATCAACTTATGTATAAGGACTGTCAACAGCACGTACGACTTACTGCCCATGCGATCCATATTTGTAAATACCATTGTACGTATCTTACTTTTAGTTTAATAAAGTCCTTATGTATATATGTATGAGGTAGCCTGACTGTTGTAAACTGTTAGGCAATTCTCGACGATTTTTTCCACCAGAGTCCCATTTTTTCCGGTACTTCAGGCAGGGCTTTTCTACAGTGAGTCTAAAGTCAGTCCCGCTCTTGAGAAAATATCTTGCATTAAATGTAATAAAAAAATATTTTGATCTTCTTAGAGTATAATTTAATTGACCGTCCAAAGGTAATAGAAAAAAAGAACGAAAATTATGGATACACTATCCCTATGCATTTTAAAATATCATACACCACACGAAAGGAATATTTGATAAATACCCATTTTTGTATTTAGTTATGTACGTATTTTGTTTGCCTCTCACATTGATAGCACGTATGTGGAGGGGCAACAATTCCTTTTTTATTTACTCGTCGAAATATTCTTCTAAAATTAAGGTTAATCTCGGCAATGTTGTTCATCAAAACTATTCATAAATTTCAATGGTTGAATTTAGTTACCTATTTTGCGGATATTTTTACGAGACCGAAAGGCAGTAAGTTTATTTAAATTTGCTCAAGCATCCAGTTCTTGTCAACTGAGAAAATCAAGCACGGATTGTCTTGCTATTGGGCGCTTCTCTTTAAAAATTCACGTTAAATAATATATTTGAACTGATATACTTAATTGTATAAATTCCACAAATGTATACACCCGCTATTATTACCATTTTTGATGGACCTAGTTGTTACGTCTGATGGCGAGAGCATTCGTAAGACATAATTCGAGTTTTTATTTATATTTACCTTACCTCATAAGTGT
Organism: Diploptera punctata; assembly: GCA_030220185.1. Taxonomy (NCBI): domain Eukaryota; kingdom Metazoa; phylum Arthropoda; class Insecta; order Blattodea; family Blaberidae; genus Diploptera; species Diploptera punctata. Next base: position 916,917 of record JASPKZ010009791.1, read on the forward strand.
ATTTTTTGTTTTCCTTATCCCCAAGTTTCTCGGGCTTACCTGGACGAGTGTTCAGCTCAATGTCAGACCATCTCCGAGACAACACGAACAGTTAAGACAAGACGCATCATTCACTCTAATTTGATAGTAAACCAGGCGATATGATAGCGTATTCACGATGTCCAAATTATATTAGAAGCTATTTAGATCTTAATGTTTCTCTACTTTTTTTATTGTAGGTGAGGGAAAGTCCCGTAAAAACCTCACCGGGGAATTCTGTTCCGACCGGGAACCGAACCTGGGACCGCTGCGTCCATGCAAGAACGTTACGCCAAGACCGTAGTGGTGAAGGTTCATGCACGCAAATAAAAGAAATCAGGGATATTTTATTTATGTGTTGTGTTTGCGTGCGTGCGAATGTCTAGACAGTTATAGTACATAGTGACATTTTCGCTGACCAGTGTGGGATATGGTCTGCGGCTACCTACACACTGCATACGTACGTCAGCAAGTAATAACGTATATAAATATTCAGAATCTTTCAGTAACAGGTAGGTAAGGAGAATTCTATAAAGTGCAGGTGACATGTAACACGAGTCGGTTTCCGTCTTTGTCATATTACAATTGTCAATAATTCTACACTTGACAAACCAAATATACGAGCGAGCCTAACCATGTCACGTCTTCATCCAAATTATAATGTCCTTCCTATATTTATTTTAGTCATTCTCTTTCCTTTCGCAGATTCCGTGGCGCAAGTGGTAATTCATATCAATCCTCTGAGTTTGTATCTCCATCACTCCTTATGGGATGTACGTAATGGACGAATCCGCGCTTAGATAGGTTTTCTCGGGATTTTCCACCTTTACCCAGAGAGACTGGCCTGGTCCTTGTATGTTATCGGACCAACAATAATAGGGACTTAATCTCTTCTCAGCCCTGAACCTCACTTTACGAGACGCGAGTTAAAGCGACTACTTCAGTTTCATTTCATTGGGAAGTTGCCAATTCTGACATTATAATCAGAAACGACTATCAGCCAACAACAAATTATTGTAAGTTGCAGAAAAAATTTAAATTGTAACATGAGGATCAATGGAACAGAAAATCATATGTGAGAATAATACGTTAAACATATGCTGGAAATAACATTGCTGTTGATGGGATGAGAAATATTTGAAATGGAATCCTGGAAGACTTTATCTAAGGAAAAGTACAAGTAAATTTCAGAGGAGGGCCGGAACTGCTGCTGCTAATGATGACGAATCTTTTTTTTAATTTCAAAATTGAAGTCTCTTCAAGTTACATCTGTAAACGATAGGCTTAAATCAGAAAAGTCATGCTAATGCAATATGGACAACCTTTGCACCTACTATTTGTAGATCTAGAGAAAGGATACGACAATATCCCTATAGAGAAACTATGGAGTGCTTTAAGACGTATGGGAATTAAGACTAAAATAATTGAAGCTATACAAAATTTATATGACAATTGCATGTCTAAAATTAAAATTGACAGTAAATTGTCTCACGGCTTTTCGATAAATAAAGGTCTTCGTCAAGGTTGTTGTCTATTACCGACTCTGTTTAAAATATACGTTCATGAAATATTAAAGAATTGGAGGAGAAAATGTTCAAGCATGGGAATCCCTATTTCAAACAACAAAACTTTATACAACTTACATTTTGCAGATGATTGCACAAGATTATGAAGATTTAGAATATATGACTAGAAAATTAATAGAAGAATATGAAAAATGGGGATTAAATTTGAACATGAAAAAAAAATTATCAATTGGTGAACCAGAACAAAGTTTAATTTTGGAGACTGGAGAAACAATAAAATCTTGTAGTGAGATCACATATTTAGGAATTAAAATAAATAAAAATGGGAGTTATGAAGAGGAAGTAAGAAATAGAAATTATAAAGGAAAATTTGCAATTGCTTGCCTCAATGGAATATTGTGGGATAAAAATATAAATAATAAAAATAAAATGAATATGTATCTTACAATTGTTAAAAACATCATTACTTATGGAGCAGAACTTTGGCCATTAACAATAAAAACAAATAAGTACCTTTTGGCAACGGAAATGGATTTTATACGAAGGGCCGCAATAATTTCAAGAAGAGAAAAAAATTAGGAACTCAATTATAAGGGAGAAAATGAAGATTGAAGACATTATTTTAGATTATATTATAACTTAGCAATTAAGATGGTACGGACATGTCCAGCGAATGGAAGAGGATCGACTACCAAAATCTGTTTTGGAATGGAAACCTGACGGAAGACGAAGCAGAGGAAGACCTGAAACCTCCTGGAGTCAGGGAATATGTTTATATATGAAGGAGAAACATCTACAACCAGGAGATTGGATGTACCGACAAAACCGGCTATTAGGAATCGGACGATGTCAAATACATTAATCAACGAATGATCTATCTATGAATACTCCAACGTCTATCAAAACATGTTAAAAAAAGTAATTAAAAAGAGTAATTATTCCAAATAATGGATGCAAAAAAATAGTAAAAGACGTTAAATTGTCACGAGTATTTGATAATAACGTACATAGAAATATTTTGAGTCAAAGGGAGAAGAATATGTGAATGGAGAATTTTTTTTTAATGCACCCGGTTTTTTTGTCCTTAGACATATCTGGTATTCACTCATGGCAATGGCATAATTGTAACACACTTCTGAGGTTGAGGCGCCTGGAAGGCGGGGTTACGTTGCCCCGATGATATGATGGGTGATGATGATGATGATGATAGTGGTGCGCCAGGAGAGTCCCTAATCCTACGCTTATCTAAGATGGATATGAATGATGATAATTGCGATGGCCATATGATTTCGGGGACCGTTTGGACCTTAAAGTTTTCCTAACATTTGTATTAAAGATGAGGAAAAACCCCGATAAAAACTTCGCCCAGAAAAACTGTCCCGACCGGGGATCGAACCCGGGCCTGCTGCGTGACAAGGCAGCACGCTATCTCGAGACCACAGCGATGTGAGTTATATGATCCCGTAATGGGAAACAGATGTAAAAAGTACAGTTAAGTCTTGCAGATTGATGAGCAAGACATGTACCACGAATGAAAAAACTAGAGTGAAAGTGCCCAGTAAAATGAGGTGGGACAATAACATACCGTAATTTAATGGATGTTAATTACACAGGAAAATATTAGCTAAGGTAGAGTTTTATGGAGAGCTTATGTTCGAGAGACCAGATACTCTGGTTCGATAGTGTCAGTTGGTTAGGTTCAGGTATATTTTGGAAATTTACACTGTTATTAAGTAAAAATTCTACAAAATAGTTCATAAAATCTAAGAAGTCCGTCATTGAAGAACAGCATGAATTAGATGAATTCCCAAGCATGTCAAATGTGGTCACATTTTTCTTGTTCACGAAATATATGATTCTTTTATTAAATTGGGAAACAATTCTATTACCAGCTGATATAAAATGCATTGAAAACAAATCATGCATTGCTCTAAGTTATTATCCGTCATAATACCTATGTATTGTCGAATAATTTGACAGCAATTTAAAATATAGATCGCTGCAATTTTCCATTATTTTATTAAGAATATTAGACCAGTTAAACTAGAATATCTTACAGGATACGATCCCAATTGAAGGGTTAATTAAAATATGGTATACGTTGAGACGAACCAAACGTGGCGATTACTAGAGTCAACTTTATTAGGGTTATAGTTTAATCCCAACTTCTAGTGGTCAGAAATCGCTGATATGTAGACAATATCTTCCTCTGATTATTCTAATATGACATACTGAGTTTTCTTGTGAAATATTAAAAATTACGATCTCTAAGGTGATTTTAAATGTTCGTTTCTGATGATCTCCTACACATAGTTTTCTGATTTTCCTGGTTAATCTTATTTTCTAAATTAATTGCTATATGTTAAGTTTGATTTCGATGAAATGAAAATCCGGCCGCTAGACGGACACACTCACGCGCACGCACACACACGCATGCACACACACACACACGCACGCACACACGCATGCACACACACGCATGCACACACACACACACACACGCACACTCGCACGCACACGCACACACACACACACACACACACACAACACGGATATACGTTTTCGTTGTCATCTGTAAACGTTTTTCAAAAACGTTTTCATGAAAAACAACCTTAATAGCTTCATTCCTTCAGAATTCGCTAATAATTCATAGCTCATTGAGTGTACATACTGACGGTTTTCTGATTACGTTGACATTCACGTAAAATAATTCTAGTGTATTTGAAGCTATGTGTCATCATCACAATGCCATAAAAATAAGGAAACTCCTGTTTCCGGTAATGTTATTGTACAGTTTATTAAGTTTATTATCAAGATGGGAACATGCGATATCACGTGAGTCAGTTCAAGTTTAATATGAACGTGAACTATGCCTATTCTGTATGATTAATGCTTGCATTCGCAAAATAAAAAAAAAACATAATATATCGACAAGAATTCATGTGTAACTTTTTCATCCCATTTCACCACTTCAGTGCAGTTTACACTTATGCTGCAATGGTTTACGGTTTCAGTAGTACTTTCTTCTTTTAATGTAAATCAAAATGAAGGGCGGAGTATGAAAATTAATATTTCAATTAGTCTTGGTCATTATTTATTTACGTTAATATAGATAACGTCTCATAAGCAATGCCGTTTATTTAAAAAATTATTATTGTAATAGAATTGATTTATTTAGTCTCGTGGAGTTAAGGCAATGTGGCATTCTCTTTCACTCACCATTTAAGTACATTTAAGTACAAAAATTACAAAAATAGTGCATACTAAACAATTCATTATATGTCAAACTGAACGATAATGAAAATTATGTCTAAAATGCAATCAAATTAAATACAATTAAAATTAGTAGTAGTAATAGGATTTTATTAGACTACAAGTAAGATATATACAATGTTATTTACAAATATGGGTCGCACGGGCAGTACGCTGTACGTTCTGTTGACAGTCCGTTACAATAAAGTAATATTTGGTAATTGTATAAAGAAAAAAGCAAAAAGAAAACAATAATACAATTACATAAAGAAAACACAATAATATTACAATTACATAACAATACAATAACATTATTAGAATTATTAAGAATTAATGGTATTGCATTTTGATAACTTGTATTTAATCATGAATGAGTGTTGTTCTTATTTTCCGCGTTTTGTCCAGAAATCTACCCACGTTTATCCAATTTTCTGGGCTTACCAATAACTCGTAGCATGCCAATCTTTCACGATTTGAATTTAGAAGTCTTTGCGGTAATAATTGGCGCCTCCAATATTCTAAATCGTTACATTTTCCTAATATATGTATCTCGTCTTCAAAGGTCCCGCACATTGGACATGTTCGCATTTGGTGATCGTCGGTAATTTTTAGAAATTTCCAATAAACTAATTAAAGGATGTATACAGAAAGGAATAACTACTCGAATCTACTATACATAAAAATAAAAGAAAAAATACAAGGAAAGTAATAAACTCTAATGAATTAATCTATCGATTATTATAGAAGGCATTAGGAAAATATATTTGCAAATCTTAATGATATCTGACAGAAAATTAAACTGCTCTTCAAAATAGATACTTTCGGATTGTATGTTCATGAGCCATCTTTCAGCGATGTTTATTATTTCACGACGGTATTAGCCTTTGGTTTTTGATGCGAAGAATTCATTGAGACCCGCTTCCAGAGCTTCGATGTTTTCAGTGTTCTCGAAATTTCACGTAAATAAATGGGCGATGGATGTAAAAAGATTGTATTCTAAAGGCGCTAAATCAAGGATAAATGCTGGGTGTGGTAGCAGTTCGATTTCTCCCAATTCCAGAAATATTGTTCTAGTTGTACATACTGTATTGTGTCCGGTTAGGAATGAACGCGCGACCTCAAAATTTAATGAATTTTGATTGTTGAGAATAAACATCCACACCAATTGCACGCTCGTTAAAAAAAATGAATCGCACAAATAAAATTCCGCCAGACACAGTTAATTAATAATCAGTATTGCTTATGAGACAACCTAATTAGGCCTATGCCATCTATCGTCAGCAGTTCGTGTAAAATAAATTATGTAACTTTTTTTCTCCGCAGCACATTCTATAATACTTACTTACTTACTTACTTACTTACTCACTGGCACTATCGAACCCGTAGGTTCATGGCCGCGCGGACATAAGCTCTCCACACATCCCTATCCTGAGCTAATGTTTTCCAATCATTCTCTGTATAATCTACTTCCCTCAAATCATAGTTAATGTTGTTCTCCCACCTCATCCTTGGTCTACCAACTGGGCGTTTTCCTTCTGGATTTCCTACAAGAAGTTTCCATGCACGTCTTTCATTCCCCATACGTGCAACATGTCCTGCCCATCGCAGTCTACGAGACTTAACTGCTCTTATTATATCTGGCTTCCTATAAAAACCATGTAGTTCATTGTTATGTAGTCTTCTCCATTCACCTGTCTGTTCATCTCTCTTTGGTCCAAAAATTTTCCTAAGAACTTTATTCTCAAATACTCGTAATCTCCTTTCCTCCCTTAAAGTAAGAGTCCATGTTTCGCACCCATATAATATAACTGGTAGAATAATAGTTTTATATATTTTCAGTTTAACGTTTTTTGAAAGGAGTTGGGACATCAAAAGTCTCTGCAATGCATAATAGCATGCATTTCCAGAATTGAGCCTATGTATAATTTCTTTGTGCATCTCATTCCTATTTGTGATTATTGTTCCTAGGTATTTGAATTCAACCACTTCCTCAAAATTTCCCTCATTTGTCATTAGCTGCCCATTTCCATTATATACTGAATTTCTACTTGTGACCATATATTTAGTTTTACTGATATTTACTTCCAGTCCTAATTTCTTAGTGTTACTCAATAGTGTGTGCGTGTTGACCTTTAGTATCTCCTCGCTATTGGCCAGTAGTACTACATCATCAGCATAAACTAACAGCTTATTAATACCATTGAGTTGTAAGCCTTCCTCATTCGCTAAAGATTTAATGGCATGCTCTAGTACAAAATTAAATAGTAGAGGAGATAGTGCATCTCCTTGCTTCAACCCATTTTGGATTTCAAAAGTGTCTGAAAACTGTTTGCCTACACGCACCCTACTCTTTGAGCCTTTTAGACGCATTCGTATAAGTCTAACTAACTTTTTAGAAATTCCGAACTCCAGCAGGATACTATATAACTTCTCCCTCTTAATTGAATCATATGCTTTTTTGAAGTCTACATATAGTTGATGAACAGTACCATTATATTCCCATTTCTTTTCTAAAATCTGTCTTATACTAAAAATCTGATCTGTTGTAGACCTGTTTCTTCTAAATGCACATTGATGATATCCTATAATGTCATCAGTATAGGGAGTAAGTCTGCTTACTAATATATTTGTTAGAATTTTGTACGAAGTTGAAAGTAATGAGATGCCCCTGTAGTTGTTGCAATCAGTTTTATCTCCTTTCTTATAAATTGGTACGATAATTGATTCCTTCCATTCATCTGGAAGAGCTTCTTTTTCCCAAATCATGCTAAGCAACCAGCGTATCTTGTCCATCAATTTCCCCCTGATTTTATCAGTTCTGCTGGGATCTCATCTGAACCTGATGCTTTATACATCTTCAATTTTTCAATTGCCATTTCAACCTCTAATGCACTTGGCTCTGCGACTAGCATTTCTGCTGTCTGTAAATTATCCTCCTCAATGTCCTGTTCTGTATGTACATTTAATAGCTGATTAAAGTAACTTTTCCATCTAATACATATTTTATTTTTCTATAACTAAAGAGAAATATTTGTACCTGAACCGGGATATGAACCCATGACCTCCAACGTTCCCCGCTGACGCACTAACGAATTTTGCCACACAGGCAATCCAGTATTCGACACAAAGCTTTCTATATTTGACAATTCCGTTTACCCTTATTAGAAAAATTCTGTTCACATTACAACTTAGTAGTAGCCACACTACTGTAATGATTATTTAAGCTCATTAACAGGGATACGCCGAGATTTCAAACAGGGAATGATTTCTGTCCAAACCTGGATTGCCCAAGTAGCACAATTGGTTAGTGCGCCAGCGGGTAAAATTGGAGATTTTGGGTTTAAATCCCGATTTAGGCAGATTTTTTTCTCTTTAGTTGTATTAATCATAGCATGTGAATAAACCCGAGGACATTAATTTCAATATTAGATTTGTAATTAGCTTATATTATACACAATAATGTCCAATTTTAACGTCTTCATAGTGGAAGTGATCGTGTTGTAAAAATATTTTTTTTTCTTTGAGTTATTAGATGAGGGATATGCAGTTCATTATAAGTATGCGATTATTAAACTTCAGTTATTTAAAAATTAACTTAGCCTCGATGTTTCAAGATATCTAATAAATACTTTATATATATATATTAAAGTAAACGTATTCTTAACGAAATTTTAATAACATCAGATCATAGAATTGGATATACTTATTTTGTATTACTAATTAATTTTTACCCTTCTTCAAATCAGATTTACCTTAATAGCCACATTTTATCATACGTAGTAGTAGTAGTAGTAGTAGTAGTAGTAGTAGTAGTAGTAGTAGTAGTAGTAGTAGTAGTAGTAGTAGTAGTAGTAGTAGTAGTAGTAGTAGTAGTAGTAGTAGTAGTAGTAGTAGTAGTAGTAGTAGTAGTAGTAGTAGTAGTAGTAGTAGTAGTAGTAGTAGTAGTAGTAGTAGTAGTAGTAGTAGTAGTAGTAGTAGTAGTAGTAGTAGTAGTAGTAGTAGTAGGACTTTATCAGACAAAAAGTAAGATATTTACAATATTATTTACAAATATGGGTCGCACGGGCAGTAAGCTGTACGTGCTGTTGACAGTCCGTTACAATAAAGTAATAATTGGTACTAGTGTAAAGAAAAATAAACAACAGAAAAACAATAACATTACAATTACATAAAGAAAACACAATAATATTACAATTAAATAATAACACAATAGCATTACACAATAAAAACATTAACATTACAATTGCATAAAGAAAACACAATAATATTACAATTAAATAATAACACAATAGCATTATACACTAATTAATTTATATATAATTGTTAAGAGTTAATGGTATTGCATTTTGATAGCATATATTTATTCATGAATGAGTGTTGTCCTTACTTTCCGCGTTTTGTCCAGAAATGTACCGAGGTTTATCCAATTTTCTGGATTTACCAATAACTCGTAGCATGCCAATCTTTCACGATTTGAATTTAGAAATCTTCCCGGTAATAACTGACGTCTCCAATATTCTAAATCATTACATTTTCCTAATATATGTATCTCATCTTCAAAGTTCCCGCACATTGGACATATTCGCATATCGTGATCGTCGCTAATTTTTAGAAATTTCCATGCCCCTAGCCTAAACCAAGCAAGCCCTGATCTCTCCTTAAATCCTAGGTTGAGTATATACGATTATTTTCCCCAGACGTGTTTTAGGTCTCTTTGTAAAAACAGTAAGCGTTTTCCTGTACATTCGGCGAAAGTATCTTGTTGGTTTATATCTAAGTACTTCCTCCTTATTTTTCTCCACACGTTCTTGCGATTTTCAGTCGCTTTTTCCCATATCCAGCCCATCCCAATCTTGTGGAGTTCTCTCCTAACCTCGTCTGCCCAAAATTTAACATCTCTGTTTTTAATTTGGTGGTCGTAGCAAATTGCTGTAAGCATTGTTTGTTCACCTTGGATTACTCGCAACCAGTATTTGAGTACACGAATTTTACAGTTTATGTCGTCCTGGAATGACCCAAATTCATATAGAATTCCACAGTTAGAAACGGCCTTACTAAGTCCTGTAATATATTTTAGAAAATGCGTATATACCTTATTTAGTACTTTCGTTTTTTGGAAACCCCAAATCTTACTACCATAGTGCATTACTGGCCTGACCATCGCTGCATACAATTTTTCTAATGTGCTGACTGGAATATCAGGTACTCGACCCAGAATACCGAATAAGTAATGCCACGAGTGATTTCCAATTTATCTAGAATTTGGAAATCAAGAGTGGCATTTGTTAGGACTATTTAACGAATAAAATTAAGCTGTGTATTCACAAACCATTATTTAAATATTGTTCTTTTAAAATATTTATACAGTAAACATAAACGGCGATGTTTGAAAACAAAAGAGAAACGTTTATGTTTCATTTGTTCATCACTACAACCAGATAATATTATTTATTGCCAATGGATCGCAATATTGTAAGAATGCACCCTAGTGGAAAAAAAATGAAAGACATAACACTGTTTATAAACAACAGTAGGTTATTAATTAATTTCTGATGTCCTATGATGTAAATGTGTCAATTATATTTTTCTGGAACGTAAAAACCTGGAAAATAATACATTTAAGAAAGTGCAAACAAAGGTTTTTTTTGTGGTATGATCAATTGCTACAAAATGTTTTTCTATTATATCCCGGAAGCAGTATCTGTTTACATTCGTGCACTATATATACAATCTAGCAGCCACTTGCCTTCTAGGATTCTTACATCTTAATATACAAATTGTCATATTCGATGTATTTCTTAGAGAGTCAGTCACTGCAAAATATTAATGCTCTGACCTATTCAGAATGTTAAAATGAGGAGTTTGGTTTTAATATGATACAATTAAATTGATAAAATCGAGATGATAAACGATTGTGATTGGTTGTAAGTCAAAATTAATTGAGAATGTGATTAGTCATTAACTCCCATATGGGGCATGAGTTAAATAGACCAAATAAATGAGTATTGATGAATTTATCAGCGAGATTTATGAAATGAATAGATACTTGACATCATCATCTATTTTGGAGAATATGTCATGGTTCCAGCTTGCATGTTAAAATATTAATGTGGATACAAGAAATAGGTCATACACGCATTGCTTGTTGTTTTTGTACTAATATCAAATTAAAACATAACTTATCGGAAACAGATCACGTATGGTAATTTCATATAATTCCCGGGATTGTACATATCATAATATTCTATTTTGTATAATTTCATGATCAACAACCTCATGGATTGAAGCTCATAAGGCTCTGTTCCCGTCTCATTCTTTAACACTGTTGAGCCCATCCTGTCTTTGGTCTTCCAACATTTCTTCTACCCCTTGTGTTGTTGTACATCGTTTGGTATGTGGTAGCTTCTCATTCTATGAATATGCTATTTCCAATTATATGTACAGCCTTTGAAATAATTGATGGCGCACACATACTTTTCCAAGTCTCAGAACGAAGCCAGTGCGCATGATCAGACATCAGCTATTTGGTTCACAAGTATACAATTATTTCTGAAGCTAAAATCCGTTCTTTTTCAATGTGTGTCGTGTAATCGAAAATAATTTCGCGTAAATAAGTTGTGCGGTAAATACTGAAAATAAAACAAATCAAAATAAATGAAAGAAAAGAAAGAAAATCAAATAAGAACGAGAGAGAAAAGCATGACAGCGGGATCGAACACGCGACCTAATACACGGGAAACAGAAGCTCCTTCCACTAGACCACAATCATCCCTACTAGGAATTGCCTGTATGAAGCGATGCAATACTCCAGGACTTACTTGTATAATAAAATTAGATATTATCTTCACAAAATTTAAATTAATCAAATGCGTTTTGTATTAGTAGTTAAAATAAATAATTGTGTCTTGCCTTGTGTTTTGTAAACAAAGTAATGAGACGTTATAATCGTTATTCATTATATATATATATACTATATATACATGAGCTGTTTCCTTTAATAAATTTATTTCCCTATATATACAAATATATTTTATAATTACAAAAAAAATAAACGTTATCTCAGTTTATATATTTATTTATTTATTTTTATTTTTTAAATTTTTTTTGTAATTATAATATTAATTACTCTCAGTGAATAATATTTTTTTTAAAAAGTACAAATATATTTATATACGGGTAACGAAGCGTGGTAACATGTAGACTTTATGAAAATTAACGACGTAATTAAAAAATTATTAATGGCCAGGATCGAACGTGGGCCCGCATCATCGAAAGAAAAGATCTTACGAACTATTCCACTGAAGCGAATGATACAATATTGCATGGAGAGAGACTTACGCCACCAGCTTTATACTCAAATGAGTTCGTATGTGTAACAACGTACTGCTGTGAATCGCTCTTCAAAACTCTTAACTTTCCATCAACAAGAGTTACGCCATCTTTTTTTCAAAGGCTGTACCTTGTTTATTCTGTTTTTTTTTTTAAATATAAAGATGTTCAGTTCCCTCCTTATATATTTTAATTTATCTTTTCTTTTCCAGTAAGGTAACTCCCGCAACAGATCTCATAAATTTCATTTCCGCTGCTTCAATTTTCCTCTCCACTTTTCTTGTCAAAATTCGGAACTCTGAACTATAAAGTTACATCATTATTGCCATTACTTAATACAATTTATTTTGATTTCCTTTCAGGTTTTAATTACGGTTAGACCTGTATCAATAAAGCAGCACACATAATGAAATGATTGATTTTTGTTTTTAATGTCGATTTATGATTTATAATTCTGAGTATACCACATATTGGCACATGGCGTAAATATTGTACTATTGTTATAGAATATTATATTGTCTTAGAAATAATATTTATTTATAATTATATATTGGCATATGACATAAATATTATATTGTTGTTAATAATATTACATTGACTTAGAAATAATATTTAATAAAAGTAACGCGTAATATATTATCTTCCATTTGTCGTGTGACACTCTTAATTCTTCACCAGTCACTCATTTTATCAGAACAAACAAGTCAGCATTACGACTGCAGCGCTCTATCTATGTTGCTCAAATATTGATGTTCTCTATATTTGATTAATGATTATATAATGGATCTATTCCAGTAGGAAGATATTCGGAATATGATTTTCTCTAAGTGTGTCATCAGTTTTAAAATGTATTCTAATTAATACAGGATTATATTTCATTACTTCGTGGGTAAATTCTATGAATTTATATATTTTTTTAAAATTTGTTTTTGTGCAGACATTACTCGGCTTTTGTATATTTTACTTATCGAGAAATGATGGGATGGAATTGTTCCATGAATAAAAATTTTCTTGCCTGTTGGTTTTAGATGAATCTGTGGATATAAAAAGGGCAATATTGTGATGCAGGCTGAACTTCATCAATATGTATTAACGGGATAATACACAGCTGCAAAATTCAGTGACAATTTCCTATATTCAAGATAAAGTCGGAAATATCTCTCTCTGTGAGGGAACAAAACAAAGATAGGTATATCATTGTGATACGCTATTGTTCTTTTTTAATTTCATCCAATATCAATGCAAATTATCATGCACGTGTCACTTTATCGCTTAGGAATCATCTCGAGTTTTGTTCATAACCTGAGGTAAAGTGATCCCACTACAGGCCTCATGAGGTCTTTGGGGTAGTAGGAGGTTACGGCTCCCGCTTTTTCTGGACAATCGGCACTTGATGTCAGCCGGGTTGACGCCCTGCGTGACCGCCGCCTTTACCCCCAGAACAAACGTCTGGTACTCATTTCTGTTAGAGGATGAGTTGACCCTAGGGCCACAGTGTCACCAGAAGGTTTGTGTCAGTTTAGAAATCCTGACCCCACCGGGACTCGAACCCTCAACCTTTCGGTTTGTAGTGCAGTGCCACTACGCCATGGCGCAAATTTAATTTTAAGATTAGAAATTCCATTGGCAAGAGAGGCGTGATCTAATCAAAATACTCAGAAGGGCAAATATAATGTCCGAGTTTACTGGTTTAAGGAATAAATGAATAAATATATATATATATATATATATATATATATATATATATATATATATATTTGATAATTAATTAGTATGTATCCAGGTTCTTTTCGAGGGAGCAAATTGCGGCCAATATAGCAATTTTCAACTTTTGGTTTCCAGGCAAACCTCCACTCCTAATTATCGTAATTTGCTGGTTTACTTACATGTATAGTCGCTAGAAATAAAAAATGTGTGTCCACTGAAACTTTGAACATGTTCCCTCTGAAATTTCAGTTTTCTCATTAACCACCACTCCGAATTTGGTGATTAACCAAATGTATGTTACATGTTATATTTAGGTATTACATGCCGATCTTTGTTGCGAAGAGAAACAAAAATTGCGGTCGCCAGTGTTATTTTTAAATTTGGACATTCAGTTAATCCCTCACGCTTAATTGTTCTATATTGCTGGTTAACAGACTCGATTTTACTTTTCTAAGTATATTGATATATTCCGAGATTGGTTGTGAAAATTTTGGCAGATTGACAAACAAACAGATGAATGGAGAAAATACATAAGTGAACTACATGATCTTTATATATCCAGACTCATTTACAAAGAAGCATCGACGAAGATTTGAAAGAAAAAATTCATAATATTTTCATGGGTACAACCTCGGTAACGATATTTTTTCGGAATCCACTGCAAATTCACCGTTATAGGCCTATGTACATTCAGAAATAATTATACATATTTTATAATAGTGAAGGCTGATATATTGTACAGTGGACACCGGTTAATTCGACATTAGATAACACTGGTCGACAAGGTTTTCTTCACAAGAAATATGATTAGTGAATCTAGTGCATTTTTTCATACTGAAATCAGAAATGTAGTCAGAATTTTTTCCATCAGGCACAGTTTTTAGATACAACTACTTTTTAAAATCTTATTTTAGCATTCTCTTTGACCTTTCGTAGGGACCTTTACTCTATATTTAGCGATTTTATTGAAGCTGTATTCAAGGAAATTATATATAATGTCATGCTGAAGCATCAAAAGACGAGACTGCTCTGGTTCATTTATGTTTTGACATGCTCAGAACTGTTAATCTGGCATTGTGATGTATGTCTCACTATGTTAAAAATAATGGCTAAACGTGAATCTCGTATTCCTGGTCAGAAAAAATGTCACATATCCCTTTAATGAATCCTGAAAAAATATATTTACCTCCATTGTGTATTAAATTAGGAGTAATGAAAAATTTGGTCAAGTTATGGATAAACTTTCTGAAGGATTCTTGTGCTTGAAATCGAAAATTTTTCCAAAATCAGTGAGGCTAAACTGAAAGAAGGAATATTTATAGGATCACAAATATTAATGGCTGATGAACATTCTGAGGACTGTTAAATCCACTTGAAAAAGCAGCCTGGCAAGTCTTTCAAAAATATATGTTGCAATTTTCTTGGAACCCATAAAACAGAAAACTATCGCAGCCTAGTGGCTGATCTAGATACTAATAAAGCAACATGTATCGGTATATAAAAACTCACCTCTTGGACTCTCACTTAGACTTCTTCCCGGAAATTCTTGGGGCTGTCAGCGATGAATACGGTGAGGGTTATCATCAACAAATGTCTAGAATGGAAAACAGGTACCAAGGCAAGTGGAGTTCTAATAGCTGATTAACCATTGTTTGACAAGACGAGAGATGTTCTAGATGCAAAATATGACCGAAAATCACCATTTACTACTTTCTAGGTAAGTCCAAATGTGGCATTATAAAAAATTCAAATGAACATCACACAAAACTCTTGTCTGATGGGGAAAAACTGAAATGATATTTGAATTCAGCATTCAAAATACTTTTAGAATCTATTATTTTTATTCATGTGAAAGAAAAAAGTTCATTTTTGAAGCCCAGTGTAATTCGAATAATTGGTTAATTCGAATACAAGTACAATCCCCTTGAAAATCTTATTTAAAATAGTGTTAAAAACCCATGTTTAATTCGACGTTTTGAAGTCAACATTTGGATCATGCGAAGCCACGATTAAATTTATTGACAATAAAAAAATTAATCTGAACTCTATAAAAGTTTAACATGGTTGAAAAATTCAAAGAATTCATCCAGTACCCGCATTCCTAGTTGCTTATTATTAAAGTCGCATTAGATGGCAAGCGAACTGGACCATATTGTCCAAGGCTTTGTGTAGTCGGGTACAGTACATAGATACTCACCCCACACTCATAGATCAAAAACTGAGAATAATGCATGTACCCACCCTTACGTTTACAGTACAGGTTTATATGTACGCATACAGTGCAGTAAAGTTAATGACTTTAGTCAGTACGAATCTATTAAGTGACTCGATTCACAATGTTGAAACGCGTAGTGTACACCAGTTTAACATTAGCAAAAAAAGTTGAAGTGCTCAGGGAAGTAGAAAAAGGAACAAAGAAGAAGTGTGATATTGCCAAGGAATATGGAATACTGCCGAACACTTTATCGACTTACATAAAGAATAAAGAAAAAATAATGGAGAGTTGGAACCTACGAAGTGGTGGAAGTAGGAAACGCATAAGAGGAGGAGAATTTCCTGAAGTTCATGAGTGAGTGTTCAAATGGTTCAAAGAATCGCGTGATCGTAACATGTCATTGAGTAGCTCATCAATGTGTGCCAAGGTCGAAGAATTTGCAGAAAAGTTGGGCGTTAGAAATATTAATGCAAGTGGAGATTGGTTCAGTGATTTTCAGGAAAGAAATGGCATTTTGTTTAAAACGCGTGCGATGAGAGTGGTTAAGTTAATAGGGAAACAACTAATGAGTGCATTAGTGGATTATCTGAATTCACAAGGAATTATGAATCAAAAGACATATTTAATGTGGATGAAACTGGAATTTTCTTTGCATGAAATAAGTTTATTTCAGGGTACAGTACTATGTAAATAAAGTGTAATTTGAAAACTCGAAGTTTCGATAATTCGAATTTTAATAATTCCTCTTTGAGTACGAATTAAAATGTGTTCACTGTATTAATAAACTATTTTAAGTAATTCCTATAAATGGAAATTGAATATTGGTGACCTCAATTTACGGGATATAGTTTACATGCAAAAGCCTTTATCTAGTGTGAAGATCAGGACATGTTTAAATCTTGTCACTTAGGGTAAAGTGACACGCGCTTTCACGTTGAAGTAAGGTCAAATTTATGGCTTCCACATCCCATGTTTTGATGATGTATATTCCAAACTTCAGCTTGACATTTGTAGTATTTCATGAGTTAATTCCAGGTTTTCAATGAATGCAGTATGCACGTTCTTTCCAAATCTAACGCCATTAGATAAGCGTATTTATGAAAATGTAGGGTACACGCAAATAACTAGGTAGGTCATGTTTCTCAAAATGGATTTCAGGTGTCATTAGATTATCATAAGTAATGCCACTCCTCACTTCGTGAGTCGTGAATTTATCGATAATTTGAAATCAAGAATGGCATTTGTTAGAACAAATTAACGAATAAAATTAAGCTGTTTACTCACAAATCATTATTTAAATATAACTATTTTAAAATATTTATATATTTTATGTAAACGGCGATGTTTGAAAAAGAATATGAGAAACGTTTGTTTCACTTTTCATCTATGAAACCAGATCATATGTATTGCCAAAGGATCGTAATATTGTAATAATGCACTCTAGTGGAGAAACAAATGACACATCATTACAGGTTATTAATTAATTTCTGATGTCCTATAATGTAAATATGTCAATTATATTTTTCTGGAACGTATTACCCGTGAAATAATACGTTTAAGAAAGTGCAGACAGTGATTTCTCTTTCTTGTGGTATAATCAATTGCTACGAATGTTTTTCTATATTATCTCGCAAGGAGAATCGGGTTATATTCGTGCGCTATACATACAATCTGGTAGACACTTGATGAAATGAAAGCGATAGAATGAAAGTGATAAAATCGAGGTAAAAAAGACTGTGATTGGTTGTAAAACAAAATTAATTGAAATGTGGTTGGTCATTGACTGCCATTTGGGGCATGAGTTAAATAGTCCATGTAGAATACTATCAGTTAGAAATATGAACTGTAAAATTTTACAGTTTATTCATGGATTTATTGACTTCCAAATTTTGGTATTGAAGTAAGGACGTAGTATGTTGGACAACTAAAAATAAGTTTCCTACATTTCAAAGAAAAAAGAGACTTGTCTGTTTTTTTCTCAGTTATCCTTTATATATATACTAGCTGGCCCGGCGAACGTCGTATCGCCTTAAAATATTTTTACGTTAATTTTTCCGATGTTTTAATAGTTATCTGCTATTCGGGGCGGAAACAAATTCAACAAATCAAAGGTCATAAAAATCGGTCCAACCGTTATTGAGTTATAAATAGTGTAACTAATCCGACTTTGTTATATATATATATATATATATAGATGTCCCGGCCACGCGTTGCTGTGGCTAAGGTATACGTTCAATTATGTTGTAGTAAACTAAGTGAGAAATCTAAATCAGAAAGTTCTTGTTTTACACAATTTTTTAGTTCTGGTACGTTAACTACACCCGGTATAAATATCAGTGGTGGTTTATGTGTAACTGGTTTTGTTGATTGAGATGAATTTATGTTGTCTGCATTCTCAGTATCATCCATAAGTGTATCATAAGGATTATATACATTTATTGATGGCATATTTTGAGGAGGCTTGCTGATTTCATTATAGGCCTGCTTTCGTTTTTTTCTACGAACTTGTTGGCAGTTTGGATTCCCATCATCATCAAGAAGTCTCTGTATAGTAATATCATCTTGTAATATATTATAGTCATCTTGTTTTTCATTTAATTGAGGCATGGAGATTGTTTCTGTAATATTAGGCATATTATTATAACTAACAGACTTACTTACAGTTGTTATTCCGTTCCTTAGGACCTTCATATGTTTTTAAATTGACATTCTTCTTAAATGTAAGATTTATGTCACATAGGCCTATACCAATTTGCGGAAATTCACTTGATATCTTATCATTCATGGTCTCTAGAACTGATTCGCCATATTGTTCAATGCCTCTTCTCGGTCCAGTTAAATTTAAATTAAGTTGCTGTCTTTCAGCCAGATTACTTAAAACTAATACTTACACACCAAATTAATACTATTATAAATAAATTGATAATAAAATAAACACTGAACATACTTAAATTATGAAATAATCAATATTTGTAATTCAATTGAAATTCGCGGTTGCAACAAACAGCACAGCCACCTGGTTAAATAATAAACCAATTACCTTACACCGTCATCTGTTAGAATCGTATGGAACTCAGATAATTATAACTTTTTGTTAAATAATAAACACATAATTTACAATAAAAATAATGGGACTATAAATTTAGTTATAAACAACCGTAGGTCTCAAGTTGATCAAACAGCACACAGTGTGCAAAATTTTATTAAAATCAATTCAGTAGTTTAGGATTCCATCGCGGACAAACAACGTGACACGTAATTTTTATATATTAAGATTGTATTCATTGTCATCAGTAGAAATATTACATATGTAATTAATCAAAACAATATTTGATAAAAATAAATAAACTGTATATTGAATAGCTGGATCAATATTATTGAAACCGAACATGTTACACAAATGACGTAAAGTCTAGGAGTATTGTGGTGACCAAACGCACCCCTAGGGAGTAAGATATCAGTGTCGAATCCATTATTTTCGGGGTCCCCAAGTTGATTAGTGACAGTTATGATTATATTTAAAGAAAGGTTTTGATACCTACTACCCACTGGGAAGTGACAATAGGTCAAGTGTAAAATACTTCAAAATACCCATGCTAGTTTGAATTCATAACGTTAGAGGCCGTTAATGGTGACTTTTTAGTACAATTTTAAATACTAACTTCCCTAGGATATATGAAAATGATTAACGACGGATATTAGTGACGAATCCGTATTTTTCAGAGTCCCCTAAACCGATTAAAAGAGAGTCATGAAGACATTTACAGTCGATTTTTGACTCTCAGAACCTTCGGAGAAGGGTTCCCAAGGGGTGACATGTAGTAATAATTGAAAAGGAAGATAGGTGTCGAATGCCTAGTTTTGAATTGGCTTATTGGTGACACTCCTGATAACATATAAGCTTTAATTTGATCCCTAATAGCCCCATGAGGGTGAAAGGGAGGTGGTTAATGTAAATTAATCCCACTACAGGCTTTAGGAAACTCTTGAGGTAATAGGAGGTTAAGGCTCCCACCACTTTAGTCAATCGGAACGATGTCAGCCCTGAGAGACGACCGCCTTCATCCCTAGAGAAAGCGTCTGGTGCTCATTTCAGTTTTCACAAGGCCATGATTCCGCCAGGAGATTTAGGCAAATTTAAAAATCCAGACCTCACCGGGATTCGATCTTTCAGCTTGTATCATATTGCCGATAGGGAGATGACAAGTAAATATTATTATTTATAACGACTGATATTAGTGTCGAATCTATAGTTTTTACGTCGCTATGACTTGCGTTGGTTCGAATCTCCATGGGGGAGCACATTTTCTCATGGTATTTCGGCCAGTATGGGACCAGTGCCCACCCAGAATCGTGAGACATTTGGGTAGCTACAATAAGTAGCGGTTCCAGATTGAGAAAACCAGCTATAACGGCTGGGGGACTCGACATGCTGACCACCTGTCACCCCTATACTGGCTGATGAGCATCTACCTCTGTGATTGACACACGAGAATGTGAGACCACCAGCCGGCTGGTAGGCTAAGTGACTTCTAGGCCTGTCGCGCTAGAAGTCTTTTTATGTTGGCCTGTGAAGGACCCGCTTCTTAAGGGGATGCAAGTGAGCTGACTTGTAAAAATAAACAGAAACTACCGACATTAGTATCTATACCTAAATTTTCGTAATTGCTAGGCTGATTGGTGATGGTCCCGAGGATATTTAAGCCCATGTTTCACCACTAGCACCTATAGGTGGTGAGAGAAGATTACGTGCAAAAATAAAATTGGTAATATCTCAAATCTTAATTTTCCTTTGTCACTGATATGAATAGCTGAAAAATAAAATGTTCAAAGTACCGAGATAGTATGGAATCCATAGTTTTGGGACTGTATGATATTTGAGACGAAACTTGACTGTATGCCAAACTTTGAAGGTACCAGTAAATAAAGACTTTACTAAAATGTTTATTTTACTGTTTTACACTTCTAAATGATAGTAATTTCCAAGGAGAATTTAGTGACACTTCAAACTCTATGTGGACAAAACACTGACGTAACTGATTCTTTCTCTGTACCCTTCAAACGATTGGTGCAATAATTTTGCGAAGCAGTGTTTTCTCGCAATAGGTTAAATGTTTTATATATTTTTAACAGGTTTTAAATCTTGCAGTGCCCAATATTAAGTTTTGATTCTCCTCCTCCATTCATCTCCATCCTTCCAGTCACCAACCTGCAGTTCTCTGACCTGAATCAAATTCATAATTACCTCTATCCACGTCTTCATAGGCCTTCCTCTTTTTCTCTGGATTTGGAATCCACTTCATCCTCTTCACGTGTCCAAACCATTGCAATTGTTTATTACCCACAAGTTGCATAATTGTTTCGTCAAAATTCGTTTTCCTAATAACTCTATTTAAGGAGAAATTGTGAAGAGAAGTAAAGTCTAGTTTGAAATAAAATATAGTACAACAATTTATTCTAATTAACTGACATTAACACTTGTATTAATTAAGGTTAAATATATAGGCCTATTATGTGTATGTTAAACTATGTAGTCTAAATAATGTTTTGAATTTAGGTCATCGCATATCTACACTTCCCTACTAAGCCAAAAAGACGTATCTCAGGATGCTAAAACATTCGGTAAAACAGAATTGTGTTAAATTGTTGATTCTATCAATTTGTTATTCACAATATGTTTTTATGGCATGTAGTGACATAATAATATCGCTTTAATTAAATTACGTCAGAATATTATACAGCTTAGGTAACAATTTTACTGTTATTTTGCATAGAATTTTAATGTTATTTTATTTATAACTTGCTGATACCTGGCGTTCGTTGCTACGCCTAAATAAATGAAAATGAATGTGCTTTTATGTTAAGTTGAATAAATAAAAGGAAAAATAATTATAAATTTATATTTTTTAGATACTCCGTGCTGATTACCTGGCGTTGACCGGAAATCTACTTATCCCGATCTTCTTGACATAAATGAGCTGAATTACGAAAATTAATGTGATTTATGTTTACTTAAATAAGTGAAAGGAAAAATGTATATCGTAATTATTTTTAGATACCCCGTGCTGTTTGCCCGGCGTTGTCCGGGAATCTACTCATCTCAATCTTCTTGGCATAAATGAGCTAAAAGAGGAAAATTAATGTACTTCTTATGATTAGTTGAATAAGTAAAATTAAAAGTAATTATAAATGTATATCGTAATTATTGTAAGAATCACCGTTCTGATATCCGATGTTGCCCGGGAATCTACTTACCTCGATCTTCTTGGCATAAATGAGCTAAATTAAAATATAAAATTATGGAATATTTTCATTTTGAATAATACTTCAACCGAACACATCATGAATCTTATATAAGTTGATAAATGGGCTAAAAGACAAAATTCGTTATTGTGAGTTATCTGTAAAATAATACCCTCCATGTGCTGCTATGCTTGCACAGGAATCTACGTACTTGCCTCGATCTTCTTGACATCAATGAAAGACAAAAATGATGATTGTGAGTTATCCATAAGAGATAAACTTACGCTGTCTCGGACTTTTTTTGTAGAGCTATTTAAGATATTCAATTCTGCGTACATTAATATTGTGTACTTGTCATGGTTTAGGCAGCGTAAGCCATTTAAACGCCCAAAGAGCTATTTTTTCACGTTTTCCACTATGAAGGGCGATTTTTAAGAGTGTAGGAATTGAGTATTACAACTCTATTCTCATAGCCGTGAATCTCCTGAACATTTTTCAAAAAGCCCCATCACAATCGGTTCAACGGTGTAGCCTCGCATAAAGCACAAACAAACATTCGTTTTTACACGCTTTATATTAGCTTGACCTGTATCTATCTATGTAACGGAATCTTTTAACGCGATTTTCACCCACTTAAAATCATTGGATCGACTTGAAACTTTATATACATTTAAAGGACCCGTGACAATACAATAATTTCATATTTATTTTCTAAAATACTGGCTAGAATCATCAGAAAATAAAAAAAAGTGTCTTTGTGTGTATGTAATGGAATCTTTGAACACGATTTTCACCCACTTAAAAACATTGGATCGACTTGAAACTTTGTATACTTGTAAAGGACCCGTAACAATACAATAATTTCATATTTGTTTCTGCCTCCTGGCCAGAATCGTCAGAAAATCAAAAAACGTGTTCTTGTATCCATGTAACGGAATCTTTGAACACGATTTTCACCCACTTAGAAACATTGGATCGACTTGAATCTTTCTATACTTGTAAAGGACCCATGACAATATAATAATTTCATATTTTGTCTCTAAAATCCTGGCCAGAATCATCAGAAAATAAAAAAACATGAAAACTGGTAGAATAGGTTGCGGACTTGTCGACTTCTTAGTCAATCGTTGTAAGAGCTCAGTTGGTAGAGCGGTGATCTCTAGTGGTATATAACTTCAGTAATCCATAGATCGCTGGTTCAAATCCGGCTGGGAGGATTTTTTTAGAAGAGTATTACTTTCAGCTCATACTACAATAGTATCGAATTTAAAGATATTTACATTTTTATCTTATTCTGTAAAATATTAAAACTAAAAAATGAATAATAAATAATAGTTTTAAAAAACTAAAACACGCTTTATTAGAAAACCGAACTAAAAAGTGGGAAATAATTTTAATTTCCAACACGCTTGGGATAAAATTGAAGTGGTCAACAAAAAAATCGTCTCCAATACATATAGAATAAAACTAGAGTTGTCAACAAAAAGAAAATAATTTTACCATCAAAAGCGTGGGGTGGTTTTTATAATTTTTACATTTTCTTCTTAGAGACTGTACTTTTACCAATATCTGTTTATTATCAAATATATTTATTGGTATAGAGCATGCCACACTGTTTATGATAAAATTAATTTTCTTTTTGTTGATAACTCTAGTTTTATTCTATATGTGTTCGATATGATTTTTTTGTTGACCACTTTAATTTCATCCCAAGCGTGTTGGAAATTAAAATTACTTTTCCCTTTTGGTTCGCTTTTCTATTAAAGCGTGTTTTAGTTTTTTAAAACTATTATTTATTATATATTAAGTTAATTAGCAATTTTCTTGATTTTCTGTACAAATATGACTATGCGTAGCTTAATAAATAATATGTATAGTCATTATTAAACTTCATTACGTTACTACGTCTTCGGTTTTCCCCCATTTTTAGGTTTGGCGTCTTCAGTTTCTATTTATTTCCATCATTCCTATCTCCTTCTTCCAAATTCCTGTAATCGATTATAGTTTTGATATAAGTTTTCCATTTCCATCTTCGTCTGCCAATTTTATTTCTTCCAGTGGGTGACTATTGATATATATATATTTTGGCCATCTTTCATTTTTATTACGTTATTAGGGTATGAAAAAAAGGCATGAGATTAAATCCCTTATTATTTTATAGGTATAACAAATATGTTGGTGCAGGTTTTTGTATAAAATATATATTTATATTTGAAATTGCACTTCATTTTCTTTTAGAAAAGATGATAAATCTGTACCTCAGTACACTGTCATCCTTAGGCAAAAGCGCGTACGCAATATTTTATATGTTATTTATGTTACTATGGTACGAAAAAAAGTGGATACGCGCTTTTGCCTAAGGACGACAGTGTACTGAGGTACAGATTTATCATCTTATCTAAAGGAAAATACGGCCGCGGTGGACTAGTGGTTATGCTCCTTGCCTCTGGTCCCGAGGGTCGCGTGTTCAAACCCGGCCGGGGTCCATGGATTTTTAGGATGGAAAAATCCAAAGAGCAAGTCCTCCGGGAGGAACGTTTAAGCCGTGGATCCCGAGTCTCAAGATTTTCAGGCTCGTAAAAGATCCTTAAGCCTGAATAAAAGGCCTCTAAGTAAAATTTACCGAATTTTCCCGTCCTAGTACTACCTTGGTTTCCTAGATGTCAGTATGAGGCGGAACGCTGACCACGGACCACCTAAATGACGTCTGTACGAAAACAAGTGTAACTAAATTGGTATGGTTCAAATTCTTCCCTGTAGTGGGAGAGCGCCTAAATCTCTGTCAAGGGAAACATGGGCTTACAAGAAAAAAAAAGATCTAAAGGAAAATAAAGTGCAATTTTAAATATAAATATATATTTTATATAAAAATCTGAACCAAAATATTTGTTATACCTATAATATAATAAGAAAATTATCTCATCTCATCCCTCGACCCTACCCTGAATTGGAAACGAGGATAATTTCTGTGCCATTAGAAATTCATGTTTAAAACCTGATTACTTACACAGCTCCTATAAAACATTCTATGGTTTAATTCCATTTCCTTTTGATTCCTATAAAAATGTGGTTATTGTGATGGTGTAATAATGCTTGAGCAGAGTGTGTTGTAGTGTATCTATATGGCAAAATGTGAATGACAGCAGAAGAATGGACGGCTTTGAATAAAACTCCCGATATACGGTATGCAGACTAAGCTTTGTGTGGCTCCAGTCTGATAACTCAGGAATTTGTAGTATACCGCCATGAATGTGAGGAAAACTCTCACATGACGGATTGCGAGGAAATTCGTGGCATAAACTTTCGTCCGTTCAAGTTCCTTCAAAGCATTTCTACACATAAAGTATAGGATATATCATGGATTCTTAATAAAACTTAACACTTCGTATTGTGTAAGAAATAGCATGTTGTGTGAGTCATTTAGATAAAACTATGAATAATAGTATCCGCTATAAAAGCATTTCTATTCTATTCTACAGTGTTCTGCCCAAGCAGGTCTTTCACTATAATCATAGCATTTTCATGTTATGCTTTGCAGCTTTACTAGGAAATTATAGGTGTGGTAGCTTCCCGTTGTTTTCCACACCGGCGAATGATAGTGATAATGATGTTGGCCGGATGATTTTCGGGGACCGTTGGACCCTAAAGCTTCCTGTTAATTGCCTTACAGGTGAGGAAAAACCCCGAGAAAATCCTCATCCAGGAAACCAGTCCCGACCGGGAATCGAACCCGGCCCACTGCGTCACAAAGGACAAAATTAAAATTCGTAATTACAATCCGAAGGATGTAGGACAGGTAATATAATAGTTTGCCACACTACTCGTTCAGCCAGTTCTTTAATTCGAGTAACAAAATATACTCGTATGTCGGATAGACCTTGCAATAGTTGGTATTGTTGGTATTAGTCATTGGAATCTAAAAGGTAAAGTGATCCCACTACAGGCCTCAGGAGGCCTTTGGGGCAGTAGGAGGTTAAGGCTCCCACTTTTTCTTGACAATCGGCACTTGATGTCAGCCGGGTTGTCAGCCCTGCGTGACGGCCGCCTTTACCCCAGAACAAGCGTCTGGTACTCATTTCAGTTAGAGGCTGAGTCGACCCCAGGGCCATAGTGCCGCCAGAAGGTTTGGGTCAGTTTAAAAATCCTGACCCCACCGGGACTCGAACCCTCGACCTTCCGGCTTGTAGCTCAGTACCTTAACCACTACGCTACGGCGTGCCCCCATTTGAATCTAGGTTAGATTAATATATACGGGTTAGGGTTTTATGGCCCTACAACAGAAACCATTCTTTTTGTTCATTGTGTTTAACATATTTACGGAATTAATGAAAATACATCTGCTCTACGGTGATAATTAGTATTTTATGTCATTCATGGTTCGGCAAACGTCAAGCATTCAGTCACGTCTCATATCGTCATTTATTTAGGCTGGGCCCAAGGCCTATGGTCCTATCCAGCCCTAAGTTGGTACGAAGGCACATGAGTATGCTCCCATTAGAATACCATCATCATCATCACTCCAGGGATTAGGCAATTGCCCGTTCCGACTTCATAATGCATCAGCCCAACGTCTTCTAGGCCTTCCAACATCACGTCTTCCTCTTGCTTGATAATTTCTTGCTAACAATGGATATCTCTCCTTACTCACACCACAACCACTTATTTTAAATGCCCGTGGTTTGCTAAATGAGGATATTGTTTTTAGTATTTGAAACTAAGCTTCTACTTTTGTCAGGGCTCTGTTTTTTTTCCATTTCAATGGATTTTTAATGCATACATACTTGGTTATCTGAGATTGTCGCTTTATCCTCCATATCTCCTCGACAAAAATTCCCTTTCTTGCGCGATAGCGCATTTTGTCGTAATTACAGCAATGGCGACCATGATTTAAAGTTCAACATCTTACATTTCGGGATTGCCAACCTAAATAACTATACTGTAATAAAATAACTATCCTGTAATATTGAATATTATAAAACGCGTGTGGAAAGTAAAACTATTGCCCTCTATATATAACTACATACAATGTATAGACAAAAAATATCCGAAAGGTAGTGTTAATATACATTATACGAAACAAATCACTGTATTTTAAATGACTGAGCTTTATTTGAAACAATATAAAACAATAAATACATACTTGCGCAATTGTATCACTAATTGGTCTCACGGCCTACCGTAGTTCCAACTAATAACCATTGCCTACACTGTTAACGTTAGTCAATTGTTTATAATGAATGCAGATATTTGCAACAAAGATCTTATTATTTTACTATTATTTATTATTTTGAAAACACCATCGCGCAAAAAAAATGTACAAAGCACGTTTGTGAAGTGTTTTACAGAATCTCGGAAAATAAAAACCTGGCTATCGCTCGGTTCATAAACGTTTTTCTCAATTCTATAAAAAAACACTTTTTAACCTCGCATCGTAATATACTGTTAATACAGATCCCAGGGCGTTGTAGATTGAACTTCTAACCCATCAACAAACATTTATGTATGCTATTGTTAAAATTATGCATTATTACAATTACTGAAATTTAACATTAGACATCTTCCTTAATTGTACATAAATCTGACGTAATAGCCTAACATAGATTTAAGCTAGATGGGATATTAATACCCTTAAGGAGAGTTGACTGTTAAAAGGGAGTAAAATATAACTCATGATCAATAAACATTAATATTATCTTTAATCATTGAGTAAATAGTTAATACGGACTTTCCACTTTACAACAGTTTTCCTTTGATTCCTCTTTTCCAGAGATTCCTATCTCCCCATTGTCCATCTTCCATACCCCTCTTCGTCATGACATCATATATTCCCTCATACGATGCTCTTCTACTTCTCCCCCTCTTCCTTCTGCCTGGTACTACCCAATCCAACACCTGTTTAGGCCACTGGTCTTCCGACATCCGTTGTACTTGTCCATACCACTGTAGAACTCTCTTTGTTATCCTATCGATAACAGTTCCTTGTGCATCCATTTCTTGTCTGATGTATCATCATCATCATCACTCCAGGGATTAGGCAATTGCCCGTTCCGACTTCATAATGCATCAGTCCAACGTCTTCTAGGTATTCCAACATCACGTCTTCCTCTTGCTTGATAATTTCTTGCTAACAATGGATATCTCTCCTTACTCATTCCATCCATATGATCAATCCATTTCTGTCTGTAATTCGTGACCTTATCCAATAAAGGCTGTACTTCCAATTCTTCTCTTCTATTCTCATTTCTTATTCTATCAAGTCTTGTACATTCTTTTACTTGTCTTAGGAAACTCATTTCCGCCGTCTGTATTTCTGTATTCAGGGAGCTACAGACAACAGGCTTGCCGCCGAGCCGAACGCTCTCTCTGTATTCTATCCTTCTGTTTTTTTCATTGGAACCCAAGTTTCACATCCATACAATATTGTGGGAACCACCATAACATTATACATTTTTATCTTGGTTTCTTTTCTGATACATGTATTTCGAATATGTTGTAGCCTGGATATTCTCATACTTCTTAGTAATCTATCCATTTCTGTCGCCATAAAACAGGAGGAGTTAGACAAGGTTGTCCCCTATCAACTACGCTTTTTAACATTTATTTCGACGACATGATAAGATCATGGTAGCAAATGACGACTGGGGGAATTAACTTAGGAAATATAGTAATAAAAACAGTAGCCTTTGCAGATGACAAAGTTTTAATAGCTTATGGATCCGAAACATGGACAGTGACAACACAACAATCTGCCAGGATACAAGCTGCTGAAATGAGATTCCTCAGACCAATAGCAGGATATCAAAGAACAGACAAAAAACATAACACAGAAGTAAGACAACTAAAAATAGAGGAATTAAACTCAACAATAGAGAAATACAGAACAAACTGGAAAGAACACTTGGCAAGGATGACTGAGAATAGAATACCAAAAGCAGCATACAACTATTCACCACGAGGAAGAAGAAGCTGAGGAAGACCAAGGAAAAGATGGAAAGAGCAGCAATTTGGAGCCGGAACTGGCTAGTAAATAAGCCTAAACCGTGAAGAAGAATATCTTCTCCATATGGACCAACTATGTCACCTGTCCCCTTTCCAACTCTGCTTTTCAAATCTCCCATAATTATTAATTCCTTCTTTTGAGAAATCTTTTCTACCATTCCAGTAAATTTTTCAAAGTATTGTTCCTTTATTACTTGTGATGCATCGTTTGTTGGGGCATATGTACCTATTATTACTAATTATTTCCCATACATTGTTATTTCCATAACTATAAATCTTTCATCTATTTCTTGTATTAGTTTTATTGAGGATTTCCATTTCGTCTTAATTAAAATTGATACTCCTCCTTTAGCTCTCTCCGATTTTTCCATCCCACTCCATACGTACATGTATTCACCAATAATTTCTGGACCTTTCCCTTTCCTTTTCGTTTCTGTCAGAACTGCTATATCCACCCCTTCTTTGTAATCTCGTTAAGTACTTCATTATTCTTAATATTCCAACCTTGTATGTTCCAAGTTACCAAAATCATTGTCCTTTTCTTAGCCAAAGTCTATGCCTATTGATCTGTCCGGCTTTATCTCTCTTTGCAGGAAACGTAACAATTATTTTTTATGGAACAGGTTGTCAGCCCTTCGCCAACCCCCGCATTTGGGGGACCTAACCAGAGCCTCATTTGCCGGTTTTCGGGATTCCTATTGGACCTTCTCGGCTACCGTAGCGGTCACGGGGAAAAATAGGCTATTTCGTACTTCCCGTTGCCCATCCCTCGGGACGTGGACCACTGAGGTTGGATTTTGAGGGGCATCTTTAATCATACTTGTCATAATTGCTTGACATTATTACAATCTCTGGTATTAATTAATAATACATTTAATTTTACAGTAATATGGATGACATTGTCATCCCAACTTCTCTAAAAAGTTAAACTAAAACTATATAAAATGGTTATTCTTCTAGTAATATTACATGGATGTGAAAAATAGCCCCTTATTTTAAAGGAGGAGGAATGATTACGAGTAATTGAGAATTAAGTTCTTAGGTAAATATTTGGGACCAAAGGTACAAACAGACAGATGAATTGAGAGAAGTGCAATACAGTGAGCTACATTACCTTTACAGTATATAGGGGCCTATAATTAAAACCATTTAGAGCGAAATATTTTATAAATAACTAGCTAATGCCCAGTGTGCGCTGCTACGCCAAAATAAATTGAAATAATGTGCTATAAGTTTAGTTGAATAAGTAAAAGAACTAATAATTCAAAATTTATATTTTTAGATACCCCGTACTGATTGCCCGGTGTTGCCCGGGAATCTACTTACCCCGTTCTTCTTGACATAAATGAGCTGAAATACTAAACTTAATGTGTTTTTTTTAGTTAAATACGCAAGAGGAAAAATTTATATCGTAATTATTTTTAGATACCCCTTGCTATTTACCCGGCGTTGTCCGGGAATCTACTCATTCCGATCTTCATGGCATTAATGAACTGAAAGGCAAATATTAATGTACTTCTTGTGATTAGTTGAATAAGTAAAATGAAAACAATTAAAAATGTATATCGTAATTATTTTAAGATTCCCCGTGCTGATTACCCGGTGTTGCCCGAGAATCTACTTATCTCGATCTTCTTGGCATAAATGAGCTAAAAGACAAAATACGTTATTGTGAGTTATCCGTAAAAGAATACCCGTCATGTATTGCTACGCTTGCACAAGAATCTACGTACTTGCCTCGATCTTCTAGGCATCAATGAAAGACAAAAATGGTTATTGTGAGTTATCCGTAAGACATAAACATATGCTCTCGGAGACTTTTTGTAGAGCTTTTTGAGAAATTCAATTCTGTGTACATTAATTTTGTGTATTAGTTATGGTTTAGGCAGCATACGCCATTTAAGCGCCCAACGAGATACTTTTTTCACGTTTTCCACTACAAAGGGCGATTTTTAAGAGTGTAGGAGTTGGGTATCACAACTCTCTTATAGCCTATGTTCATCCCGGGAATCTCCTGATCATTTTGCAAAATCCCCATCACATTCGGATCAACGGTCTATCCGCGCATAAAGTACGAACAAACAAACAAACAAACAATTCATTTTTATATATTAGATTGCTGAAAAATCTCTTTATTGATACACTGTTGTCAAGAACCACACGGAGTAGAGCTATGAAATTTTTAGGACATTTTACTCGCTATATGAGGAATCTCCTGAAGCAAATTAATTAAACTAATCCTTCTAAATCCAGATTTTCAACTATAGTTTTTATAAAAAGTCTGAAGTTAAAACTTAAACGTATGATGCATTCAAAATATAGAAGTCTGTGAACAAGTGTGACGGCCGATAATGCCCATCGCACCGTCACAAAGGCGGTTAAATGACATGAAACGAAATGGATAAAAGGGTTATGAAGAAATGGTGGAATGAAATTTGTGATAAGGGAAAACGAAAGAAAACCCGAGAAAATCAGCCCAAGCTCCGTTTCATCCATCACGAAGCACACACGGAGTGACCTAGATTCGATCTCGAGACCTCAGCAGTGAGAGGCGGTCGTTGAACATCATGTGGTCATCATAATCATCATTCATACTCGCCTTAGATTAAGCTTAGGTTTAAGGACTCTCCAGGCACACCATTATCATCATTACCCATCATAAAATCGGGGCAGCGTAAGTACGCCTTTCAGGCGCCCCAACCTCAGGAGTGGGTTATAATTAAGCCAATGCCAGGAGAGAACGTCATAAATGTCTAAAATGACAACCTGTGGCATTGATTAAAAAAATTATTCTAAATTTTTTTAACGACTTCAGTGCCTAATTCGTTTAAGAAAATAATTTATTTACATGTATGAATTCAGATGTTAATATTACGTTCCTGTGTGATGTAATGAACGTTTTTTTGTATTAAATAAGTACAAAAACAAATTAAAATAGGCCTATGTAAAGTAAAACAAGTCCACCGCTGTGGTCTCGAGGTTTCGCGCTGCCTTGCCACGTTGCAGGCGCGTTTTCGTTTCCCGGTCGCGACAGGCTCCTGTGTGAGGTTATTTCAGGGTTTTTCCTCACCTGTAAGACAAATGTCAGAAACCGTAGGGCCCAACGGTCCCCGAAAATTATCCGGCCGTCGTCATCATCATCCTTATCATTATCATCTCCAATCTTCACCGGTGTGGAAAGCAACGAGAAGCTACCACACCTACAATTCCCTAGTAAAGGTGCAAAGCATAGCATGAAAATGCTATGATTGCAGTGAACCCTCGGACAGAATTATTATCGATGGATGGAAAGTAAAAAAAAAGTTTTTGCTGCAAAATGTATGTTTGTGTGCATGTGAAATTGAACGAGGTCTATTTATCCCTGATGCTGATGAATTAGTTGACTGGAAATAATTTAATAGCTAATGACTTGGACATCTTAAATTATTTAACGTGTCACTGGACCAATGACGTTTATCTTCTATCGGAGGTACGTCGCATGCTAGAATGTCCTACCCTAGTAATTCCACAGTTTTTAGGTATGTTAGAATTCGAGTCCCTCGCACATACAAGGAGAAGTGTTACTCCGAAAAAAACAAAGGTTAACTTCCCGAAGCAGTCTAAAAGTGTTTTCACAAATTATTAAATATAAATAATTACTTTACACGGAAGCACTTTTTAAATCGAAAGTATGAACTGTCTTATGAGATATCATTAAACGTGCATATCTATAACTAGGAAATTACAGATATTTCTATTTCGTCGACCTCAACGGTACTTGGTGATAAGTGAGCCCAGCTTCAGCGCTTGTTCCTGGAGGACAGGCTCTCCTGTAACCACTGCTATATTCAGTCTTTCGCTCTATGTCACTAGTGTCCCTGCCTTTAAAGTTAGTAACCAATATGAATACTGTCATTTTTATAGCCGACTCTAGCGGGCCCATTTACAGGGATTGACAAGTGATGATCCAGGCAAGCTTGCCGCTAAGTGACATAGAAAAGATCTTTGACCGCCGTGCATTAGGATACTAAATTAATACTTCTTCACAGTGCGCTGAAGGTTTGGAGGATGATT
This sequence comes from Diploptera punctata, assembly GCA_030220185.1. Lineage (NCBI taxonomy): Eukaryota > Metazoa > Arthropoda > Insecta > Blattodea > Blaberidae > Diploptera > Diploptera punctata. The sequence continues at coordinate 950,259 of JASPKZ010009791.1, forward strand.
GTAGTACACTTAAATGACTTTGGTGATGGATTCTGTTCCTTCCTTCCTTCCTTCCTTCCTTCCTTCTTTCCTATTTGGCTTCAGAAACCTTAGCCGTTCCTTCGGGTTTCGTGATAATTTATTTACACTTATTTCTCTACAAAAGTCATGAGAGGCATGTGGTTAGCTTGTCGATTTATTGAGACATATAATATACCACTAAGGTATTGCTTGGATGGAGGAAAATTGGTTAAATATTGCTCAGATGGTTCTCTTTTCAGACTTGTTTCTTTTACGAGTTCTCAAACATTTAGATTCGGGACTCACGGCTTCAATTTCCTCCCAGAGGACTTTGTCCCTTGTATTTTTCAGTCCTAAAATCCCATCGTCCCCGGTCGGATTTGAACCTCAAACAGGAACTAGAAGCAAGGAATATTACCGCTAGACCATCGCATGAGACAATAGGCTATACCTACACATCCGGTACTATTATTGAATCTACGACTGTGTCAAATGAGATATATAACGAAAAATAAATAATTAACATTTAATAATAGTATAATTAAAAATATAAAATTAAAATTAATGGTATGAATATTTAAATAAATATAAATTTCATAATCATGTATTAACTGGATATTATATTCTGATATATTCGGGATATCAGAAAAACAGTAAAAGTTAGTCACCGATAATGATAATTGCTTAAATAACAAAATGATACAAAATGTAATGTGAATTCCGGTGTTTCATAGGAAACTCATGCATTGTCTCTTTTGAAGTTTTACATACGGTACAATGTCTGTTGACGGGAAATCACATGGAGTGTCATTCTGAAACTGTAAATTCTATAATCCTGTCATACAGTTTAAATCAGTTATTTCTCATTTTATTCCGCACACATGAATAAAGAACACTTTTAGTTTGAAATAATAGCAATACAAAACAGTTAAATGAGAAGAATTTATTTTAAACCCACTCAGTGAAAAGGAGAAGCTTCATAATATAAACATGAACCTGTTTCCTCTTAAATGAATTACAATTTAGAATTGTAGTATATAAAACCACGTAATTGTTTTTTTTTAGATACAAACATTAAATAAAGCAGAATATCCCTTTTGCCACTAAATTATCTAAAACATTCTTATACAAAACAAATTTTACATTGTTTTGTTTGGGATGAGTATTCATTAATGCATGTTTTATTTACAAACTGTCTTATTACCCGCGAATTTATCATAAGTAATGCCACGAGTGATTTCCAAATTATCAATAAATTCACGACTCACGAATAATTTGGAAATCAAGAGTGGTATTTGTTGGGACTGTTTAACGAATAAAATTAACCTGTTTACTCACAAATAATTATTTAAATATAGTTATTTTAGTCCACCGCTGTGGTCTCGGGGTAGCGTGCTGCCTTGTCACGCAGCGGGCCGGGGTTCGATCCCCGGTCGGGACAGTTTTTCTGGGTGAGGTTTGTATCAGGGTTTTTCCTCACCTGTAAGACAAATGTCAGGAAGACTATAAGGCCCAAAAGGTCCCCGAAAGCATATGGCTATCGCAATCATCATCATTCATATTCATCTTAGGTTAAGCTTAGGATTAGGGACTCTCCTGGCGCACCATTATCATCACCACCCATCATATCATCGGGGCAACGTAACCCCGCCTTCCAGGCGGCCCAACCTCAGAAGTGGGTTACAAGTACGCCATGCCAGGAGAGAAACCAGGAATGTCGAAAGACAACCTGGGGCATTTGAAAAAAAAAAGTTATTTTATAATATTTATATATTTGATGTAAACAGCTATGTTTGAAAACAAATGAGAAACGTTTATTATGCTCGGTTTGTTCATCACTGCAACCAGATCATATTATTTATTGCCAAAGGATCGCAATATTGTAAGAATGCACCGTAGTGGGGAAAAAAATGAAACACATCAAACTGTTTATAACCAACATACTAATTAATTTCTGATATCCTATGATTTAAATTATATTTTCTGGAATATAAATTCCTGGGAAATAATTTTTAAGAAAGTGCAAACAGTGGTTGCTTTTTATCGTGGTATAATCAATTGCTAAAAATGTTTTTCTATTATATCAACGCAAGCAGTATCTGTTTAAATTCGTGCACTATATATACAATCTGGTAGCCACATTTCTTAGAGAATCAGTCACTGAAAAATAATGTTCTGACATATTCAGAATGTTTAAAAAGGAGGAGCATTATTTTAAAGTGATAAAATTAAACTGATAAAATCGAGGTAAAAAACAACTGTGATGGGTTGTAAATCAAAATAAATTGAAATGTGATTGGTAATTGACTCCCATTTGGGACATGAGTTAAATAGTCAACACTATAACTAACTAACTCTAACTCATTGGCACTATCGAGCTCATAGGTTCATGGCCGCGCGGACATAAGCTCTCCATATATCCCTATCCTGAGACAATGTTTTCCAATCATCCCCTGTATAATCTACTTCCCTCATATCATAGTTAATGTTATTCTCTCACCTCATTATTGGTATCTTGATTAATTTGGAAATTTAATTTTTCACCCCTTCTAACCTCCAGGCATTAAAATATGATCGAGACTTAGAATGCCACGAGAACGAATATATTGTTTTCGATTATTTTTACAATCACTCTCATCTTACCCCTCTAGGAGTGCTGAGAGTTCCTTCCAACCCCTCTTCAATGTCCCTTTCCCAGATTGTAAGCCATATACTAAATGTTCTGGAATTTGTCACATATACTTGGGGATGCCACACAACAAACAGAAACAATTTTATTCGTTTAGCTATAGTGAATGGATTATTTAATGCCAGATGCGTCATTAAGAGTCAAGGTTTCTCTCGCTATACATCTATATGGTTCTACATTTGAACTTAAATATATTGATATGTAGTTGTGAACTCATGTCTCCTATGCGATATACTACTTGGCCGAAAGAATTTTCGTTCTTAGGGTACACCACGTGGAGGTGAGTCTTTGTATTTCAATTCAAAGCAAAGTAGTAGTAGATCGCAAGAAACTAGTCACTGATCTTTATAAAAAACATAAGATAGTAGTATTACAATGGATACCATCTCATTGCGGAATCAATGGAAAATAAAGTAGTCGATATACTGGCAAAAGAGGAACAATGTGTTTACAATAACCTAATTCAATCTTATCGTACCGCACAGCAAACATTTATATCAAACTGTAATAAATACATTGTCAAACAATCTTCAGTTCCGAACACAAGGAAAAAGTGGAAAACACCATCCATACTACGCTAGATTCACCTCGGAAACACGCTATAGCATATTTTCGACCAAACATAGGATATAATTATCTTGCAGTTTATCTTCATTGAATTGGAAGTTACAGAAGTCCTCATTGCCTACCGTACTCCACGAACACTACCAGTAACGCGGACAGAAACCACCTACTACAGTGTCAGACACTTCACTCTGCTACGCTGAAGAATATATATTGGAAAGCAAGAGAAAAAATATGTTCCGTTCTGTTACGATGTTTCATTCTTATAATTTACTGTTACCAGTTATTTGTTACTCATAATTATGGGCAATGACTTCTGTTAAATCCCCTGCATTTGTATAAATAAATAAAAATTACTATGCAGACATCATTGGGTATGGAATAAATGCGGTACCTAATGCCAGTCCAGATGCTCAAATGGGACGTAGAAAAATGGAAAGAATCGTTTCAGAATCTATTTCTTCTTTGGCAAGAACTTTAAGTAAAATGGCTCAAGATATTTGTTTATATCTAAGTCAAAATTTTAATTTCATTAGTTTTCCTGATCATCTTACTAATGGATCAAGTATTATGCCTCATAAGAAAAATCCAGATGTTTTTGAGATAATACGAGCAAAATGTAATAGAATTACATCATTACCTAATGCAATATCTTTAATTTCTTCTAATTTATGTTCCGGATTTCATAGATATTTTCAAATTATTAAGGAAAGATTTATTCCGATTTTTGAAGAAATGAAAAAATGTTTTTCTATGTTTAAATGTATGTCAAATCATATCAATGTTAATAAGGATCTTCTTAATGATGATAAATATCAGAATTTGTTTATTGTAGAAGTAGTGAAACATCTTACTTACTTACTGGCACTATCGAACGCGTAGGTTCATGGCCGCGCGGACATAAGTTTTCCATACATCCCTATCCTGAGCTAATGCTTTCCAATCATTCCCTGTATAATCTACTTCCCTCAAATCATAGTTAATGTCACTCTCCCACCTCATTCTTGGTCTACCAACTAGGGCGTTTTCCCTCTGGCTTTCCTACAGGAAGCTTCCAAGCAAGTCTTTCATTCCCCATACGTGTAACATGTCCTGCCCATCGCAGTCTACGAGACTTCACTGTTCTTATTATATCTGGCTTCCTATAAAGACCACGTAGTTCATTGTTATGTAGTCTTCTCCATCCACCTGTCTGTTCATCTCTCTTTGGTCCAAAAATGTTCCTAAGTACTTTGTTCTCAAATACTTGTAATCTCCTTTCCTCCCTTAAAGTAAATGTCCATGTTTCGCACCCATATAATAGAACTGGTAGAATAATAATGTTTTATATATTTTCAGTTTAACGTTTTTTGAAAGGAGTTGGGACATCAAGAAACTCTGTAATGCATAATAGCACGCATTTCCAGAATTGAGCCTATGTTTAATTTCTTTGTGCATCTCATTCCTATTTGTGATTACTGTTCCTAGGTATTTGAATTCAGCCACTTCCTCAAAATTTCCCTCATTTGTCATTAGCTGTCCATTTCCATTATATACTGAATTTCTACGTGTGACCATATATTTACTTTTATTGATATTTACTTCCAATCCTAATTTCTTAGTGTTACTCAACAGTGTGTGCGTATTGTCCTTTAGTATCTCCTCGCTATCGGCCAATAATACTACATCATCTGCATAAACTAACAGCTTATTAATACCATTCAGTTGTAAGCCTTCCTCATTCTCTAAAGATTTAATGACATGCTCTAGTACAAAATTAAATAGTAGAGGAGATAGTGCATCTCCTTGCTTCAACCCATTCTGGATGTCAAAAGTGTCCGAAAACTGTTTGCCTACACGCACCCTACTCTTTGTGTCATTTAGACACATTCGTATAAGTCTAACTAACTTTTTAGGAATTCCGTGTGAATCATCTAGTTGTTGAAAAGGATATTATTTTAGGGAAGCTTATCAAAAAGTAGGGCTAGATATACAAAATGGACGTTTTAAACTCTTTACTACTAAGTGCTGTTATTCTCATGAAGGAAGTACAGGGAATTTCTGTAACAAACAAATTGAAAGGCAGTAGCAGTCGTACAACCTGAATACTTACTGTCGGGCCAGTAAACCGTCGTAATGAATCTCAACTTTACTTGCAAGTTCCAATATTAAGAAAACTAGTCGGATGTTATTCTGGAGTGTATTCATATTGCGGCTGTAACAGACCAACAAATGGCCTAAATTAGAGAATGACTATGATTATATCTACTTAAATTTCGTAGTCAATTTATGATACATTTATTCAAGTAAACATAACTCTTATTGCATAGGATGCAATGCGCGTACTCAAAATCTCGCTTCAATTAAAAATTACATTATATTTATGGAAGTGTAACACTAAAAAAGTTACGTTCACTTATATGAAGGTAAACATTGACTCTTTTTCTAGAACATATTCCTGACGATCAATATTAGATAGAACATGGTATTGAAGAAATACGAAGTGTTGCTTAGACTCAACTAAAAAACACCGCGGGGCGGAGATACCATTCTCCGGTAAATGCTTCTTGAATAGTCACGCCTTTCCTTTATGAAATAATCCACACATTCCGGTCGTTCGCTTGTAATCTTGATATCTGATCGTGCGCAGTTCATCCTAATCAGGTTTATGAAATGTCTGTGAATTATAAACTTTTTCTTCCTGTGCCTTTAATCAATAATCGTAAGACGCAATATAAACAATAGCAGTTAAACTGATTACACTGAGCGACAAAAAATAAACTTTTGTTTTGTCTCGGAAAGAACAATATGTGATTCTGATAGCATGTTTTCTTCTGAATTCAAATATGATATCGGTTTTTCTCCATCACGCAAGGTTTCCGAGGGACAGGACTTTATAATTTCAAACACTTTAATATTCTCTACATTCGTATCTACACGATATTCGAACATTTGTACTCACCAAGAAAGTAATAAGTGACGATTTGCTGCTATATTTCGCGTGTGGAGTATCCGTCTTGATGGTCCAACAATAATCGGGCAGCATATTAGGATTCCATTTTCCTATATATCTCTTTTCCATAGCTGAAATCATTTAGTTAGCTAACTTGGTTTTATTTTACAATGGACAAATGGACGAAAGAACGTTTATTAAAAAAGTAATTATTTAAATCAATCAATTAATTGAAATTGAAATGAAAGAAACTTCGGGTGATGGAGAAATTCCGAATACGTATTTGAAAACACGATAAAAAATTGCATTAAGTACAACTATTGATACTCATGAGACAAAAATCATGTTGACCAGTGTAATTATCTAATCTAAGAAAAAAGAAGCTACTTCTTACAAAATTAGTGGTCAAAGGGAAAATCTTTTGGAAAACAATTTTTTTTGATTGCGGATGAGCCCACGTAGGACTACGCAAAGTACTTAGAGGGGTTTCCTTTGAGCCCAAATTTCTTTCATTCTTTTGCTATGAGCTTGTTTTTTATCATCTGTCCAACTTGTTCCAGTTTTTTTCTTCGGTTTGTCCTCTTGGTCAACTTGCCACTTATTCACCTTAATTCTAAATAGGCTATATCTCTGTTTGGGATATCTTCTTTAGTAATTCCTGCCAATTTTAAGTCCTTTTTGACTTCATCAATCCACTTCATAGTATCCACTGGAGCTTTACTTCTGTTTTCGTAGAATTCCATTATCTGTTTTGTAAGCCTATTTCAGTTCATTCGTTTAAGGGCCATAACATTTTAACCTTCCTTTTCTAATATCACTATGAATGTCTGTATATATTTTTATTTCCTTTTTACTTCTGAGTCTAAATGTTTCACCTATGACTTGTGGATCTAAAACTTTTCTTATAATTTTGCATTCTTTTTTCACTATATTTTCGATATATTTTTTTCTGTTCAAAATTAATGTTTCTGCTCCATAGAGGCACTCTGGTTTAATTAGTGTTATAGTATCGTAATTTTGTATGCAAAGATATGCATTTTTTATTATGTGTTGTGAGTAAGCCGAAATGGTGTTTCCATTTTTTGGCATTACTTTTATTGGCTTTAGTTTCAATTCCATTTTCCTGAATTATTTCAACAAGATATTTAAATTGTGAAATTCGCTTAATTTTTCCATATTTGGTTTCCAGGTATTTTGGAGCTTGTTTATTGCATGAAATATATTCCATTTTTTGAAACGAAATCTGCAGCTCTATTATTATTATTATTATTATTATTATTATTATTATTATTATTATTATTATTATTATTATTATTATTATTATATAAATATCATTAAAACGTGCTTACTGTCTGTTAAATTTAGCAATAGCGTATTTCATAGTGATCTTTCTGTATAGTTCCCACTGTTTTTTCCAGGTAATTAAGTTGCATTCCTTAAATTCCTCTGTGAGACCTTAACAGGTAACATGGTCTAATACTTGCATGGATGATGACGATGACAATGATAAAGTTACATCCATTAGAGATTGCAATATCCTATCTAGGTACTGCGTGTTATTGATTTAAAAATAGTAGACAGTATTGTTGTGTAGAGGTGGAATGAATTTATTTTACATCTAGATATTTTCTACTTTATTAAGATGAAAAATGCGTATAGGAGGCGACTCGGAAATAAGGAAGTTAACAGGGAAAGGAATCTACAAGAATATTTTCTTTTCGTTTCTTAATGTAACCTTGCTTCTCCTTATAGTTCTGAATTTTTTCCTCATTTTAACTTCTAAAGTAGTTGTTCACTAAAAAATCTGTTATATATTTGGGAAATATATATTCACTCTTTTTATCCTAGAATTTATGTAGTTTACATCATTGGAAGGAAATATTACAATCAAACATTTTCATTGATATATATTTCATTTTTCTTTTCTTTTCAAGTTAAAGTCCATTATGAAATAATGTGTGTTATGTTTGTCATACTAATATTTTAATAATAATAATAATAATAATAATAATAATAATAATAATAATAATAATAATAATAAGGGAGGTATGGACAATCAATAAGTACTACAAGAATAGACTAATAGCTCTATAAATGGATTATTTACGCAGAAGTGCCAGAAATTCAAGATTAGAACATGTCACAAATAAGGAAATTAGAAACATAATGGAAGCAGAAGAAAGCATAATTGAAAGTTTTGAGGAGAAGGAATTAAAGTGGTTAGGACATGTTTTAAGAATGAAAGAAGAGTGATGGCCGAAGGAACTATATGAATGGCATCCGACAATAAAGAAGAAAAGAGGGAGACGAAAGTTGGAAGGAAAACGTGAAGACAGTATTTCAAACAAGAGGGCTAAGCATCGAACATACCCAAGATCGTAGGCTTTGGAGGTTTGGCACGGGAAGACGGCAGCAGTTGTATAAACCCGAAGATAATAACAATAATAATAATAAACATAATAATTATACTTGTTAGTATTATTAATTATAACTACTGTTAATTTCATAATAATAATAATAATAATAATAATAATAATAATAATAATAATAATAATAATAACAATAATAATAATAACTATATCAATAATAATAATATTATTAACAATTATGTTAATTATTATTATTATTATTATTATTATTATTATTATTATTATAATAGTATTAATAATAATAGTAATTATTATTATTATTATTATTTCCAGCACTATAGTCTATGGGAAGTGTCGGGATAAGTTTCGGGGTTTTTCCTCAACTGTAAGACACTTGTCAGGAACATTTAAGGTCCAAACGGTACGCGAACATCATCTGGCCATCATTATCATTATAATATTTGTCATGTTTAGTATCAATGTGTGTGTGAATAGTGTGTTGCGTCTTTATATTGACTTGATTACTCATTCAAAGATACTCTCCATATCCTTATGTGGTTAAAAAAAAAGTATCTGTGTGATACATGGTTTAACATCTCTTTCCCATAAGGTCATGCCACTGTAAGACCCGGGTGGCATGTGGCATGAAAATAGTACCTATTAGATGAGAGGTTACATCAAGTTAATGGAATGGAATAATATTCGTTAATATTATAAATATTTGTACTATAACAGTTATTTTTATAATAATAATAATGATAATGATAATAATAATAATCATTATTAATATCATCATTATTACTATTTATTTAATTATTTAAATTGGTATAGTTAAGGCTACTAACATTTATCTTCCACTCAGTTAGTAATATATATATATATATATATATATATATATATACATATTTTTTATACACAGGTAACATGATATAAGTTCCTAACATACAATAAATAATCGTAATATTTATACAAATTAAACAAGAATTAAAGTGAATTAGTTAATATTATTAGAAATAAAACTGAAACAACCAATCAACTGAGACTAAATACAAAAGAAATATATTTAAATTTCATTTTAAAAGCTATTTTCCGGCAGCTCCGAATCTCTTGTGATAGGAAATCTAGAGTCTAGCAATAGGTAGGTAAACAAATTTAAATAGTGAGAGATTCTGTGATGTTGTCAAGAAGCATATTCTTGTGTGATCGTGCACTCAAATTGTGATTGTGTGATAAAAGATGGAACATATAATTTTGATTAGAATAAAAAAGGAATCAATTTTTCTAAGATTATGGAGGTGTAGGCTACAAATAAAAATTAAGTATGAAATTAAATCGAACAAATGATTGTAAAATGTCAGTGAAAATAAATAATAGTAAAATAAATTTGGAATATTTAATGATTCTAGTAGTTTTATGAATATTGTTCTATATCAATGAGATGGAAAATAATTTAAATAACATTAGGAAATATAGCCGTATGCATATCATGCAAGGATATTTAAATTCCTAGTGGATTGTATTCAACTGTACAACAAAAATAGCTTGAACCACAATGAAAGTGTAATTTAGATGGTATCGGATGACTGTGATGGCATACCGGTACTTGTTGAGTGTTGCCAAGTGGGATGGTTCGCGTTTAATGGCATTTTAATACATGAGAAGTTACGTCCAGCAAAACAACAAACATTCATATAACACCATATTGTTTCATTTATAATTACGCTCTTCTTGTGTGTCTCACGCGATGGCTTTTATGACCAAAAGTTATGAAACTTCAAACCAATGCTTGTCCATCTCTCGTTTACGAAGCCCTAAAAACAGCTGGGCATGTTATTAAAACTTACGTACGTTCCCTATTCCTAATTTATCTAAAAGTACCATGTAATGTGTTTTAGCTTGTTAACAAATCCAGGAGGAATTAAATTACTGAGGCTGTTCTGATGAAACAATTTGAAAATTATTACATGTCTTCACTGATTCTATCTAGTGAATACTGTAAATGACCATCACAGAAAATACTCTATTATACAACGTGTCCACATATATATATATATATATATATATATATATATATATATATATATATAATAATCATACTTTAAACTACTATTACGTCGCTTTGGATAATCGTATCTAAATGATATTGGTTACAATCAAAAGAGAAACTCGAAACGTTATGTGCATGTTAACTATTTCAACAATGGAGAATAATGGACAACAATACAGAAACTAAACTAAATTTAATCATGTTTTGTGGTCGATATGGGTTCATTGTTGTATGTTTAGCAGACAGGTTAAATGTGAATGTTTGCTGTGCTTCTGATATTGTGTTGGTATTAAAGAAGTTATGAAATAAGTTTTAAAGAATTATGGCGAACCCCCAAGAACGTAGTTTCTGTGTTTTGAAATATCACACCACACAGAGTCCGGTGCTGGTCCAACGTGCTTTTAGGCGACGGTTTCAACATCAAGCTCCTACATACAAGTCAATTTTGAAGTGGTACCGTGATTTTGTGGATCGTGGCTGCATATGTATTCACAGGAAAGGCCATTCAGGGAGACCATCTGTCGATGCAGGAATTGTGGATCAAGTGCGGGTAGTGTTTGTACGTAGTCCCAAGAAGTCTGTCCGTAGAGCTAGTCAATAGTTAAACATCCCTACATCCACCGTATCTAAGATCGTACGTACACGACTGAAGTTCCACCCCTACAAAGTCCAATTAGTGCATAAGGTGAAATCTGATGACCACGAAAAGCGATTAGATTTTTCTGAGCATTTCATGGCACTAATGGAGGATCATGAAGAACTGTCAGAAAACAATCATTTTCAGTGATGAGGCTACATTCCACGATAGTGGAAAAGTGAACAGGCATCATGTTAGGATTTGGGGGAGTGAGAATCGAAACACCATTGTGGAAGTCGAAAGAGACTCCCCTAAAGTGAATGTATTTTGTGCTGTATCGAAACGTAAAGTCTATGGCCCATTTTTGTTTCTAGAGGCCAATGGTCAAAATATCTTGATATGCTCACTGAACGGTTATTTCCACAAATGGAACAAGAAGAAGGCAATGAATATATTTCCAGCAAGATGGAGCACCTCCTCATTTTATTTGCATTTTCGGGAGCATCTAATTGGCCGGCTTCCAGGATGATGGATTGGACGTGCCGGAGATGATGATAATGTTTTCTACAAGTGTCCGCTGAGGTCACCTGACTTGACGGTCTGTGACTTATTTTTATGGTGTTACATAAAGAATATCGGCCGGGGTGGGCTAATGGTTATGCTTCTTGCCTCTGGTACCAAGGGTCGCGGGTTCAAACCCGGCCGGGGTCGATGGATTTTTTAGAATGGAAAAATCCAAGGAGCAAGTTCTCCGGGAGCGAATTTGAGCCGTGGGTCCCGAGTCTGAAGATTTTCAGGCTCGTAAAAAATCCGTAAGCCTGAATGAAAAGGCCTCTAAGCAAAATTTACTGAATTTTCCCGTCCTAGTACTACCTTGGGTTCCTATATGTCAGTATGAGGCGGAACGCTGACCACGAACCACTCAAAATGACATCTATACAAAAACAAGTGTAACTAAATTAGTATGGTTCAAATTCTTCCCTGTAGGGGAGAGTGCCTAAATCTCTGTTAAAGGGAAACACGGGCTTACAAGAAGAACATAAAGGATCGTATTTATGTACCCCCATTGCCTCGAAACCTGCAAGAAATCTTGGTTCGTAATCATTGCTGCCATCCAGTCACATATGTTGGAGGGTATGTGACGTGAGTGGGAATATCGCCTCGATGTCTGCAGCGTCACTCGTGGGGGCCACATTCAACGTCTATGATGTATAGCAAAAACGTTTTAATTTTCTCTTTTGATTGTCACCAATTTAATTTAGATACGATTATCCAAAGCGACGTAGTAGTAGTTTAACGTATGATACTATATTTGTGGACACGGTGTATATATATATATATATATATATATGTGTGTGTATATATATATACAGGGTGGACCGCTCGAATGGACCTAATTTCAATTGCTTGTTACTGGCAAACGGTTGAAGATAGAAACTTAAAACAACGTTCATAGTACAGAAAAACTCACCAAGTTTCGAATCCTGTCGGTAGATGGCACAAAGATACGTTTCTCGTTCTTAGATTTAATTGTTTGTGAAAATGGCGACTCCGCAGATGAAAGCGCAAGCTGTTTTGTGGTATGCGGAGTTTAAATCAATCATTAGAGTTCAAAGGGAGTTCCGGCGTGTGTTTAACCGTGATGCTCCAACTGCTAGAAGCATAAAGAAGTGGCGTGATACATTATTAGCTACAGGATCTGTGTTGAAGAAGCATGGTGGTGGTCGCAGAGCATCCGATGAAATGGTAGCAAATGTTCAAGCCGCATTTGAGCGAAGCCCCCGGAAGTCATTAAGAAGAGCTTCGCGGGAACTTCAAATACCAAAATCGACCATAACAACGGATTGTCCACAAACGCCTCAAACTGCACGCATATAAAGTGCAGTTAGTGCAACGTCTGGAGCCGAATGACATGCCGAAACGAGTGGAATTCGCCAATACGATGCTGGACCGTCTCGGCGCTGATCCTGACTTCATGACCAAGATTTTCTTCTCGGACGAAGCCACTTTCCATTTGTCAGGCAAGGTGTAAACCGGCATAATGTGCGGATCTGGGGATCGGAGAATCCTCACGCTATTCAAGAGCATGTTCGTGATAGTCCGAAGATGAATGTTTGGTACAGTTTGTCACATAATAAGGTCATTGGACCGTTTTTCTTCGCCGAGAAAACTGTTCGTGGTACCACATATCTTGACATGCTGGAGCAGTTCTTCTTTCCACAAATTGAACAACTGCAGCCTAACATCGTTTTCCAGCAAGATGGTGCTCCTCCCCACTGGTCCAATGAAGTTCGTACGACTTTGGACAACATTTTCCCTGGCCGTTGGATTGGTAGGGGAGGACCAATCGCGTGGCCCCCGAGATCTCCCGATTTAACACCACTGGATTTCTTTCTCTGGGGCTATGTCAAAGATAAAGTTTACACCACCCCAGTCAAAGACCTTCGTGAGCGCATCATAGAGGCTATTGAGAACATTCCAGAAGACATACTCCAACGTACTTGGCAAGAAATTGTTCATCGCTTTGATATCGTCACAGTGACTGCTGGGGCTCATATAGAGATGTGGTGATCTGGATATCAAAACTTGGTGAGTTTTTCTGTAATATGAACGTTGTTTTAAGTTTCTATCTTCAACCGTTTGCCAGTAACAAGCAATTGAAATTAGGTCCATTCGAGCGGTCCACCCTGTATATCTGTACGCTGGTACACAATCGGCGGGTGTCACAAATAAGAGTTTTGAGGAGAAGGAAAAAAGAACAACCAATGGAGTTTTGCTCGCTTAATATTGAAGTAATGACAAAAGTTTTATGCATTATCCTTAAAAAATAATCTTCTTGCATTTAATAGAGGGGAAAATTATGTAAGTTGAATTTTTAATAAAAAAAGGGGTTTCACCCCGTCGTAACGTCACAAAATCAAAGGCGGTTGTATAAGAGAAAATCCATAATACATGTTATGTTGTTTAAACATACTTCATGTTATAATATGTCAAGACTCGTTTTTCAAGGATAATAGACTAAGTATGTTAGTCATTGCCTTCTGCATGGTCCAAAACATTTGCATGTGGAAGTTTTCTATAGTAATGATGTAAATACAATGGAATTTACAGAAGCGACTATGTTGAAATATTCCTCAACGTCAGGTTTATACTTGAATCATCCATTGCTATTTTAAAACATTAATTTATAGTGCATTGTCCACCGCTGTGGTCTCGAGGTAGTGTGCTGCCTAGTCACGCAGCGGGCCCGGGTTCGATCCCCAGTCGGGACAGTTTTCTGGGTGAGGTTTTTTATCGGTGTTTTTCCTCACCTGTAAGACAAATGTCAGGAAAACGTTAAGGCCCAAACGGTCCCCGAAATCATATGACCAGCAATCACCATCATTCATTTTCATGTTAGATTAAGCTTAGGATTAGGGACTCTCCTGGCGCACCACTATCATCATCATCACGCCTCATATAATCGGGGCCCCAACCTCAGAAGTGGATTACAAGTATGCCATGCCAGGAGAAAAACCAGGATGGGACAATCCATATCAAATCGGACAGCAAAAAATCTTGCAATTTATTTTTTTAATTTTATGTATCCCTAAATATAGTAAATACATTTACAAACGTATTAATGGAGAAATTTAATTTTTATCATTTATAGGTTCGTAGTTATCATGATCTAAAATTATCGTAAATATTATAAACTAAAACGTTTACTAACTAATATTTCTGAAACAGTAAACAGCAAAAATTTGTTTCAAACATATTTGTATAGGTGATATCATGTAGTTTAAGGGTGTTATTTTTATAATTAGGATATTTTTATTTTCGGTGTCAATTTTCTGTTTTATGGCGGTTTACTGCAGTACATATCAAAAAATGAAAACGGAAAAAATACAGGATACTACTCATGTAATAAGGATTAATTTCCAGCAATTACCTTTTTGGAGAGTTGAATAGTTCAGACAATATAAATGTTTTTTATTCTATTTTCGTAAAAAAACTCGCTGGTCCACGGCGCAGCAGATTCATTTCACAACCTAGGTCGCGCGCGTACTTTATTGAAAGAGCTTCATCAGTGACTTTTTCAACTGCCATTAAATCGAATACGGTAGATTATTATATGTTCTGCTTAATGGAACAGTACCGTAAATTTATAAAAATGGCGACATTTTAATTCTTACGCAGTAGATATTTATTTATCAAATTTTATTGCTGAAGTGAGAAGTAAAGAGCTCTGTTACTTACATTTACAGTGAATTATTAAACAAATTATTTGTAACTAACTCACTCACTGGCTTTGTGGAACCTGTAGGTTCATTGCAACGCGGACATAAGCTCTCCATACATCCCATCTCGAGCTAACGTTTTCCAATTATCCCCTGTATAATCTACTTCCCTCAAATCATGTATAATGTTATTCTCTCACCTCATTCTTAGTCTTTCAACTGGGCGTTTTCCCTCCGGTTTTCCTACCAGAAATTTCCAAGCACCTCTTTCATCCTCTATACGTGCCACATTTCCTGCCCACCGCAGCCTACGAGACTTAACTGTTTTTATTATATCTGGCTTCCTATACAGATCACGTAGCTCACTATTTTGTAGTTTTCTCCATTCACCTGTCTGTTCATCTCTTTTTGATCCAAAAATTTTCCTAAGAACTTTATTCTCAAATACTCGTAATCTTCTGTCCTTTTTAAAAAACATTATTTATTTTGTTACAAATTTTTCATTACAGTTTAAATGTAATATTATATAATAACTATTTCGTCATTAATTGAATAAACTGGTATAAATTTTTATTATGTTATAATTACTAATTTCAGTCTTAAAATAACTTTTTATTCAGTGTATTGTATTGTACCCTGATCACTTTGACGAAATAGTATTGTTATAAGATATCACTTCCAAATAAAACCGAATGTTTTAATACTCGTACCACTTCCTACCAAACGATAATAATGCAATGTCAGCAAGTCTTCCTTAAACGTCTGTTTTACATCAACAATTCTCAAGTTCAGATTACATACTAGACAGTTGATTTACATCAGTGTGTTTGTTTAATGCATCTCGTCGTTTTAAATGTCACAGTCAAATTAAAAATAATATCTTATTGTTTTTAACTAACACGTTTGCAGATCTACAAAGACTGAATGGTGTGTTAGAAGTTCAATATAATTTTAATTATGCATATATTAGTATACAATAGTTATTAACAGTATTATGTGTAAATATATAATTTTACAATTTCTTAAATGTTTCTGGAATGAGAGAATAATCGTAGAGATATACATTTTGTGTTATAAAAGAAGAATAATGGGAAGTTTAGACATTAAATTAAATACTATAACAATAATTTAGCTTATAATAAAAGCTAATATTATCGTGCATTTTAATATCATCTTAGATATGTCATGAGTAGGGGATGCAAGATCAGTAAGTGACACCAAGCCATTAAAATATATTTATACCTCTTAAATATTACTTGTAACAGCATGAAAACTGTTATAAATTATTATCGATAGCTTAACATTACTTACAATATTCAACATCAGACATTGGTGTAGGGTAGAAATACAAAATATTACAACACATTACAAAACTACTCTCTATAAAATATTTTAATAGGCCTACCAGGTTGAATTCATAGGTGCTTAGTAATTTAAATTAAACTGTACATTAGCCAAAATCAGCACAAAATTAACCGCCTACTGAATATATCAATAAAGATTGTTACATTTAATGACGTTTATTATGTAGCAATTTATTTCAAGCGTGAGGTTCTCCTACGTATCATAAATTTACGACATGGGACTCACGGATTTCCTTCCTTCTGGAGAAAGCTACATTCAAAATTGTTACGCCTTTAAAATGCCAATGATTCCTACCGACTTTGAACCCGCGAACCTCGGAATCAGAGGCGTGCAGAGTAACCACTAGTCCACGATGATGATGATGTAATCATTGTAATAATGATAATAAAAATAATGTAATGATGATAATAAAAAATAGTTGTAAGTGCGCAAAGGACTATTACCAAGTAGCTCCGTCATTGTTTATACGAGCGAGCGATCTCCACGCACGCTAAAGGTATTGCGGGCAGTCTACACATGGGGGATTTTAGGAAAAATAATTATTTTGGGTAGTTTCCTTTCAAGATTCCACTTTAATACTAATTACAAAAAATTAACTGATGTTCAGGTAATAATGTGGCATTTTTTGATTTTATAAAATTTTTGGCGAGGAAGGTCAATTGCATATTAATTGCATTTACGCCCTTCAGAAATACGTAAATATTAAGATACTAATTTTCAAGCGATAGAGCATAAAATCATCTATAATATGATTATCTTTTCAAGTTGAAAGAATAGACATACTTCGAGAAATGTATTTTATAAAAGAGACTATTTAAAACAATACGATAAATTGACAGCTCTATTACTCTTCAATTACACCAAGCGAAGACTTGAAATTCGGTTCAGATATTCAGTATATCATAAAGTTTCACTGTAAAAAAATGGTAAACTTTTAAAGATGTGAGTTCAATTTTCACAATTTTTTTGCCGATTTCGTATGGAATGTCCCGAATGTCGAAAGACAACCTGGGGCATTTGCAAGAAGAAATATAGTGCTTTTGCTAGAAGAGCAGTTTAACTGTTAACATATCTTTCTTGAATACTAGTGGTTCATTATTTCCAACGGCGAATTTTCATAAGCCAAATATATTAAAATTTGATCATTACATCTTTACTTTGGGATGGACTTTTGTCAAATACTCGCAATCTCCTTTCATCTCTTATCCATATAATCATCTCGCATCCATATAATATAACTGGTAGAATAATAGTTTTATATATTTTCAGTTTAACGTTTTTTGAAAGGAGTTGGGAAGTTAAGAGTCTCTGTAATGTATAATAGCACGCATTTCCAGAATTGAGCCTATGTTTAATTTCCTTGTGCTTCTCATTCCTATTTGTGATTATTGTTCTTAGGTATTTGAATTCAGCCACTTCCTCAAAATTTCCCCCATTTGTCATTAGCTGTCGATTTCCATTATATAATGTATTTCTATGTGTGACCATTTGTTTACTTTTGTTGATATTTACTTCCAGTCCCAATTTCTTAGTGATACTCAGTAGTGTGTGCGTATGGGCCTTTAGTATCTCCTGCCTATCGCCAAATAGTACATCATCAGCATAAACCAACAGCTTATTTATACCATTGAGTTATATGCCTTCTTCATCCTCTAAAGATTTGATGGCATGCTCTAGTACAAAATTAAATAGTAGAGGAGATAGTGCATCTCCTTGCTTCAACCCATTGTGGAAATATATATATCTTAAACTATTCAGTCTGAATTAATTCATAAATAACTTCTCAAAAATCTCCTTTATTGGCATATGTTTCTCAAGAACCATTCGAGGTAAAACTATGACACCTACAGGATTATTTGCGCGGCATATGATGAGGATCCTATAAAGGATGCAGTAAACTAGTTCTTCAAAAACTGTTTCAACTGTGGTTATGTAACTTAAAATTCTACAATTTTGCGATGTTAAATTATTTCATATTGGAGGGAGAGCAATTCAATTACTTAGCCATATTTTTTTATAATAATGGACACTGGTTGAACTTAAAATTCAATTTTTTAAATTTATTGTTGATTAGAAAACTCTACCTCAATATAGGTATAATTTTAAAGTAAGTTGAAAATTTATGTAGTTCGATTCGTCTACGTTACCTAAAAATGTATGCTTTAAACTAAATTTATATGGTTCATAACGCATTTTTTTAACAATTCGAGATAAATGGAGTCTGAATAATAAATGAATAAATAAATGTGTTTAAGAGACATGGAAAATTAAAAACAATATGAAGCTAACACTTCTTAACAAATAGACAGATTAATTAGAAGATCATCGCGCACATGCATATTAAAAAATATATAAATATTGAATTAGGAATATTATGAAAGTTGAAAGAAATGTAAATCACACTGACCAACAAAAAATAAACTTTTTTCTTGTCTCAGGAAGAAAAATATGTGATTCTCATAGTATTTTTCTCCTGAATTCAAATACGATATCGGTTTTTATCCATCATACAAGGTTTCCGACAGACAGGAATTTATAATTTCAAATACTTCAATATTTTCTACATCCGTAACTACACAATTTTCGAACATTCGGACTCACCTAGAAAGTAAGAATTGACGAGTTTTTGCTATATTTCGCCTGTGGAACATCCCTCTTGATGGTCCAACAATAATCGGCCTGCATATTAGGATTCCATTTGCCTTGATATCTCTTTAACATAGCTAAAATCTCATGAGTTAGCTCATTTGGCTTTATTCTACAAGGGACAAATGGACGAAAAAACGTTTATTATAAAAAATAATTATTTAAAACCATTAATTGAAATTGAAATAAAAAAACTGTGGGTGATGGAGAAATTCCGAATACATATTTGAAAACACGATACAATACTGCATTAAGTACAACTATTGGTAATAATGAGACAAAAATCATGTTGACCAGTGTAATTGGAGAAAGACGATTAAGATGATATGGACCTCTCAGGAGGTTCTCTAAGAAGCTATTGGAATAAAGAATTGATGGAAGAAGAAAAAGAGGACGACATAAAGAGGATTGGATGGATTGAGTAGGAAGAGATATGGGTGAACTGGGACTTAGAGATGAGGATGTTGAGGACCGCTAAACATGAAAAACTGAATTACGAGTTCTTTTTTAATCCTCTTGACAAGCAATTGCCCTTAACATTATTTTTCCAGGTGTTTAAAGATGCTTTTGACGAGTTTCGTCATTTAATTAAAGTAGCAAAGTTGCTTGAGCCCACATAATAATTGAATGTGCAATGTGATTGCACGTATCAGGGCGTGTAAACGTGCACACGCATGCTCTAATTTAATCAACGTGGATGAAAACAAATACTTGCAGCAGATCTGTCAACATAATGTAGCTACACATACTCCATTATGCAATCTGGAATTGGGTTTGTCCAACAACCGTGATCACACGACCTTTTTTAAATCCTCTGAGTTTTCACTCTCGATGGCATACGGAAATATGGTATATTAGCTTTTAAAGCTATGGTATAATATTCAATCCATTGAATTGATAGAGGAATCACTGCGCACCAAATTTTTTTAATACAGTGTGTGTATGAATTGGCTACAGTAACAAAGGACGGAGTTCAAAAAGCAGTTTACCATGTAACTAGATATCACTGGCATTGGCGTAATATTATTGAACAAATTATGGAAATTCGTTTCTTCCGGCTACTGTAATGTTGCGTAAATGTTACTTTCGGACAAGCATAAGCGAGTACGAGATTTCGAAAGAGTATGCATAAGACACTTTCATACTAGTTACGAATACTTTTTTGGTACTCTCAAACTGTACTTGCAATTATTTAGACTACTAATTACAAAGGCAGAGTTTTAGTAACGAGATGTTCAAATTAGAACATGACCGAAGATAGTGATCGAAGAGTGAGTTACTAAACCTAATTTTGTATCTTGTTATTTACAACATTTTATCTACATTCAGAGTATTTTAGTATATGTTCTGTATGTAGGGTCAGTTTCACCAACAGAGGTAACTGTATTACGCCAGTTTTCCCCATATATAATACATAGCTTAAACTAGCGTAATACAGTTACCCCTGTTGGTGAAACCTCCCCTTAATATATTTAATAAAACTTATTTATTGCGAAAACGATACGTTTAGAGAAATAGTAATGTGAACTTTGAAGAAAAAAAAACACGATGAATCATCAAAACATTGTTGTTATACTGTGAAATTTTGATTCCTAGTTTCATATGTGAATTCATGGTAAATATTAGCGGACAAGGTGGCTCTCAGGGTTCTTCAGGAAATATTTTAAAATCAGTCTAAGATTCAACCATTAATATACTTCCAGAAAAGTCAAGGAAAGTTTATTTATGTAATTATACGAAATCATCATGAAAGTTTACTTTACGTTTTGATGGACCTGTATTTTATGTTATGATAGTGTTTCGTTTTTTTGTTAGAATGTAAAGAATAGGTTTTATTACCAAGTAACTACGAACTAAAGCGTCACCGATTGTTATAATACATAAAATTAGTTGTTGTGCCATAGTGTGTTTTGTCATACTTACAGCAATGGCGACCAAGATTGGAAGTTCAACTTCCTACATTTCGGGGTTTCCAACCTAAATAACTATACTGTAATAAAATATCTATACTGTAATATTACATATTACAAACACGCGTGTGGGAAGTAAAACCATTGCCCTCTATGTATACTGTATATAATGCATGTACAAAAAGTATCCAAATATACATTATACGAAACAAATCACTGCATTGTAAATGAACTGAACTTTATTTGAAACAATATAAAACAGTAACTAGGTATTTGCGGTCATTTTATCAATAATAATGGTGTCACGGCCTCCTGTACTTTTAAATAATAGACATTGTCCACACTGTTAACGTTACTCAATTGTCCATAATGAACACACACATATCCAACAAAAATGTTATTATTTTACTCCCATTTATTATTTTGAAAACACATTCGTGCAAAAATAATGTACAACGCACGAATGTGAAGTGTTTTACAGAATCTGGGAAATTAAAATTCTCGCTATCGCTCGGTTTTTAAACATTTTCCTCCGTTCTGTAAAAAACACTTCCCAACATCGCATCGTAATATATTATTAATTATTGAAAATAAGTTGAATGGTAGCCAGTTTTATGACATATTTGATGTCGGTGTCTTTGGTAATGAAACAATGGGAACTGCTGTAATAAATAACAAAAACAATTGGAAAATAATTTGGTTTTATTATTACGAGTATATGTATATATATCATCATCTTCATGGTAGGCCGTCGGCCTTTACCGCTCTCAGAATTCATCTTCCTATCGTCTTCTAGGACGTCCCACATCTCTATAGCCTTGAGGTTGGTACAACAGTGCTTGTTTTGTTAGCCTAGAAGAGTCCATTCTTAAAATATGTTTATGCAGTTTTTTTATAGTTTTGTATTTTTTTCATTTAGATTAAACTTTCTGAGTGCTTGCCTAATAGTTTCACTAGAAATGTGGTCTCTTAGAGAATATCCTGCAACGTATCTGAGGAACTTCATCTCTGATGTTTCTAGTAATTTTCTATCTGATCAATTCATGGCCCAATTCTCTGATTCATATGTCACAATGGGAACTGTCATTACCTTATCAAACTTTAGCATTGTTCCTTTTGTTGTTTTTGTTTGTAGTGTTCTTTTAATAGTCTCACACATACTTTGAAGTTTATAACTTTTTTCATGTATATCGTTTTCCCAACTGTAAGATGTAAGACATCCTAAATATTTAAAACTCTCTAGTTGTTCGATAATTTCATCGTTCAATACCATTTTCGATCGAACTGCGCATTTTCCCCGAAAGGCCATTGTTTTTGTTTTCTTCGTTGAAATCTCGAGGTTATATTTCTCCATGGTTTTCGTGAGCAGGAGTGGGGCTTTTTGTAAATGATTTTCTGATTCTGCACACATGATCTGATCGTCTGCAAACATAATTGTGTATTCAATGGTAGTTCCTAGTTTAAAATGTTTACTTAGCTGTGTTCGCCATTCTGTGACAACTGCGTCTAAATATATAGTGGAATTACCATTGTCTATAGCAATTTCTGTATCTTTGTACATTGTTTTAAGCATATTTATGAAATGTTTTGGGTATCCTTTGCCCGTCATTATTGTCCAGAGTTTTCCTCAAATACATTATCGAACGCTTTAATATAGTCCACAAACAGCAAATACGCTTCAAAATTAAATTCTCGTCTTTTTTAATTAATTGTTTTATTATAAAACACAATCCGCACACGATTGTCCTTTTGTAAATTCATTTTAAATTTCATTCAGCAATACTTCCATAAATATGTTTAATCTTCTCATTATTTTTCCAAAACGTTTATAGGCTGTATTCAATAGACATATACCCCTGTAATTATTTCAGTATTTCCTGGAGTTTTTCTATTTTTAAAAGTCTCTAAAATCTCATTAAATTCTCCCTTTGTAATTGGGTCTATATTTGTGACGTAATTTTTTGATTAGGTTCTATTGGGGTCTGATCTGACCTTCATGCTTTAAAATATCTCATCCATTCATCTTCTGATATATTATTTAAATCCGCTGTGTCTTTTTCAGATTTATTTAGATATATCTTTATTTTCCAAGCTTACATTTGCATTCCATGGAAATCGTGTTCTATTTCAATAACGTACCTATTATATATATATATATATATATATATATATATATATATATATATATATATATATATATAATATAATATTTATAATTATTCTTGATTTAAGATAGAACACAACTTTGAACCATTTCAATGTCTTGTTTTGTTTGTCCATTTGAAACTCTGCCAGGTTCAGATACTCTAGAACATGTGCAGGAAGTTTGACATGAGTTAAGACAGGGGTACATG
Organism: Diploptera punctata; assembly: GCA_030220185.1. Lineage (NCBI taxonomy): Eukaryota > Metazoa > Arthropoda > Insecta > Blattodea > Blaberidae > Diploptera > Diploptera punctata. The sequence continues at coordinate 973,932 of JASPKZ010009791.1, forward strand.
AAAGAGATATTTCCCAAACATGAAAAAAGGGGGAGAGAGAGTCGGGATTGTATAAAACGGACAATCCCTATTGAGCTATAAGAAGTGTAGATATTCAGGAACTTTGCAACATTTGGAAATTGTTTCTTGCAACTTTCGTACTAAAAAAGTTGTAACATGATTTAATGCAGAAAAAGCTATAAATTTGTAATTTTTGTTACTGGACTACTACACAATGTGCGAAGCAGGAATCTGTTTGAAGAAGTTTTAGCTTTACGTGATTCGCCTAGATTTCTGAAGGAATAAAATTACCATTCGAAAATTATCGAAGAGAGTAACCGTCTGATTTTAACAGTAAATAATTTAAAAGAATACAGAAAATACTTACATACTTATAATAGATATAATCGAGGTGATACGAGTAGTAGAGTCCTATGAATACAGGAGAATATGTACAGGATGTTGCAAAAATCATGACAACGGACGTGAGGTAGTCTATTGAAATATGTTAATCATTTTTAATAAGGTACCAATGTCCGGAAAAGATGTTTTTTTCACACTATGACTCGTTAATTATGTCTCACGATCAGTGTTAGTTGGAAGTATTTGAAGACTCATTACTTGACAACGCCTCACATGTAAGGAACCTGTGATACGTGGCTTCGCAACGGAATGTGGCTACAACATGACGGAGCTCCAGCTCACTTCGATGCCAATGTGAGGAGACATTTGGATACCATGTATCCAGGTCGATGGATTGGAAGAGGTGGACCAGATCCATGGCCTCAGAGATCACCTGATCATAAACCTTTCGATAACTATTTGTGGGGCAACATTAAACAGTCTGTTCATCAGACTCCAGTAGACTCACTTATGGATCGTATTGCCCGAATCCACGCTGGTACAGAAATAATTCAAACTGGGCTAGGCGTAATTGAACGTGTGCTCCAATCTACACCGCCGATGTACGCTCTGTAATGAGGTGGCAGGTGGATATTTTGAAAACTTGATGTGACTGTGACATTATTATTAAGAACTGAATCTTGATATCCAGTTAACGGAACTCTTGAAACGTTAGCTACTCAAGTGTGAAAATGGATCATTTCCTGACATCGGTACCTTATTAAAAATTATCAACATATCTCAATATACCACCTCACCTCCGTTGTGGTTTTTTTTCAGCACCCTATATAACACACATTCGCTATTTTAATGAACAAAACGATATATTTTATTGAAAAGTATAATTTTGTCTCATCACATTCTTGGCCTTCCTACTGGGTTCCTTCTTTCTGGTTTTTCCTTTAAGAATTTGTCTTACCATATTTCATCTCCCTTACGTATTTATAATGTACAGTTACCGAAAATTATTAATTTAATTTATTTCATACAACGACCAATTAAATATAGTAGCTTACATAACTATTATTAAGTGAAATAACTGATGTTCACTGGAACCTGCTGATTGAGTTCGTTATAGAGTAGGGCCTATGATATTTTATGTAATGTCGCTCGTTAACAGCTAAGGCCATATGCATTACAATTAAAATCTGGGCGTGAAACGACTGACATAATTTTATCACATAATGTTGTATTATTCAAAGCTTATGTCCACCGCTGTGGTCTCGTGGTAGCGTGCTGCATTGTCACCCAGCGGATCCGGGTTCTATTCCCGTTCGGGGCAGGCTCCTGGGTGAGGTTTTGTACGTTTTTTTCATCTATAAGACAAATGCCAGTAAGCGTAGAGCCGACGGTCTCCGAAAATCATCCGGCCATCATCATCATTATCATTATCATCACCATCCTTCACCGGATGATATTGAAGACTACGCCAATTATGGAATGTATTAAACAGTACCAACTAAATTGGAAACATCATCTAGAAAGAATGAGTTCAAATCGGATCCCCAAAGCTGTTTATAATTATATACCAAAAGGACGAAGATCACTGGGTCGTCCTATGAAACGCTGGAGGGAAAATGTTCTATAGGATCGTAACAGGCCTTGGCCTAATACTTGGAAGGAAGAAGAAGATCCTTCACCGGTGTGGAAAGCAACGGGAAATTACCACACCTATAATTATCTAGTAAAGCTGCAAAGCATAGCATGAAAATGGCATGATTTCAGTGAAAGACCTGCAATCGGGCAGAATTACTATGAATGATTGATTCAAAGCTTATGGTTCTTTTTCATGGCATTAACCTACAAAACGAGAACCAGGAATATATTTCCCTTTCAAAGAAAGCCAAATGCAGGATTTGTACGCCTTTAAAAAATCCATCCATCGAAACTGGACGGTAGGAACTCTACCAACCTCATTACGGCGGATTCATCATTTTGTGACTTCAATATGAAATATCTAATTGATCATAATTTTTTACAGGAAATGATAGGAAAATATTAGCTCAGGACAGAGATATATCGTGACTTTGTCCGGGCGGCAATGAACATTCTTGTTGGATAGTGGCAATGCGTTTTATGTATATAGGATGTTGCAAAAAAACCGTCAACGGAGGTATCATTTTCTAATACGGTGCCTATGTCCGGAAATTATGCGTTTTCACTCTATGATTAGCTAACCTCTCAAGAGTTCCGTTAGTTGGAATTCAAGGCTCAATACATGACAACACAGTCTCAGTCACATCAAGTTTTCAAAATATCCACCTCCCAACTCATTGTAGAGCGTAGATCAGCGGTGTAGTGATTGGCGCACACGTTCAAATACGCCTGTCCTCGTTTGAGTTATTTTGTAGCAGCGCGGATTCGGGCTATAAGACCCATACGTGATTCTACTGGAGTCTGATATACAGACTGTTTCATGTCGCCCCACAAAATGTAATCGAGGTTAAAGATCAGGTGATACCGGAGACCATGGAACTGGTTCCCCTCTGCCAATCCATCGACCTGGATACGTGGTATTTAACTGTATCCTCACATTGGCATCGAAGTGAGATGCAGCTCCGTCATGTTGCAGCCACATTCCATTGCGAAGCCACGTATCACATGTTCCGTACTTGTGACGTGTTGTCATGTAATGAGTCTTCAACTTTTTCGAACTAACACTGATATTGAGACATAATTAACTAGTCGTAGTGTGAAAACGCATCACTTCCGGACATTGGTACCTTATTAAAAATGATTGACATATCTCAATAGACTACCTCACCTCCGTTGTCGGTGTATTTTTTCAACACTCTGTATATCGCCTATCATATTGTCAGTGAAATATGGATTGTGTGTTATGCGTATCATAGCACATTCACATCCTTGTGCTCTCTCTTCTGTATGGAATATAAGCAACGATAATAGTCATTCTTTTAGCTGCGATCTCAAGATTCTAGGAGTGAATTAATATAATATTAAGGAAATATTTTCTGTCCTGTTTGAAAGATAATACTTTAGATTTAAAATTAAATATAAACAAGCGTTCAGAATGTGAGCATTTCATCAGTTTACAATACTTAATGTTACATTTTAAGTACTGTTTTTAAACTAGTACTATATGTTAAAATCATTTCTGTCTAATACCAAAAATGTGCGTTCATTTAATATTGGGCTAATTGAATTTCACCTACTCAAGGAATTCAATTAAATCGTAGATGCAGCCAATTTCGTTCTTTGTGTTGTGTAGACAGATTGGAGTAAACATTAGAGAGGCCACTGTCTTGCTGCATAACTTTATAAGAAAAGACAAGCAAACATGTTAAAACTGAGTAAAACTACTCTTACTGTAGCTAACATTATTGTTTTCTGTCCAATGCCACCTGGTTGTATTTAATGAAATTTCTAACCTTCTCCCTGGCATTGGCGGAATTGCAATCCATTTTTTAAGTGCGGAGTTAGATTACCGCGATGACGTTATGGGTAATAAATAATATTGAAACCCCAGGAGAGTTCTTATCCTAAACGTATCCTAAATTAAAGACCATGGGCAACCGCAAGTATAATTCCCTTTCAAAGAAACATTCTAAAGTCCGACCGGGAATCAAACCTGAGACCTCAAGAATTATAGGCAGAAACGCTGACCACTTGCCCAAGAGGCTGATCAAATAATAATTAGATTAAAAGAGAGTTAGACTAGAAAATAATACACAAAGAGGCCAACCATGAAAAAATATGAGCGAGAAAAAGGTGAATAGCCTACTACGAATGATACTGTTAAAAGATTCCGGGCTATGTGGCCGTGGTCTTTATCTGGTATTTCTTCCAGACGTTTCTCCCTCAACTGTGGAGTGCATCTTCAGTGGCGAGTGCTTCTTAGTAAAATCACCTAGAAGCACTCGCCACTGAAGATGCCCTCCGCAGTTGAGGGAGAAACGTCTGGAGGAAACACAAGTTATAGACCACGACCACATAGCCCGAAATCTATAAACATTATGATTACCGGCCGTGAAAGCCTGCATTCCACAATACTACGAATGGTTAAAAAATTGAAATAAATACACCGAAAATAACGTTTGGTAGGCCTATATTAGAGAGTATTGGAAAAGCAGGATATAATGGCAGAGCTGTAAAAACAACACATATATATATATATATATATATATAAGCGAAGTGAATATATTGAAAATACTCCAATTCGCTAAATAATATGTTAATAAGGTTAAAACCCGATGGCACGATATGCTTTTTTTGTGATAATAAAAGTTTTCGTTTTGACGGCAAAGTAACTGTACGGCGTTAAATAAATGGAGAGTTAAAAAGTGTGTATTTGCAGCCTACAGTTAACACGATGGTAGATAATATGGTGTATTTCATCAATAGTACAGATGAAATGACATTCCTTGACCATAAAATAAAATAAATTGATTAATTAAAATTTCCGATAGAAAATTTATACAAGAGTAATGAGAACTTGGATATTAGAAACAATTTCAAATTCTACCAAGATAACGACTTAAAGTACAAAGTAAGGAAAAACATAATTTGGTTTTTATTTAACTATCCGAAAGTCATAGAAAACCTCCCTATAGTCCAGATCCTAACCAGTGAATTGTTGTACTCAGCTTATAATAAGACTGGACAAAACACCAATAAAATAAAAAGACTTTATAGACTGGAGGCTTTGATTAACCCGCATGAGGGATCTACAACCAGAGAAAGTAGTTGCTAATGTGAAAAAATATATTTGGAGAAAGAAAATATACCAATGTAAATAATATAATTTGTGTTCCAAGGAAATATTTTTATTTATTTCCGCCCACTACTAAATTGTATGTGCTATTAGTGATATTTTACTTTTCTAAAAATGATAATTATTTCAGAGAAAATTTATAATTATTTATGAGATAATTATTGTCTTTAAGAAATTATTTTTGTTATTTGTATATAAGTAATATTTTGATTTACAATATGCATATATAATTTGTTTTTATTTTATATATCAAATGGAATTCCACGAAGTCGGAATATAGTGTTGCCCTAATATTAAATTAATTCAGCGTATATACATGAATGATCCCCATTCGTCTCGATATGGGACATGGTTGCTATCCTAGTGTGAAGATTCTTAACAAGACTCATTTAGTTAAGCTCATTATTCTGCAGTTGTCAGCGAAGGACACGTGGATAGTACATCGCCTCTAGGAGACATCTAGTATGTAACTAAGATATTACTGGGATGGTTGAAGGTCGCTTAAATTTAGTTTAGATTTCTTTTTTATTCAGACTTGAGGTTATTTTACGAGTCCCATCACGGCCTAAAGTCCATCCCAGAGGACATGACACTTGGATTTTTCCATCCTAAAAATCCATCGACTCCGGCTGGATTTCAACCCGTGACCCTCGGGACTGGAGATAAGGAATATAAACAGTAGGCCAACGTGGTCGTTCCCTGTATATACTTACATAGTTATCATTGGAGATATTTTTTTCCGAATTGTTGCTACTTATTGATAACATCTTAAATAATTAACTAAAAAACTCACTCACTAGCACTATCGAACACAGTGGTTCATGATCGGGCGGAAATTCGCTCTCCCTAAATCCCTATACTAAAGTAATATTTTCCAATAATTCCCTGTAGGCTCTATCATTCATCTCTCTTTTTAAATCAAAGTTAATGTTATTCTCCACGTTAACTTCGGTCTATCTATACTGAGCGGTTTCAATTTCGTTTTTCTACAACAAATATTGATGTTCGATTTTCATTCCCCATTCATTCCGTATGTTCTGTCCAGCGCAGTACGCGAGAGTTAAGTATTCGTATTACATATATTTCCCATAAAAATCCTGTAACTCACGTAAAACATCTAACAATTGCAGCAATTATTGTTTCTTTAAAATGTTTGTCTACAATCTCCTGAATCAGAAAATAATTATCATATCAAGAAATAATTACATATAATCCCCAATCATGAATTAAGTCTGAATCCATTAGATTGTATACGACGAGGTAGTCGGTTGGCTGACAACGTAGTGACTTGTTCTAGGGTGGCGTTGAAATTACTAGTACATAAAAGGGTTTTACCATTTGTTAATTCTAGTTCCTATAGAGATGAAAATTTAACTTTTACACAGGTTTTAAACCATTAGATCTATTATTATTTAAGGATATTGTAATATATTTTAACCTTGTAAATGATTTTACACTGAAAAGGTACTTATGACCTTAGAGAATTAGGCGTGCAAAATAGCTATCAATATTCATATTAAGACAGAGTGAATTATTTCAGATGACCTCGACAAATCCTCAGATATGTACCTCGAAGGAAAATACTTTTAGGTATGTCCTTTAAGAAATGGAAGGAGATTGTAAAAATCACTAGGTAACTATTTGACTTAGAGGGTATTGACGAACGACATATAAATGAGATCATAAATCTAAAATTTTGTACAAATGTGATTAAAATGTCCAGTTGCTTGTCTCAGTCAATCTGCATAGACGTCAAAATTAAGAGACTGGTTATTCTAAGAATCATAATTTCTTTTAACCCTTGCAGTAAAACGAGTTACTGTCGTGTTAAATAATAGTCAACTACTCTAGTGAAGAAAATGTAGTGTAAAAATGTGGCGGGATTCCAGATATCCTTCTTTAGATGTATAAACATTTCACACATTGTATCGATGAAAAGGAATATGTTTTATTTATCAATCTGTTATAAATTGTGAAAATTTGTTCTTTATCAAGCTTTAGCATCATCATCATCATCATCAAACTTCAGGGATTAGGCCTTTGCCTGTTCCGATCTCACATCTGTTCACCCAGCGCTTTCTTAGTCTTCCTATCGATCTTCGTCCTCCAGAATTATACATCAGTGTCATCTTTGGTATCCTATATTCTGTCATTCTTTGCAGTTGTTGTATCCAACTGTTCCTTTTTTTCTTCTGTTTGTTGAAGAAGTGATTGTACTTTTAGTTCCTCTCTAATATTCTCATTTCTAATATATTCTTCTCTTGTACAACCTTTCACAGCCCGTAGGAATCTCATTTCCGCTGCCTGCAATTTAATTTTTTTCTTTTTCCTTCAGGACCCAGGCCTCACTTGCATACATCGCCACTGGCAGTGCCATCGTTGAATAAAATGTTAGCTGTGTATCCTTTCTTACTTTGTTCCTCAGTGTTCGTCTGATTGTTCCACAAATATATTGAAAGTTATGCATTTTCTTATTTATATCTTATTTTTCATAAGTTATATCGCAGCCCAAACACTGGAAGTGTGAAACCTGTTCCAACACTTTATCTTCTATTGCTGTTTTTGTTCTTTCTAGGTACTTTCCATGGAACGCCATTACTTTTGTTTTTAAATTTGAAATTATCATATTAAATTTCTTATATATGTTATTTAACTGATAGACTGATTTTTGTAGCCTGTCCTCTCTGACAAAAATCAATACTATATCATCTGCAAAACATGATGCATTCAATGTTTTATTTCGTCCAATTTTGAATCCTTTTAGAACTAATAATTGTTTCCATTCATCAAGATGTCGTCTAAATATATATTAAAAAGTGTTGGGAAAAGGCTACACCCCTGTTAAAATCACAGTTAGTTCTAATATCTTCTGTTAATTTTCCATTTATTTCGATTCTATTTTTGTATCTTCATACAAACTTTTAATAGTTTTTATTAGGTGTGTCGGGTATCCTTTTTTTTGCATTAACTAAATAATTCACTGGCACTATCGAACCCGTAGGTTCATGGCCGCGCGTACATAAGCTCTCCATACATCCCTATCCTGAGCTAATATTTTCCAATCATCCTCTGTATAATCTACTTCCCTGAAATCATAGTTAATGTTATTCTCCCACATCATTCTTGGTCTACCAAATGGGCGTTTTCCCTCTGGTTTTCCTACAAGAAACTTCCATGCACGTCTTTCATTCCCCATTCGTGCCACATGTGTCCTGCCCATCGCAGTCTACGAGACTTAACTGCTCTTATCCTATAAAGACCATGTAATTTATTGTTATGAAGTCTTCTCTATTGACCTGTCTGCTCATCTCTCTTTGGTCCAAACATTTTCCTCCGATTCCGATTGAGGGTCTTTCCACTTTTCAGCGGTTGCCCTTTTACCAGCCGGCTGCTGGCCCTTCACATCCACATGTGTCAATCACAGAGGTAGATGATCAACAGCCAGTGTAGGGTTGACATGTGGTTAGCATGTCGAGTCCCCCAGCCGTTATAGCTGGTTCCTCAACTTAAGAACTTTATTCTCAAATACTTGTAATCTCCTATCCTCCCTTAAGTAAGTCCATGTTTCACATCCATATAATATAACTGGTAGAATAACAGTTTTATATATTTTCACTTTAACGTTTTTTGAAAGGAGTTGGGACATCAAGAGTCCGTGTAATGCATAATAGCACGCATTTACAGAATTTATCTTATGTTTAATTTCTTTGTGCACCTCATTCCTGTTTGTGATTATTGTTCCGAGGTATCTGAATTCAGCCACTTATTGCATTATCTTCCATAATAAAGGGCGGTTCACTTTGTCGATGGCTTTTTCTAGTCTACAAATGTCATTTGGGTTTCTACATTAAATTCTGTAAGCTTTAGCTTCTTCAAATTTTTTTACTTTCAATTATTTTGAAACCAGATATTACCGTAACTTCGTAAATCTGAAATTTTAAAAGTAAAAGTATAATATATGACCTTTTAATCACTCACATGTCAAGACAAATGTCAACATTTTTCTGCATATGGCAACAGAGGTGTGAAATTTTTTTTAGAAATACTTCGGTAAAAGAGCATGGTGTTGATTAACATACTGAGGAAATTGGAAGAGGAATATAAGAAATAGGGCCTCAACATGAACAAGATTAGAACGGAATATGTGAGAGTAGGAAAAGGAAAAGAAGACATATAATTTTATATTCGGAATATCATGGAATGTAATGGATTTAAGTATCTTGCAAGCATTTTATCAGCAGAGGGAACAACCCGGAAGGGCATATTAAGTACAACAAGGGAAGAACGCTATTTGTCTTTTAAATAAGTCGTTATAGTCGAATAGAACGAACAGTAATACGATGTTAAGGATATGTAGTGCTGCGAAGGAACCAATATATCATATTGATATTAGTATTGGCAGCTATCGGGGAAAGATAAAAGGGTAATTGAGACACTGCAAATAGAGAACAAGCGAGATCTCTAAATTGGAACATGTGCCAAATTTAGTAATTCGAAGATGAGCGGGAAGGTTTTTACAAGTACTGAGAGATTAGATACTAATGAGGTATTATGGTATGATCATTTGAAAAGGATGGAAGAGGATAGATGCCCAAGCAGAGCTTTGAATTATAATCCAGGGAACAGAAGGAGAATCAAAATACCTGCAATGCAATGAAGGGGAGGATATAGAATGGCCTTGCTCGACAGGGCAATTGGGGAAATATGAATTAAATGACAGATATGGCGATCGCAATACTGGATGCGGCAAAGACTGTAGGACTCGGCTTGATTGATTGATTGAAATTGTCATTAGGAAAATAGAAACATAATTGCAGAAAAATTTACTTTTATCTTAGGGACGAATAAGTAATGCCTATATATTTATAACACAGTCTATATGTATTAATCGTTGGAGTAGAATGAAATTCTGCATTTGCTGCCTAATAACGCGCCATTGCACAGTGCCAGGAATCGACACTACAATGAAATGGGACAAACAGTTGATAGGCGAAAGAAACAGTCTGGATAGTGCAATATTTAAGCGTTTGCCTGAATTCGGGATAATGATATATTTTTGTGTTCCATTCGCCAACCTTTGACCTACAGAAATTTACTAACTGTAAGATTGGTTCGATAATTCAGCCGAGAAAATGTTTTTGTTATCCCCCGGAAATCATTTGTTTAAACGGGATGAAAGATACCCTATGTATTTTCTCGGCTTCATCTTTCTACCAAATGTCATCGAAATCGGTTGGATGATTTAGATCTAAATACAGAGAAACTCATTTTCGCATTTATGCTCTTAGAAATTATTAAATTAATTCTTTTGTCCAATATCCTATCAATCAGAATAAATAATTTAGATTAAAATTAAATAACGCCAATTTTGGAATATATTAAACAGTACCAACTAAACTGGAAACACCATCTTGAAAGAGTGAGTTCAAATCAGATCCCCAAAGCTGTTTATAATTATATACCAAGAGGACGAAGATCTCCGGGCCGTCGTATGAAACGCTGGAGGGAAAATTTTATATAGGATCGTAACAGGCCTTGGCCTAATGCTTGGAAGCAAGAAGAAGAAGAAAATTAAATAGTACAATTTTAAAATGCTCGGAGATTCATTTTATTTCTAGATAATTTCCATCACGATCATTTAATTTTGACGAAGTTAGGTAATTACATTTTTTTTCAGCCCCATTAGAAATTCCATCTATCAGTATTTAGATTGGCCGTCCCGGTGTTATTATTCTTCTTGTAGGATGGTGGATAAGCATCTGCACAGGTAGTTTGTCATATTCTATTCTAAAAATTGTATCCATCTTACTTTATGGTCTAAATTTTGTTTTCTAAAGATTTCGCATGAATTTAATCTGAAATTATTATTTTTTATGATCGCAAAAGTGTCCCTCTCCAGGAGTCCTCCGTAAATACTTTACTTCATTTAAGTCTCTGTATATATTTTACGTTCAATGTCAATATCTCACTGCTATCTCAGGCTAAATTTTCGTCACCTGAAACAGCATTTCTTTAACTAATACACCTGGACCCATTCCGCCACCTCTTGGGATACTTCCCAGAATTCCTGTCCTCCCTTATCTGCATCGCGATCATATTCAAGTTCACAGGCAATAAAACCAACACGTCAGGGAGAAAGTGTTGTAGTCGCAACTTCAGGGGAAATTGCTGAGCTACATAATACATCAGGTCGCTCATTCCTGATGACCCCACAGTTGGTACATGGGCTCCTTGAGCCTAGCCGGGAGGACCGCTCTCGCAGATCCACCGACCATTTCCCTGTTCTACCTCCTCAAGCCCCGCAGTGTGAGATTATAGTAGATCCAGGTACTCATCTCCTGGCGACCCAATAGTTGGTCCACGAGCCCGTAGGCTGAACCGGAAGCCAGCGCAGTTGCTCCCCACATTGCTGGCCCTAGCCGTGCCCTGGTCCGCCCCCCAGGGACGTGTCCTGTTGCCGTTATGGGCCGGCTAGGAGCTCGCAAGCTCCCACAGGTAAGAAAATATTACGACAGGGCGCTCATCTGCCGACCCCTCTAAAGGTTCACGAGTCCCGTGGACTTAGCCGGGAGGACTGTCGAGCAGATCCACCGACTATTCCCCTAGTGCACCAGCTGAGGACGTGTTTTGTTGCTGAAGTGGGTCCAGCCTGAGCATTAGTACGTCAGGTCGCTCAACTTCTGACGACCTAACAGATTGTCCTTGGGTCACCCGGTCCAGGATTCGGCGCAAATCCCACACCCAAAAGACCGCGTTTTCTCCGTTTCCGATCTTTCTGACCTGGTGGTAATTCCCAGCATTACGCCCGGTATTGTCCCAACCAGCCCGTTCGCAAGACTAGGTCTAGTCGTGCCACTGCTGTGAGTCCAGCCCACTGAGCAGTGCAGGTATCCAGGGTGCTCATCGCCCATGGTGCTCCTTATACAATCCAAATAATAAACAAAATTTCATGTACCAAAATTTAGTATTCAAGCAATGGCCCACAGATGGACCTCGGGTTCAGAGAACCAAGAGAAAGGAGCCCCTGATCCCCGATCTCCAACCACTATGTCACGGTGGCCGCACGCTCCTGCTGTGGGTCCAGGCAGTGTGAGCTTTACTACAACAGGACACTCATCTCCTGTTGACCCCACTTATGGTCCGCGAGTCCATCGGACTTGGAAGGGAGGACTGACTAGCAGATCCACCGACCTTTTCTCCACTACGCTAACGAGGGGACGCGTTTGGCTGCTGAAGTGGGCGTAGCACGAGCTATGTAGTACGTCAGGTGGCTCGAGTCCTGACGACCTCACAAATGGCCCGCGGGTCCTGTCTGGACCTACCCGGGAGGAATGCACGCAAACCACCGATCGTTCCCCTATCCACCACCCGGGATCGCGCCCTGTTGCTGTTGTGAGCATAGCTGGTGCCCGTGAAGCGGACCCCCAGGGATTCTAAACAAATAAAGTGGCATCTCAAACGTGGTGGTTCATGACCGCGCAGTCATGAGCTGTCCATACATATTTTCAAACTTTCGCTATATAAATGAGCGCCGTCAAATCATAATTGTTATTTTCTCACATCATTATTGACACACTTATTGGGCGCCTTACCCCTGGTTTTCTCACAATAAATTGACATGCTGCTCTTTCATTCCCATTACGAGCCACTTGTCTCTCCCATAGCAGTCTAATTTACTTAACTGTTATTACATTCGTTTTCCATGAAGTTAATGGATCTCCCTATTATGTAATTTTATCCATTCACCTGTCAGATCGTCTTTTTTGTTCCAAGAATTTTCTAGAATTTATCAAATACTCGTAATATTTTATCCTCTCTTAAACTATGATAAAATATTTCGCTTCCGTATTATATAACTGAAAGAAGAATAACTGATTCATATACTTAAATTTGTTTGTTTAGAGAAGTTGGAATAACAGAAGTACCTAAAATGCATAATAGCCTTCGGTAAAATTTGCTTAGAGGCCTTTTTATTAAGGCTTAAGGATCTTTTACGAGCCTGAAAATCTTCAGAATCGGGACCCACGGCTTAAAGTCCCTTCCGAAGGACTTGCCCCTTGAATTTTTCAATCCTATAAAATTAATTTAACTTTAATAACTCCGCAGGATATTTACAGCTAACATGAAGCAGATTCGCTTCTCCTCGTAGACAAAAAAAAATGTATCAATTATTTGCCGGTATTAAAGTTCAAGAAAATGTTATATTCATTGTTAATTTAGAAAAAATAATATGATTGAAATTATTTAGTTAGCTCAAAAATATATCGGTGAAATTTATAGAAACTTTAATTAATTTGTTTATTATTAACAAGTTTTGTACGATGTTTTATACATTGTACTGTGTTTATTTCAAGATTCAATAGCCAATTTCCATTCCTGTCTATTTTTCCATGTCCCTTCTTCGACCTCTTTTCTTCTATAGTTCTTACTATTCTTGAGTCCGTGTTAATTTTTATCTTTCTCACTTAGTCAAATCCATCTTCCATCATCATTTTCATGCCTAAATGTGCTGGTATCGTTTCTCTTTCGGAATCTTTCCACTTTCATATGTTCTACTATAATATTCGCTATTGCGTTATTTTATAATTGTAATATTATTGTGTTGTAATTTTATTGTTTTTTTAGTGTATAATGCTATTGTGTTATTATTTAATTGTAATATTATTGTGTTTTCTTTATGAAATTGAAATGTTGTTGCTTTTTTTTGTTGTTTATTTTTCTTTACACTAGTACCAATTATTACTTTATTGTAACGGACTGTTAACAGCACGTACGGCTTACTGACCGTGCGACCCATATTTGTAAATAATATTGTAAATATCTTACTTTTTGTCTAATACAGTCCTAGTACTACTACTAATATTCACTCTCCTTGAAATCCTTGCTGATCGGTCCATTCTGTCGAATGTAATTTTTCCATTATTCAAATACCATTCTCTGTACCAAGTGCTATACATTATAATGTTCGTTTTTGTAAAAATAAATATTTTATGCAAAGCTGAAAAAACCTTGATTATTTTATTTTTACAAATTTATTAACTTGATGTTTTTATTACATTAAACGTTAAGCGTAAGAGTAAGGTGCAGTATTGCATCGCTGTGATCTTTAGATAACAATTTTCTCTTGGACACAGAATGTTCGGATTCGGGAAAATTTTTCTGGATGAGGTTTTTTCTGGGATATTCTTTATTTAAAAGCCTATTGTGTAGAAATGTTAGGACACAGACTAGTCTTCGATTACCTTCTGGTCGTCCCAAATAGTTGACTCATACTTGCCTTGATTAGAGAGTAGGCACAATGTGAGAGTAGGGAATGATCTATCTTGACTTTGAAGGTAGCTCCGACATAGAGTAATGCAACATCTTGAAAATATTATTTAAAAAGTATGTGATCCAGAATAAAAAATATTCTCCTAACGAAGTCCACGAGGCAAGTAAAAGGTATATCTAAAGAGAGGGTTTTAGCTCTTAATTCTTTCTGTATTCAGTATGATAGACGAGAGGTTGAATTATTTCTCACTCTATAAACAACTCAAGATAGCTGTGATTGGTTTTTCATCTTGTTACATAACTTTGCTCTGTGTTTAAATTTTATTTTATTTATAACTGTCAAGGTTAGTTGCCAATACTGTATAAATCATAAAAGCTTTTATAGAAATGTAATGTATCATAAGTGTTAACCCCTATAAAATCTATCCATAATTATTTGATAATTCATATAACATAATCAAAAAAAAAAAATCCCCCCCAGGAGCTATCACCTTGACGTGGTGGGGGGGCTTAGTACCCGATGAACCAGACGACTCTACTGGGGAAGATTGACTTAGGTTAATCTTGCTGGTGGGTAAGAGGCGAGGGGAACTAAGTATAGCTCACAACGAAGGAATGGCGTCTGTATCCATATTGGGCGGCCACATATTCGTCAAGTCAAGTCTTCAACGGTCAACAGGGCGACAAGGAATAGCACAGCTAAACTTGTAGGGCTTGAAGAGCGGAAGAAGCAGCCCTCTCTTGGGGGGTGGATACCCAGAGGAGCATGTTTGGAGGCTCAGAGGAAGCAGCCCTTCCACCATCCTTGTCCTGCGAAGCGCTCGTAACGCTTCCAGGAGACATTTATCTTACTGAGAAGCTTCATGGAAATCAGCCGGATTGTCATAAAAGGAAGTTGGAAGACCTAGAAGACGTTGGGCTGATGCAATATGAAGTCGGAACGGGCAATTGCCTAATCCCTGGAGTGATGATGATGATGATGATAATCAAAATTATAACTCCGAATCAGTCTTTCGCTCTCAAAAAAAATCCAAGTTTATAGTCAAGGAAAACTTTTTATTTCAAAATTAATGTTACTCTTTCTATTTAAAAAAAATTATACTTTTATTTTATAATTGTCCTACAGGATTGAAGATGTTAACCTCTTAGGATATATATGTGACATGAAAAGGAAAATAAACGCCTGAACCGGGATGTTATCCCGAGACATATAATTTTATACGATAGAGCGCTACCAATTGCGGTACTCAAGCATCCTAGCACAAATATTAATTTTTCTTATATATAATTCTCTAATATGAGAATCAGCGGGATATCGGTCGAAATTTTATTCTATGAAATTCAATCTTAAGTACTCTTCACAAAGAGTTTAAAACATTAATTGGCTATAAAAACATTAATAAAGGAAGAACATTTATTTTCATTTAATTATTTTCAATCATTTGTTTATAGTAGTAATGTTTCTTTATTTCGAAATTTTATATATATATATGTCAACCGCTGTGGTCTCGAGGTAGCGTGCTGCCTTGTCACGCAGCGGCCCCGGGTTCGATTCCCGGTCGGGGCAGTTTTCCTGGGTGAGGTTTTTATCGGGGTTTTTCCTCACCTGTAAGACAAATGTCAGGAAAACGTTAAGGCCCAAACGGTCCCGAAATCATATGGTCATCATCCTTCACCGATGTGGAAAGCAACGGGAAGCTACCACACCTACAATTCCCTAATAAAGCTGCAAGCATAGCATGAAAATGCTTTGATTGCAGTAAAGGACCTGCCTTCGAACCGAATTGATATGAATGGAGAATATATATATATATATATATATAAAGTGATGAATTGCAGTAATTGTCTCAAATTTGTAAATTCTGTCGTTTATTAACATTGTACTCACAATAGCTTAGTTTTTATTGTAAATCTTACCGAAGGACAGAATTTCTTATCACTCTGCGCAAGTAATGGTATTCTATCAGTTTTTACACAGTTGTAGTGCAGCCATGAAAGCCAATGTAACATTTGGTGAGAACACTGGTGCCAGTAGGACGGGTAACTCCAAGACTGAATTTTATTAAGTGGATTGCTGGGATTTACTTTCTGAGGGGAACAAAAACCATTCTTCTTCAAACATCCAAGAACGCGGAAATATTATTCATTTTCTTGGAAAAAGGTTACGGATATGTTTTAATGTACTTAATGACAACTTACGGCATCCAATTAAATATTGTAAATACCAAAACATTACCCTTAAACAAATCGAAATAGGCAATACCTAATGGAATATTTAATAGCAGTTGCGTTACTGCCAATCGTAAAGATTCATAACATTTTCAGACTCCTCCCGCTCCCGATCTCTTCAATTTAACATTCTCACTTAATCACACTAATATTCAGACTTACTTATTTTCAATTCTTAATATTTTAATTTATACTAAATTGACATGTTTCTTCATATAATCACTCTTTTACTATATATAGCTTGCAAAACACAATTTGAGAAAGTCATTTTTAATAAAAATTAAAAAGCTCGGGAACTATGACATTTAAATCGTGGGATTTTCATAGTTACGAAGGTGAAACGAGTTATTTATCATAAGTAATGCCACGAGTGATTTCCAAATTATCGATAAATTCACGACTCACGAAGTGAGGAGTGAATTTATCTAGATAATTTGGAAATCAAGAGTGGCATTTGTTAGGACTATTTAACGAATAAAATTAAGCTGTTTACTCACAAATCATTATTTAACTATAGTTATTTTAAAATATTTATATATTTAATGTAAACGGCGATGTTTGAAAACAAATGAGAAGTGATAGGTACGCTTCATCTGCTTCTTTTGTTTATCACTGCAGCCAGATCATACTATTTATTGCCAAAGGAATGCAATATTGTAAGAATGCTCTCTAGTGGGGAAAAAATGAAACGCATCAAACTGTATTTTAATTAATTTCTGATGTCGTATGATGTAAATATGACAATTATATATTTCTGGATTGTTACCTGGGAAAAAATACATTTAAGAAAGTGCAAACAGTGGTTTCTTTTTTTGGTGGTATAATCAATTGCTACAAATGTTTTATATTAACTCCCGCATGCGGAATATGTTGACATTCATGCACTATATATACAATCTGGTAGCCGTATTTCTCGTGGGCTCGGTCACTGCAAAATAATGGTCAGACCTGTTCAGAATATAAAAAGGAGGAGCTTTCTTTAATATGGTAAATATTACACTGATAAATATTTCGTGAAACACGACTCTGATTGGTTGTAAAACAGAAATCATTGAAACGTGATTGGCCATTGAGTCCCATTTGGGGCATAAGTAAATAGTCTAGAATATGTCTTCGATAATCAACTTTACATAGTTCCTATTGCAAGGAACTAATAAACAGTGGCAAGTTATGAGATCTGACTTAGAAAATTATTCTGCAGGACGAAGAAACCATAGTTGGGCTTATTAATTTTGAACAGTCTGCCTTATTTTATCCATTCAATTTAGTTCTTTTTAATTATATAGTAGTTCAATATACAGTTATCCATTCACAGAGATCTAGTCCTATAACTCACAGATCAGATAACACTGAGCAACCAAAATATACTTTTTTGTCTCAGGAAGAAACATATGTGATTCTGATAGTATTTGTTCTCCAGAATTCAAATATGATATCGGTTTTTCTCCAACATGCAAGGTTTCCGAGAGACAGAAGTTTATAATTTCAAATACTTCAATATTTTCTACATTCGTAGTTACACAATATTCGAACATTCGGACTCACCTAGAAAGTAAGAAATGACTATTTTCTCCTATATATCGCCTGTGGAGCATCCCTCTTGGTGGTCCAACAATAAAAAATCAGAATATTAGGATTCCATTTGCCTTAATATCTCTTTTCCATAGCAGAAATCTCCTGAGTTAGCTCATTTGGTTTTATTTTACAATGGACAAATGGACGAAAGAGCGTTTATTAAAAAAAATATTACTTAAATCCATTAACTGAAACTGAAATAAAGAAACTGTGGGTGAAGGAGAAATTCCGAATATATGTTTGAAAACACGATAAAAAACTGAATTAAGTACAACTATTCGTACTCATGAACAAAAATCATGTTCACCAGTTTAATCATTGGTATTACTAACTTAAAATCATATTATTGTGATGACTGATTTTCAATTTGTTCTACTTGTATATACAAATGTATCCACTGCTGTGATGTAGTGATATAACATTTCCTCAGATGCAGTGTTTCTGGGTTCGATCCCCAATTAGTACAAATTTCTTGGGGTATGGTTTTTATTTTGGGCTTTAGCTTAACTGAAATACATATATGTAAGGGAACTTAAGCTCTATAATTATAGTCTCCAAACAATATCTGACCATCATATCCATATCATATTCGCTTTGCGTTATGGATGTAAGAGTTAATGTGTATTGTCTTAAATATTCGTGTTTTCTCTGAGATGGACTTATCAGTGAGATAATTTCTCATCCGAGGAGGCCCTCCACATCGCTGTATGATTATAGCATTGGAAGTTGGCTAATAACGTTTGATGTCGTCCACCACTAAGGTCGCAGGGCGCCCGGATTCGATCCTCGCTCGGGACAAGTTTCCTGGATGAACTTTCTTTCGGGGTTTTTCCTCACCTGTAAGACAAATGTCAGGATACTTTAAGGCCCAAACGGTCCCCGAACATCATCTGGTCATCATTATCATCAATATCATATTCACCTCATTAGATTTAGTTTAGGTATAAGTTTTCTCCTGGCGCATCATTACCCATCGTCATCACCCATCATATCATTGGGGCAGTGTAACCCCGCCTTCCAGGCGCCCCAATCTCAGAAGTGGGTTACAATATGCCAATGCCAGGAGAGTATACCTGAAATGTCGAATGACAAACACGTGGTATTGAACAAAAAAAAGTTTGATGTTTAGGCACGTCACTAAATCAAAAATGTCCTTTATCCTAAAGTCTATATAATGCGAAGCATAACTGGAAAAATTTGAAGTCGTGTTTGAAATATCCCTTTAAAGCAAGCAATGCTACTTATATATTGGGGAAATTCCGTTAAATTAACGAAACATTGTGCTGTGAACTAACAAAATTAGAGGACTTAGATAAGTAAAATTATGACTAATTTCAGAATCCGTTAATGTTAAGTATAAAGAATATCAGGCAGCATAAAATATATCATATAGAAAATACATATCTTAATATTTAAACTAAAACAAGAATTAAACTACCGTTTGATCAAATTATGAAAAATGGCGTTGAAACTCGGGCAGAGACAAAATAGGTAAATAAGTAAATAAATACAATTACGAATAATAGCAGAAATGATTACTGTGACGGACATATTTGGCAAAAACAGAATGGATAAAGTGAGAAACGACGATATGAGACAAAGAAAGAAAATGGAAGCCAAAATGAATATCGGAATGAGAGAGAGAGAGAGAGAGAGAGAGAAAGAAAGAAAGAAGTGTGGGGGGGAGAGAGATAGATAGATAGATAGATAGATAGATAGAGGGAGAGAGAGTGGAACGCCCATTTAGATATAAGCAATAATAAAAGTTATTACATTAGATTAGTATGGATGATTTGGGTTTTTGAAGACCTTAACACGGCAAACTCAAATTTTGTTCATACTAAAAACCGTCTTTACCTTATTGAATGAATGTCATGTAATCTACTCTTCGGTGATGTGTAGTCTGTTATTGTGCTCCTGGTTTCACACACGTCAAGAAATCACACACATGACTCATACCGCCATTTATTTGTGCTGGCCCCGAGTCTTGAGGAGAGGCTACAACCTTCACATTTTCCCTACTTCGCCCTAAGTTGAAAACAGGCTCTGAGTCATGAGGAAGTACATGGGTGTGCTCCATTAGATCACCACAACCACATATTTTAAACACCTGTGGTCAAAGTTAAAATTAAATTAATGAATTGAGATCCAATGGCAATGATGGGGAAGGCAAGAGGAGTGGAGAGTGTTGGTGGTATGAAATTCGGGAAAAGGAAGAACCCTAAGCAGAATCCGAAAAATCCCAGTTTGGTCCATCACCACTGCCCCTTCGGAATTGCTAGGATTCAAACCTTAGTTTCTAGTCTGGGAAGCAGCGTGTCCTAGTCTCGCGTCCATCGAGGAAGCATACAAGTTTATTGTAGATTTATATCTAAAAGCAAAATATATGGTGGAAGAAAAAATGAACTTCTTCCAATCATAAAGTAGAAGTCACTCTGAAATCTGAGTAGCGATCGGGTGTAAACAATGGCGGTGTTCAGACTTAAAAAAATTGTACTTCGATGGAATATAAAAGTTGCGCACTGACTGCTCGGAATATTTGGAGAGAAATATAACTAAATTAAAGTTATTTTAAACTGTTGTTCTAACCAAGCAGTACCGAAAATTATTCTAATCTCCTTCCCTCTGACGCCATGTAAAGCAGTCGCATCAACCATTCTCTGACATCGTGTTTACGAAGTTATTATTCTACCTTTAATTGTGATAAGCATGTAAATTTCTATTTGAAACGAAGAAGAAAGAAAATAAGAAAATATTTAGAAAGGAAGAAGTTACGTGAAATGTGGAATAATGGATACAAATAAAATACAATGAAATTATATATTTATCAGTAAAGTGATCCCACAACAGGCCCGGAGGCCCTTGGGGTAGTAGGAGTTAAGGCTCCCACTTTTTCTAGACAATCGGCACTTTATGTCAGCCGGGTTGTCAGCCCTGCGTGACGGCCGCCTTTACCCCCAGAACAAGCGCCTGGTACTCATTTCCGTTAGAGGCTGAGTCGACCCCAGGACCATACTGCCGCCAGAGGGTTTGGGTCAGTTTAAAAATCCTGACCCCAACGGGACTTGAACCCTCGACCCTCCGGCTTGTAGCTCAGTGCCTTAACCACTACGCTACGGCGTGCCCCCCATTATATATTTATCAGTAATGACATTGTGTAATTTTGTAAACATATAGTCTTACTAATACAAATATCTTGTACAGGCTTTCATCAGTTGTTTAACTATACAATATATAAGCCTTATTTAGATCACGTATAATTTCCTTACTAATAAACGTTGTGCCAGAGATATAACAAAACAACGTTTACGTCACATATTCGTCATCATAGTGACGTCAGATCAATATTACGCGCAGTTTGTAACAGAAATAAAACAACATCAACTAGTGATGAATTATGAAAGAAATGAATATGTCTAAGAATTAATAGAGATTCCCTAATTGGGGAGGTACGGAAAAAATAAGTGTGTTTTAATTTATATACAATTTGCTTTACGCTATGTCAAATATATCTTAGAATTGGTTTCACAGATAATGTGCTGCCATCTAACGTCAAGAATTTCGAACAATTCTTGGAAATTAATCAAAGTTTTTCCCATTACTCATGAATGATGTGCAGTGTTTAAAGATGCGTTAGAAAATGTTCAAAATAGTAGGAAATGTTACCGACGACAGAATAACGCTTTAAGCGAAACAAAAAATCGTTGTAGTTTGATCGGGAATCGAACCTATGACCTCATGGACCGTAGTCAGAAGCTCTAACCACAAGCCTATCATGTTAACATGCGGTTTGTTGCAATAATAGTACCTGTATAATTAAATACATTTTTATATCGGTGTGTGTGTGTTATGTATTAAAGGTGCAAGAAAGTTTTCTTAAAATAATATTATGAAGCATTTAAACCACATTCAGGTTAAATCTTGTCTACAGCAATTATTGTAGAACATATTCTTTTGTGAATCAATGTTCAATTAAAACAAAATATTAGGCCTAATCGAGAATGAGTGTAACGTAATGCATTTTATGATGTCATTATTTTCCTACCCAGAGCATTATTAATATTATTTATGCCCTGTGCATCCATCAAACAGATGTTAAAGTGTTGCATTTTGGGTTAAATTTAAGGAAATGTTCATTAATATCATAAGAAAAAAATCAGTTGATCTTGAAGTCCGACATTTTGACTAGTTATACAATACTTAAACAAGGCTGGAGGCATGTATAACCATTCCCATGTAAAGTTGTACACCTCTTACACACTTAACAGCTAATACAGTGTTAAGAATTTTCAACTGAGATGTGTATAAACCTTGTATAAAAGTTATATATGGATTATTAGTAAGAGGGTAGGAGTTGCAATACAAGCTCCTATGTGCTGGGGTTAAGTTATTTGGCCCTGCAATTCCTGTACCGGGACATTATCACACTGCACTGAGCTACCCCAGTGGCTCGTAACGAACCTGATAATAATGTGCGATATCTCCATATTCATGCTTCAATTTTAATACTCAATTAACTATCCTCTATAACTCTCCATTCATACTTAATTACTCATACTTCATTATAAAATATTACTACTATATCTCTTACTTAACATGGTTTATGATATACAGTGTGGAAGTGATAAAAGATCGACAACTTTTATTATGAATTTCTTGTGCCTATTTAACTCATGCCCCAAATGAGAGTCAATGACCAATCACATTTCAATGATTTTTTATTTACAACCTATCACAGTTGTGTTTCGTCTCGAATTTATCAACGAAAGTTTATCATATTAAAGAAAGCATCTCCTTTTTAACATTCTGAATAGGTCATAACATTATTTTGCAGTGACTGACCCTCCAAGAAATACGGCTACCAGATTGTATATATAGTGTATGAATGTCAGTAGAAAGTGCATTCGGGAGATAATATAAACATATTTGTAGCAATTAATTATACCACAAAAAAAGAAAAAAAGAACACTGTTTGCACTTTCTTAAACGAATTATTTTCCAGGAAATGACTTTGCAGAAAAATATAATTCACATATTTATATCATAGGACATCAGAAATTAATTAATACCTATAATGTTGGTTATAAATTTCTCCACTAGGGTGCATTCTTACAATATTGCGATCCTTTGGCAATAAATAATATGGTTGCAGTGATGAACAAGCGTAACAATCGTATCTCATTTGTTTTCAAACATCGCCGCTTACATTAAATAAATAAATATCTTAAAATAACTTTATTTAAATAATGATTTGCGAGTAAACAACTTAATTTGATTCGTTAAATAGTCCTAACAAATACCACTCTTCATTTCCAAATTATCTAGATAAATTGGAAATCACTCGTGGCATTACTTATCATAAACACTGTAAAAGAATATTATCCATATATGATCATAAATCAGCAGTGTTATAATAATAATAATAATAATAATAAATAATAATAATAATAATAATAATATAATAATTAATAATAATAATAATATAATAATAGTAATAGTAATAGTAATAATAATAGTAATAATAATAATAATAATAATAATTATTATTATTATATTATAATTATTATTATTAGATATAATTATTATTATTATATTATAATTATTATTATTATATTATAATTATTTTATTATTATTATAATTATTATTATTATTATATTATTATTATTCCTACAGAAATGTATAGGTGCACTACTTTATAATAATGACGAGCATTTCTCTGATTTTCAGTATATATATATATATATATATATATATAGAGAGAGAGAGAGAGAGAGAGAGAGAGGGGGGGGGGAGGGAGAGCAGAGAAGAAATGGAATAACTATTTCCTTTGACAATTTTTGATCACGTGGCTTGTTTGAGTACAATTTTTAAAAAATACGAAATGGAATAAACGTTTTTATTTATATTGTGTGTCCCGAGTCGTAGCCGAGTTTAAGTCATAGCACAGAGCTGAGGGATTTGCGCTTAATTGATTCTTAACGGGGTAATATAGTAGTAGTAGTAGTAGTAGTAGGACTTTATTAGACAAAAAGTAAGATATTTACAATATTATTTACAAATATGGGTCACACGGGCAGTAAGCCGTACATGCTGTTGACAGTCCGTTACAATAATTAGGTAATATAATTATATCACACGGTGTTTTATTTAATTTAATTTGTCTTAATTGAAGGGCTTATGGAAATAATGTGTTAAGCCACATATTGTTATTTCTGAGATATAAGGATTTTAATGTTTCAAGAAATTATAAATACTAATTGGACAGTTTTGTTGTTAACTCATTGTGTGTCTATATGTTTTAACTCATCACTTGGGCACTTACAAATGATTTTATGGATATTTACATACATTTATTTGCTACCATTGTAATAAATTAAATGTATTAACAGAATATGGCTTATCATGTTGCTGCCCTAAGCCCTTCAATTCAATACTCTCTAAAACGGGCGATGATATAAAAATTACCAAAGGAAAAATTTGTGGCCTTTCTCGTCCTACATGTTTCGAATGAAAATCATATCAATATTCGCAGTCATAATAAAGTAATACACCAACTAATTTCTATAGTAAAATATTTGTATCTGAGAAAGCCGTAGATTTTCTGATCCAAGTGTATTTAGATTATATTCACCATAAGGAACTTGTGTTTAATATTGAATCAACTTCTATTATTTTCACCACATGTAAATATCTGTTAAATTTGATGTTGAGTTGAATTTTCTTAATCCTTGAATAATTCGAACATTAATTATATTTTGATATTAATGAAATACACTGAACATATGTGTCTTGGTAATAATTAATCTTTTCTTTGTTTTACAGGTAAGTTTCATTAAAACACGAACATATGGGCGTGCTTCTTTATTGTGGTAAGTGCAATGTATGGCATGCTGTAATAGTCATATAAACTTATGTTTTTAATAATTTTGCAAATCAACTTATATAGACTTCTTTTTCTTCTTCTTCTTCTTCCGAATGCAGTATTGGGTGATGATGCCCGTTCTGCGACTACAAAAACTGATCTTTCCATCGGTTGAAGGGTCTCCGAGGTCTCTTTTGCCTTTAGGGTTGAGGTGGTAAATCATCTTTGGTAAACGGGAATTTGACATTCTCTGGACGTGTTGGAACCATTTACTCTGATAATTTTGTATATGTTCAACCATTTCCCTACTATTCCACTGCATCCTTATCTCATCACTTTTCATTCTATCCCTTAATGTTACTCCAGTTAGTGATCGGAAGAATCTCATTTTTGAACTATTAATGCGGGATTTATCTTTTGCTCGAAGTGTCCAGTATTCACTTCCGTATAGTAGAGCAGGTTTGGCTATGGGCATTATGAAATCTCAATTGGATTTCTTTCCTCATTTGTTTTCCAAAATTTCTCCTAATTACACCATTTAATCTGTTATATTTTTCTAAATTTGTTTCCACGTCTTTTTGATTATGAAATTGTGATATATTATTACCTAAATAATTAAAGTGTGTTACTTGTTCTATTGGTTTAATATTTATTATTATTTTTACTCACGAAAGTCCCTTTCCAGTGATTGCCATGGATTTGGTTTTATTTTCAGATATTTTCATGTTGTATTTTTCCAGGGTATTCAGCAATTTAAACACTGATGTCTGCAAATCATCTCCATTCTCCGCCAGAAGTACTTGATCATCTGCGAAGATTATTGTTTGTATTTGATTTCCTCTACATATTTTTACTCCTGAGGGGTTTAGGTTTTTTCCACTCCTGGACAATTTTATTTAGATATAGAATAAACAGTAATGGAGATAGTCCACATCCCTGTCCTAAACCTTGGTTAATTTCAAATGTATCTGTTATTTTCCCATGATCTAACTTGACTTTTATAAATGGGGTTTCATATAAACTTTTTATAGCATTTATTACATTATTGGGGAATTGGTAGCTTTCCAAATATTTTCCACATTATATCCCGTTTGACTCTATCATAGGCCTTTTCAAAGTCTAAAAATAATATATATAGGGGGATATTAAATTCTTTCCACTTCTCAATTAGTTGTTTTACAACAAATATACGTCGATACATGATCGGCCTTTTCGGAATCCACATTATTCCTCTCCAATTTTATCTTCTGTAATTTTATGAAGTTTTTGTTTTAAAATGGATGTATACATTTTAGATGCTGTTGTCAACAATGATATTCCTCTATAATTTGAACAGTTACTTTTTTCTCCTTTCTTATGGATGGGTATTACTAATGATGTTTTCCAGTCCTGAGGTATTAAATTATATAGACGAATTAAGTTAATAAAGTGGAACAGTATATTGATATAACTAATATGATATTTTCGCTATAATATCACTGGAAATAGAAATAATTAAATGTTGTATCATGTCGGTTTTTAAAGTAACGTTGTGTGTCTGTGGAATTTTGAACGTGCGATTCACTCGGAATTTGTTTCAAGGACATGCAGTCAATGCGGATATTTATTCTCACCTGGAACTAGTTCGTGAAATTTCAAACCCGACCGGATACCATATTGCACGAAGAAATATTCGGGAAATGGGAGGAATCGAACTGCTTACTTACTTACTCACTGGCACTATCGAACCCGTAGGTTCATGGCCGCGCGGACATAAGCTCTCCACACATCCCTATCCTGAGATAATGCTTTCCTGTATAATCTACTTCCCTCAAATCATAGTTAATGTTATTCTCCCACCTCATTATTGGTCTACCAACTGGGCGTTTTCCCTCTGGCTTTCCTACAAGTAGCTTCCATGCAAGTCTTTCATTCCCCATACGTGCTACATGTCCTGCCCATCGCAGTCTACGAGACTTAACTGTTACTATATCTGGCTTCCTATAAAGACCATGTAGCTCATTCTTATGTAGCCTTCTCCATTCACCTGTCTGTTCATTTCTCTTTGGTCTAAACATTTTCCTAAGTACTTTATTCTCAAATACTTGTAATCTCCTTTCCTCCCTTAAAGTAAGAGTCCATGTTTCGCACCCATATAATATAACTGGTAGAATAATAATTTTATATGTTTTCAGTTTAACGTTTTTTGAAAGGAGTTGGGACATCAAGAATCTCTGCAATGCATAATAGCACGCATTTCCAGAATTGAGCCTACGTTTAATTTCTTTTTGCAACTCATTCCTATTTGTGATTATTGTTCCTAGGTATTTGAATTCAACCACTTCCTCAAAATTTCCCTCATTTGTCATTAGCTGTCCATCTCCATTATATACTGAATTTCTACGTGTGACTACATATTTAGTTTTATTGATATTTGCTTCCAGTCCTAATTTCTTAGTGTTGCTCAATAGTGTGTGCGTGTTACCTCATCTATAACATAGCCCTGATTTTGCGCCTTCATATTACCATTCGTTTCGATCCATGGCTCATTTCTTGCGTGAAATCATGAAAACATAGGTTTTTGATGCGAAGAAATAGTTGAGACCCACTTCCATAATATCAGTGTCTCCAGAGACCGGTACCATCGCGAGATAATGAACCTCGCTGAAAGATGGCTCAAGACTATAGAATGAAATGTTCTCTATTGTGAAATGTAGTTTAATATATTATCAGAAAACATTCTAAATAAAATGTTGTTTAAAAATTACAATACTTATGAAAGTATATATATTATCAAAAAGAATAAACGTATAATTTAAAAAAAAAAGTTTTCATAAGTTATCCATAATTTTATGTAAACATATTTCCCCCCGAAATGAAATATCTTTATTTTAATTAGTAATTGCTTAAGTGTACAACGACCGAAATTCCATTATATAAACTGGATGATTTCTAGAGTATTGTGCGGCTGGAAAATGGCGAGGCTTTACTTTTATTTTAATGTATATGTCTCAATTTGCTATGTAACTATTTAAACTTAACCCAATGGCGGGGCAGGCCTAGAATACCCTTGGCTTACTAACTGGCTTCTGGCCTCAATGCTCATCAGTTAATCACAAAAGAAGACTATCATTCAGTCAGACAACACAATTACACACAAACAAATTGTAACACAAGCACTAAAACTCACATAAGCCGAAATGTACATAGATCAAAGAAAAATAAATAAAGATAACATAGTAGTTAGGAAAAAGAGCAGACCCGGGGTTAAGAGCACTATGCCCGAGGTAACCCGGGGGTGGTAAGGCGTGTAAATAAAAAAATAAAGTCAGTATAGGAGAGACATGAGTTCAGCATGTCGATCCCCCAAACCTTTATAGCTGAGTTTCTCAACATGGACGCACTACGTTTGTAGCTGACCAAATTCCTCACAATGCTGAATGAACGCTGATCAAATACTGGCCGAAATGCCATTAAAATAATGAAGTGTGGGGACTGGTACCAATGCAAGTTTAGTAGCTCTATGCAAATGTTGCCTTAAATCATTCGACTTACGATATGCGAGATATATTTGCCAACAACACGTCCTATGCTTTGGCACCTCACCCAATGTAGCTTAACATCCTTGATCGGACGTGAAAACCAATGTTTTCAACATGGTATGATAGTTGACTTCTATCTGGAACAGGTAAAGTGATCACATCACAGGCCTTAGGACGACTTTGGGGTAGTATGAGGTTAAGACTCCCAACATCTTAGACAATTGGCATAAGTTTTCAGCCGGTTTGACATCACTACATTACTGTGTTCATAAGTCCGGCCGCGACTACATCTCTATCAAAGCATCCAGTGACTAAAACAATAAAATTATAGGCGCCGCGCTGTCATATTTCTTATCCCAATCAATCTGGAAGATTCGCTCTTGGGCGCCAGTTAGTCCCGTCACAATATTTCAAAAATGATATATTAACTGCACATTCTGCTCATTTAATTTCATAACAGTTATAATGTAATTGCGATGTCATAAAATAACACCGCACAGTTTTAGATTTTTCAATCGCATGTTATTACCAATAAAAGTGTTCACTTAATCTTTCCGATAAAAAATTTACTTTGCAATTTTTAACAGTTTTTTCTGCAGAACTTCTTTCTTTATCACTCGCGTTACCCTAGTTTTAATTTCTAACTTTGTATACCCTCTGTGGGTGCCATGCGTTCGGAACCATACATGGGCAAAATTTATCAAATATGATCTTATGCATACATTTTTATTACAAAGGACAGATAAATACCCCTGGAATGAGTGATTATCTGAATGCTGAAAATTCGACGTCGCGTCAAACTGAAATAGCCTGATTCGTTAGAAACTGAGTAAACCCCCAAAGGCCATGGTGCCGCCAGTAGAAACCTGAGGCCATTAAGCTTGTAGTGTATTGTCTTAACCCACCACTTTATGGCGTGCTCCCATCGTCATTATTATCGTCATCTTAACAGTTAATGATTCTAGAAGAATTGTTACAGCCTGAGAAATGGATTTTAATGACCGAGTGAACACTTTCCATTTGGGCGATATTTCAATATTACTTTAGCGAACGTGGACGACCCTTTCTCAACACTTGCTGACACGTGGTGACGTCGTGACATGTTGAGATCTTGCAACAAATTTACATTTTTCTTTTGATCCCATTTGGCGAATGAACCTCATTTCAGAAGCTCTAATCTACTTCCATATTTCTTTCTAAGGATAAAAGTTCCGTTCCTATAACTGCGGACTGAAGATATAAATTTAATTAAATAAATAAATACTCCAATTTGTTTTAATGATTGGCTAAAATTGGCAAATTATACAATTGTCCTATATAAATGAACAAGAGTTTATTCCTGTACCAGTTATGGTTTATTCTTCTTATTCTTCAGCTTTCCCCCACTTATAGGTTTGCCGTCTTCAGTTTCCATTTATCTCCATCATTCTAATCTCCCTCTTCCAAATTCCTATCATCCATTATAGTTCTGACGTAGATTTTCCATTTCCATCTTGGTCTGCCAGGTTTATTTCTTCCAGGGGGTGACCATTGGTATATATGTTTTGGCCTTCTTTCATTTTCCATTCTTTATACATGGCCATACCATTTAATCGTCTGATTTTGAATCCTCTTAACAACCGATGTGGTGACATTCATTTCTCTCTAAAGGAATTCATTTCTTATTTTATCCTGCCTTCTTTTTGGAGGCTTCTTCTAAAATAATCATATTCAACTGTTCTAATTTTATTCTTTTGTAGTTCCGTCAAAGACCAAGTTTCACTCCCATATGACAAAATATTGTGTATTATGCTCTTATAAATTTTCATTTTAGTTTCCTTTGTGATATTTTTCTTCCAAATTATTCCATGTAATGTCATAGTTTCATTTTGTCCATTGCAATTTTAGTCTGTAAATCTCTCTCACCGGTACCTAAACTTGAAATTATTGACCCAAGATATTTTAAAAAAATCACATTTTTTTTATTTTCCCTGTTTCGAGTATGAGGTCATCCACATTCTTTCCTAAACACATATATTCTGTTTTCTGTAAATTTATATTCAGTCCCCATTTTTATATTCTTCCATTATAATCGTCATCATCATCACTCCAGGGATTAGGCAATTGCCCGTTCCGACTTCATAATGCGTCAGCCCAACGTCTTCTAGGTCTTCCAACATCACGTCTTCCTCTAGGCTTGATAATTTCTTGCTTGATAATTTTTTGCTAACAATGTATATCTCTCCTTACTCATTCCATCCATATGATCAATCCATTTCTGTCTGTAATTCGTGACCTTATCCAATAAAGGCTGTACTTTCAATTCTTCTGTTAAGAGCTTGTACTATGGAACAAATATTTGTATTGACCCACAGCTGACTAAAATTAAGACTTTTTTTTTTCAAATAAACCAAGAAGTACGACAAGGGTGTTTTAATTGGTTGAGACGGATTAGGATTAGTTTCATATTGTTTAGTGATTTATTATCAGAACGTAAAATCTTACCTTTATTATTTAATATTTATATGGACGATATCCTAAAAGAATGGAAGAAGGTTTTAACTAATGAAGGAATATTAATAGATAATAAAGATAAAATAAATGCTTTATTATTCGCTGACGATGTTGTACTTTTAGCAGAATCTGAAAATGAGCTCCAAATGTTACCATACAAATTTAAATTAATAGCCAATAGATATAAATGTAAAATATCAATAAATAAGTCAAAAGTAATGGCATTTATTGGTAAATATGGAATTAGATCAAAAATTGTACTGGATTACAAAATAATAGAACAAATATCACATTTCCAATATTTAGGATGTGATATGACTTATAGAGAAAATAAAGATATAGAAAATAAAGTAAATAAATTTCAGGCTAATTGTGGAACCATAAAAAGAACCTTAGGTCGGAAAACAAGGAAAGATACGAAGCTTAAATTATATAAAACAATGGCTGTTCCTTTGTTGTTGTATGGAAGTGAAAATTGGATAATGAAATCAAGGGATAAAGCAGGATACAGACTGCGGAAATGCTAGTTTTACGTAATGTGAAAGGATGCACAAGAGCGGATAGAATAAGGAATGAAACTATACGAGAAGAATTAAGTATATATAAAATTGAAGATAAAATCAGCGAAAATAATAAGAAATGGACAGAACACTTACTGAGAATGAACAACGAAAGAATACCAAAAAGAACCTTCCTTTATAATCCCAGAGGAACAAGAGATGTTGGTCGACCACGTAGAAGATGGACTCCACTTTTAACTTCGCCGGAACAGGCTGCATAGCCTAAACCTTGTAGTACAAGAAGAAAAACTTTCAATTCGTCTCTTATATCCTCATAGTTTATTTATAATATATTTCATATCATCTTCATCCCCTGCAAACATTATTAGAGCATCTGCCAACAAAAATGAATGCAGTACTTTTCCTCCTGTAGGAATACCCATTTCACAACACTTTTTCTACCACAAGTTAAGAGCCTGGTCTAAATAAATGTTAAAAAGAATTGGTGACAAACTGCATGCCTGCTTAAGGCCATTATTCACTGTGAATTCCTCTGTTAAATTAATCTGTATTTCTATTTTAGCTTTAATTACCATAGATCCTCCTAACAATATTAATCCATTTATCACAGATATTCATATTTCTCATTGTGGTCCATAACAATTGTCGAGGTACACAATCATATGCCATCTCTAAATCAATAAAGGTCATATGTAGTTCTTTATTTTTTGCTAGGATTTTCTCTTGTAATTTTATAATACCGAATATATTATCAATACATGATCTTCCACTCCGGAATCCACATTGTTCTTCTCTTAAGTTATCTTTTGTCTCCTTAAGTTTAAAATTTATAATTTTACTAAAAATCCTAGCTGTTGAAAGTAAAACGCTTATACCTCTATAATTGGAACACAGTTTTTTATCACCTGTTTTAAAAATAGGAGTAATATACGATACATTCCAGTCTTCTGGGATATCGTCTCCAATTTCAATTTTATTAAAAAGTTTTGTAAAAATATTACTAAAATATCTCCTCCATGTTTTAGCAGTTCTGTATGAATATTTCCTGGTCCTGGTGCTCTCCCATTTTTTGCCTCTTTCAAAGCTATTTTTACTTCATCTTCTTTATCTCTGGAGTGTCAAATTTATATTCTACATCCGTATCTTGAAGTTGAAACTCATTTCTATTTTCTTGAAGTAAACCTTTATATTGTTGCATCCATTCTGATGGTCTTATCAACTGAATATTTATCTTCTTTCTTTCTGATTTCCTGATATTTTGTAATGTTTTCCACGCTGCTTTGGACCTAGCATACCCAATCGAATTATCTATATTCGAGCATATATTATCCCAGTATTCAATTGTTGCTCTTCTCACTTCCACCTTTGTTTGTTTTAAAGTGATATATTCATTTCGAGATGTTGTTGAGTGATCTGATAAGCATTTCATCCGTGGTTTCTTTTTTCTTCTACTAATTTTTTAATATCGTGATTAAACCATTCATGATTTCTTTTTAGTTCTCGATTTTCTGTCCCAAGTGCTTCTAAAGCTGCTGAATGTATACTTTCCTTTAGTTGATCATACATTTCCACTGCAGATTTATTTATATTTAATTGAAGTTTTTGTTTTAATCTTGATTGAAAAAAATATATTTTATACTCGCATCATAGAGTAAACTTACTTTATATCTTTGTTCATTTAAAAGGGTTGTATTTATTCTGTCTTCCGTTACTTAAATACTTTGTTTTTTTTCCTACTTGTTAAAATAAATTTTCCCAAAAACATATAATCATCAGTTCCGCAATCTGGTTTTCTATACACTCTAACATCTTTCACTATCATATCACGTTTTTGTTTCACAATTATATAATCAATTATTGATTTGAGAGTTTTTGTTGGCTGTTCCCATGTGTATTTATGTATTTCCCGATGTTGGAAGAAACTATTCATTATCATATAGCCATGTTGTTTACATAAACTTATCAATCTATCTCCATTGTCATTTTCCGCTTTTTCCCCAAATGGTCCAATCACTTCATCTTTCATTCTACGTCCTACTCGACTATTAAAATCTCCTGTTATTATTACTTCTTGATGTTTTTTCATTTTGTCCAAAATTTCTGACAGTTTGTCAAAACATTCATTTTTCTCTATGGTTGTTGCATGCTCATTTATGGCATATACTCCTATTATTATTAGCTCTATCCCAAAAAGTTTGAGATTTAATTTAATAATACTTTCATCAATTTCTTCCCAAGACACTATATTTTTACCAACTTTTTTTTTATCAAAATGGATATACCTCTTTTTGCTCTACTAGTTTTTGGTACTCAACTCCAGATGTGTGTATAATTTCCTAATTTTTCCTGTCCTTTCCCTTTCTTTTTTGTTTTTGAGAACACAATAATATCTGCATTCATTGCTGTAATCTCATCTATTACTTCTTGTTCTTTAGTATTCAAGCCTTGAACATTCCATGTGCCGAAAACAAAGGTCCGTTTTCGTAGCTTAAGTCTGTCATATTTAAATCCATCCGGCTGACATATTTTACTGAAGTACGTAGCGATATCCTTTTTTCCAGGGCCAGGTTGCCAGCCTGACGCCTAACCCCCAGACACGGAAGACCTGTTTTTTTTCTTTTTTTTTTTTTTTTAGAGTTTGCTGTTAATTATACCCATGGATTTATCGTAAGTAATGCCACGAGTGATTTCCAAATTATCGATAAATTCACGACTCACGAAGTGAGGAGTGAATTTATCTAGAGAATTTGGAAATCAAGAGTGGCATTTGTTAGGACTATTTAACGAATAAAATTAAGCTGTTTACTCACAAATCATTATTTAACTATAGTTATTTTAAAAAATATATATATATATATATATATTTAAATGTCCACCGCTGTGGTCTCGAGGTAGCGTGCTGCCTTGTCACGCAGCGGGCCAGGGTTCGATCCCCGGTCGGGGCAGTTTTTCTGGGTGAGGTTTTTATCGGGGTTTTTCCTCACCTGTAAGACAAATGTCAGGAAAACTTTAAGGCCCAAACGGTCCCCGAAATCATATGGCCATCATCTTCATCATCATCATCCTCATCATTATCATCATCTCCATCATCCTTCACCGGTGTGGAAAGCAACGGGAAGCTACCACACCTACACAATTCCCTAGTACAGCTGGAAGCATAGCATGAAAATGCTATGATTGCAGTGAAGGACCTGCCTTCGGGCAGAATTACTATGGATGGATATATTTAATGTAAACGGCGATGTTTGAAAACAAATGAGAAACGATAGGCACGCTTCATCTGCTTCTTTTGTTTATCACTGCAACCAGATCATACTATTTATTGCCAAAGGAACGCAATATTGTAAGAATGCTCTCTAGTGGAGAAAAAATGAAACACATCAAACTGTATATTAATTCATTTCTGATGTCGTATGATGTAAATATGACAATTATATTTTTCTGGATTGTTACCTGGGAAAAAATACATTTAAGAAAGTGCAAACAGTGGTTTATTTTTTTGGTGGTATAATCAATTGCTACAAATGTTTTTATATTAACTCCCGCATGCGGCACGTGTTGACATTCATGCACTATATATACAATCTGGTAGCCGTATTTCTCACGGGCTCAGTCACTGCAAGATAATGGTCAGACCTGTTCAGAATATTAAAAAGGAGGAGCTTTCTTTAATATTGTAAATATAACACTGATGAAAATTTTGAGAAACACGACTCTGATTGGTGTAAAACAGAAATCATTGAAACGTGATTGGTCATTGACTCCCATTTGGGGCATTAGTTAAATAGTCGAATTAATTTAAAGTATTTCTCTGGTAAATGTAAGTTTTTAGCGAAGATAATGTATAGCCTAAATAAGTAAATTTGCTGAAAGGGACATGCATATGAAAGTGTTGAAATTTCAAATGTTATGCGGAATTATACATAAAAAATTAAGGAACAAAACAAGAAGAGATACTAGATTGAAGTTTAGTAAAACATTGGCACATGCTACATTACATAATGGGAATGATACTTGGGTGTTGACCAAAACATTATTGATCAAACAACGCAAAGCGTAAAAATTAACTTCCTCGGAAGAACAAAAGGCTGTACGTTATTGGATCGGTAAAGAATGAAGATCTAAGAACAGAATTATCCAGTAAATGATAAAATCAAAGAATGTAGAGATAAATGGTATACACATGCAGAAATAATTAATGTAACAACAATACCAAAAGCAGCATTTTACTACAAGACAAGAGATCCAAGGAATGTAGGAAGGCCAGTGATAAGATGGAACAACAACTGTGAGGCGGAACAGGTAATATGCCTGGCTCCTGAAGTAAGAAAGGAGTAGAAGAATTAAATCCAATAACATGTTCTATTATTTTTTGTTGAAACAAATATTGCCTGGTAAAATTGGTAAAAGGTATTTATCACAAAATGTCAAAAAGTTATCTTTTTTCTCTGTGGATATTATCATATAATAGCTCTGTGCCCAAAATATAAATTTTATGCAGACCTTTATATCTAATAAAGTACAAATATATTTTCTTATTCCAATATTTTATATATTTTCTACTTGGCATGAATCTAATTTTCCAGGCTGGTTAAGAAAAGAGTCTTACGTTATGAGAACCGAATTCGCATTTGAATGCGAAAGGAATTTGTATGAAGGCAGCAAAAAAAAAAAAAAAAAATGTAGTGGTAGATATGTAGCATCTGTTAGACTATATTCCATATCACTGCAGGAAGAGGAAGCCACGGCCCACTAACTCTTGGAAAAAATATAATAAAAGTTCTGGTTAGCTAGACATCGCGGCATTTTCATAGAGGATCATCATCATCATAGTACATTCACGAATTTAGGCCATTTGTTGACCTGTTTCGGCCTCAAGAGAAACACCATCCAGAAGTCTTTTGAGTGGACGTCCTGGTCTTCTTCTTCCTGCAGGTTGATATCTTAACATTAGTTTGGGTATTCTGTGATCTTCCATTCGATGAACATGTTGTATCCATCTTGACTTATAATCAGAAATTTTGTTTTCTAAAGATTCCATGTGTAATTCTTCTAAGATGTCTTCATTTTTTTTGTGATCTAGTAGTGTGTATCCTGCAGTCCTCCGAAGATATCTCATTTCAGCAGATCTAAGTCTCTGTATATCCTTCTGTTTCAACGTCCATACTTCGCTACCATACAAAAGAGTTGGAAGAGCCAGTGTTTTGTACACTTTCAGTCTTGAATGCTTTTGGACTAACTGTGGCTTGAAGATAGAATTTATTAACCCTAAAATTCTTAAAAATTTAGATATTTTTGCATTTACATCCTTTTCTTCTTCATATGAGATATTGCATCCTAGATATGTAAAATTATTCACCTGCTCCAAAATTTTATTGTCCAGTACAATTTTACTTCTGACAGGATCTACACCTTGAAATGCCATAATTTTTGTTTTTTCTGTAGATATCTTTAATCCATATTCTTCTGTAATTTTGTTAAGTTCATACAGACCTTTCTGTAGATTATCTTCGGAATTTGCTATTATTATTTGGTCATCTGTTTTCATAGAGGATTAGAGGTGAAACCAGGCATGAGGAAACAAAATCCATATCTGCCCAAACAAACTAGATTAATTCTTCAATAAAACATACAAATATGTATGCATAAGCTATTTTACATCTTTTAGAGTCCCGGCTTTAAAGTTTTTATTCCACATTTTTGTTTGCCCTCATGACAGTAATATCAAACCGTATTACGTATAATTTTAAGATACGCTAAAAATAAAAAATAACAATAATAATAACGATAACAATAATAATAATAACGATAATAATAATACTAATAATAATAATAACGTTAATAATAATAATAACGATAATAATAATGATAACGATAATAATAATAATAATAACGATAATAGTCTTCTTCTTCTTACTTTAAGGGAGGAAATGAGATTACGAGTATTTGAGAATAAAGTTCTTAGGAAAATTTTTGGACCAAAGAGAGATGAACAGACAGGTGAATGGAGAAGACTACATAACAATGAACTACATGGTCTTTATAGGAAGCCAGATATAATAAGAACAGTTAAGTCTCGTAGACTGCGATGGGCAGGACATGTTGGTCGTATGGGGAATGAAAGATGTGCATGGAAACTTCTTGTAGGAAAGCCAGAAGGAAAACGCCCAGTTGGTAGACCAAGAATGAGGTGGGAGAACAACATTAACTATGATTTGAGGGAAGTAGATTATATAGGGAATGATTGGAAAGCATTAGCTCAGGATAGGGATATATGGAGAGCTTATGTCCGCGCGGCCATGAATCTACGGGTTCGATAGTGCCAGTGAGTAAGTAAGTAAGTCTTCTTCTTCAATAGGGTATTAGGGAATTAAGCGTGTTCCGGCTTCACGTATCCGTGGTCTTCCCAAATCTCTACGTCCTTCAGGTTTATAATTAAGAATTCTTCTAGGAATACGACTGTAGCTCATTCTATGTAGGTGTTCAATTCTTTGATCTCTATAATGATGAATCCTTTCCTCTGATGGTATTACATTTAATTATATTCTTATATCCTCATTTTAAATATATCTAACCAAGTACAACCCTTAGTTGATTTCAAAAACATCATTTCTCTGCCTGAAATTTAATGTCATTTCGTGTCATGGTCCAGGTTTCTGATCCATATAATAGAACTGGTATTGCTGTCACCGTACATAACTTAATTTGAGATTCCTTTATCGTTCTTTAGTTTAACATTTTATTTATTATATCGTATATATGTTGGAAAATGAGTTTATTTTTCATTCACTAGCATATTTATAAGTTACTTCGCGTCCTAATTATTTGAAACTAGTCACCTGTTGTAAAAGAGAATCATGTAGTATTGCTTTTGTACGAACATATTTTCCTCGAAAAACTTTTTTTTTTACTTTGTTCTGAAATTTCAAAATTATATTTCTCAAATAATAATAATAATAATAATAATAATAATAATAATAATAATAATAATAATAATAATAATAATAATAATAATAATAATAATAATAATAATAATAATAATAATAATAATAATAATAATAGTAATAGTAATAGTAATAATAATAATAATAATAATAATAATAATAATAACTAACTCACCGGCACTATCGAACCCATAGGTTTATGGCCGCGCGGACATAAGCTCTCCATACATCCCTATCCTGACCTAACGTTTTCGAATCATTCCCTATATAGTCTACTTCCCCCAAATCGTAGTTAATATTATTCTTCCGCTTCATTTTTGGTCTACCGACTGGGCGTTTTCACTCTGGTTTTCCTACAAGAAGGTTCCATGCACATCTTTCATTCCCCATTCGTGCCGCATATCCTACCATCGCAGTTTACGGGACTTAATTATTGTTATTATATCTAGCTTCCTATAGAGGCTATATAGTTCCTAAGAACTTTATTCTCAAATACTTGTAATCTCATTTCCTCCCTTAAAGTAAGAGTCCATGCTTCGCATCCATATAATATAACTGGTAGAATAACAGTTTAAAGTTTTTTGAAAGGTGTTGGGATGTGAAGAGTCTCTGTAATGCGTAATAGCACGCATTTCGAGAATGGAGCCTATGTCAAAATTCTTTATGCATCTCA
This sequence comes from Diploptera punctata, assembly GCA_030220185.1. Lineage (NCBI taxonomy): Eukaryota > Metazoa > Arthropoda > Insecta > Blattodea > Blaberidae > Diploptera > Diploptera punctata. The sequence goes on from JASPKZ010009791.1 coordinate 1,013,134, forward strand.
TTCCCATTGGTGATGATTGTTCCCAGGTATTTCAATTCAGCCACCTTCTCAAAAGTTCCGTCATCTGTCATCAGCCGTCCATTTTCATTATATAATGTATTTCTATGTGTGACCATATATTTAGTTTTATTGATATTTACGATAATAATGATAATAAAAATAATAATAATATTAATATTAATATATAAGTTAAACCAGAAATGTAAAATAAGAATATATGGATTATCATCCTCTCAGCCAGTGAAGTAAGATCTACAAAAATGTGTTCATACAATGTAATTAACCCGCAAATGAATATAAAGTACTGCTTATAATAAAATACAATAATTTCAGTAGTTGTAAATATGTGTGTGTATATATATATATATATATATATATATATATATATATATAACAAGTTTAAATGAAGATATACAAAGATACCAACAAGAATGGAAAAATCATCTGAGGAGGATGGCAAGAAATAGAGTTCCAAAATTGGCATTCCAATATACCCAAACTGAACATAGGGACCAAGGAAGACCAAAACATCGGTGGAAAGATCAAGACCATCTTCGCTAGGTTTACCGTACAGGCCACATGGCCTAAAACGAATTTGTTCATGATGATGATATATATATATATATAAATAAATAATACATTACTAATAGCCTATATAATTTAGAGCTTTTTCGAAATCTATACAGAAGCAACTTATTCCACAATATTGAAGGATCCAGTGATTTATAACTACAATATATACAATTTAATATCAATATATATAGATCGTCTTAAATATTTGTTTAATGTATGAGATAGTCCAGCCATGGAGATGATTTTTCATCCACTTCAGACTCGGGATCCTCGGGTTAAAGTTCCTCCAGGAGGACGTGGTCCTAAGATTTTTCCATCCTAAAAGTTTATGGATTGCGGCCGCCTGTAAACCCGCGACCTACGGTACTAGAAGCAAGGAACGTAACCACTGGACCACCGCGCCTGACAACATTTTGTATATTGAAACTCAAAATTCAATAGTGCATGATATGTATGATTTAAACTAACTTCTCTCCAATTAACGGCGATATTATTAGATTATCTGACTTTAAATGTAAAATTATAGAAAATACTTTCATGTTGCCCTTCAATGAACATGCATTTATGTAAGTTGAAAGATGAATAAAGTTTTTGGGAAAACTTTTGGACCCAAGAGAAAAGAACAGACAGGTGAATGGAGAAGATTGAATAACAGTGAACTACATAACCTCTATAGGAAGCCAGGTATAATAAGAACAGTTAAGTCTCGTAGACTGCGATGGGTAGGACATGTGGTACGAATGGGGAATGAAAGACGTGCATGGAAGCCTCTTGTAGGAAAATCAGAGGGAAAACGCGCAGTTGGTAGACTAAGAATGAGGTGTGAGAATAACATTAACAATGATTTGAGGGAAGTAGATTACACAGGGAATGATTGGAAAGCATTAGCTGAAGATAGGAATGTATGGAGAGCTTATGTCCGCGCGGCTATGAACCTACGATTCGATAGTGCCAGTGAGTAATTAAAAGCCAATTGATATATGTAATATGAATATATTTGGTTTGGATAAAATCATCTGTTCGTCACATTGTTCTATACGGGGATTTTTCCTTTTTTTTTCCAGAGTCCTCCGTTTCCCGAATTTCATCCAATCAACACACTCCATTCTCCCATCTTCCCCTTCATTTCATTTCTGATTCATTCAGTTCACCTGATTTCATGTTAGGAAAAGTAGTATGATTGTCTCTTACAGGTGTAGAAAATATCTTAATTGTGGGCAACTAGAGAGAGGTCCGCCAGGGTGCTGGTTCATGACTCAGCCTGAGCAATAATAAAGGTCAGAAAAGCCCACGAGATGATTATAGTCCCTCCTCGCGGCCATGGGCCTAAACCAAAATGGCGGTATGGATCATGAGAGAAGAACTTGGTGTGGCGGATATAGAAGACGACCTTACAGAATCACGACGAAGATCTTTCAGAGTCCGAAAGAAGACGTACAACTCACGTAACACCGTACACTAAAGGTTATCCGCTCTTAAAGTGATCCTCATCAAAACAAAATCGTGTGTCCTGCCCGCTTTTCATTGGTTATGGACACCGACGTACGATATAGAATCAATAAATACGCGAAAAACTAGTTCCCTTCATGAAATTAGAAGTATGTCCTCTTAATAGACTTGTCATTGTTCGTGAATGAATAAATAATATTCAAAACATATTCTAAAACAGACCTAATTAATAATTACAACTTCGAATAGTTTATTACATTTGACAAGATTATTTTTCCCAACTGTTTTTGACCGAATAAAGTTCAAATAGGCCTACGTAGAACCAAATTTTGTATTAACACATTTTATGACTGGTCACGGTAAATTTGGACATTATTTGGAACGATTTAAAATAGGTATAGATACCTGTACTTGCAAAAACTCCAGCCAGACTATCTCACACCTGTTATTTGAGTGTTCCGCATTTGATTCCAAAATACATTAATTTATTGACAAATTAGGTTATTGCAATAATAGATTTCAACTGCCTTTGTAAAATATGTTATGTAAGAAGTGTTACAGAAAACTGTGTAACTTTATCCGTCATAATTTTAAGAGAATTTGAGTTAGTTTTATTTTTGGTTAGTTAATTAATTTATTTATTTGTTCATATTACTTTATCATGTAACGCTAGAAATTAACCATACTCTAAATTACTGTAAATGATTAATTGTACCGGATGGTGAAATAGGATTCGTATTATTAGAGATTCAATAAATAAAATAGTTTGTTACATATGGGTGATGCATATGAGTCATGCTTCAGTCGATTATGATGCAACAAAATGGCTGAAAGTGTCGAGTTTTCAGTTACTGTGTCACCATCAACATTTTTGAAACATAAGTCTGGAAAACCTCTGAATAGTGTTAAAAATGTTATTTTAAATGTGTTTCACAAGTTCAGTGAATATCTCGCCAGCTTTCTTGCAATATACCTTATTCAACGTTCACATGACGTATGTACTTCACACGTGCTCCCTGTCAATGTGACTGTAATAGTAGCGCGAATGTGATTGTTAGAATCACTCTAAGAACGGATAAGGTATAGACTTCGTTCCATCCATCCATAACATAACTTACTGAGATAGCGCAATAGATATTTCAAATAGCGGTGCTCAGAGCAATATGCTTGCCCAGTTGGAATAAAGAACTAATGTCACACTGTTCCAAAATATTCTTTGTTGAATTAAACTTGCTGCGGGATGTAGAAAAGCACCAATAATAGGCTGTAATTTGTTTGGAACATTACTCTGAAATGTTGATTTCGTTTCTTGTAATTAGGGCAGTTGTAACAAGATGTTCACATCAGGCGTTGGAATATGTTGTCTAATATTAATAGCATTATTCGATGAATAATTCATGTTTGCTATGAGCAACTGGTATTACATAATATAATTTAGTTGTCTGCGTGCATCTATTATTCACGCTGGTGTTACTACATCACTGAATGCTGGGGTGAAATCCCAGTAGTTTTCAGAGAAGATAGATACTACACATTAAAAACACACTGCTAACAATGTTTTGAAACACATTTATGAGATAATATTTTTAAACTATTGTCTCTAGTTCCGAGGGAGCGGGTTCAAACCCGGCCGTGGTTGTTCGATTTTTAGGATGAAAAAATCCAAGGAACAAATCTTCCAGGAGGGACTTTAAGCCATGGGTGCCTATTCTGAAGATTGTCAGACTCGTAAAAGAACCACAAGCCTGGATAAAAGGCCTCTGTGCAAAACGTACCGACCGGTTCGTAGCCAGTAATACTTTAGTTACCCATTAGATGACTTACGATGCGCTAGGCCGACCCCCTATCAATCGCTGACATCTACGAATAAATGAGCATGACTAAATTAACTTGGTCAATAAGTTCCCATTATGGAGCTCTCTAATCCTGGAACAGAGAAGAAAAGGGCTTAAGAAGAAGATATTTTTAAATAAAGTGCTTAGAAAACTCCACAAATGAAAGACGAACTGAGAGGTGAGTGGAGAAAACTGTACATGATATTAATGGGAAATCGGTTGTAATTAAAAACAGCTATGTCTAGTATAGGCCTACTGTAGTATATATGGCACGATTGAGGATTGAAAGAGGGGCATAGAAACGTTTGTAGAAAAGCCAGAAGGAAAACGCACTATAGGTGTGATAATAATGAGGTGAGAGAATAATATTAATCAAGATATGAGACAGGTGTATCATACAGGGAATGATTGCAAAACTTTAGCTCAGGGTAGGGATATAAGGAGAGCGTATGTCTACGCGTCTATGAACCTCCAAGTTTAATGTGACAGTTATTTATTTAGAGACCATTAACAATCCAGCGTATGATCTAGTGCCAACGTCGTTACCTCGGACTTAGCGGCCCGGTTCCGATCTCCGGTGGCACTTTCCTGCGCCAAATTTCTCATTTGTAACGTAATGACAATTAAAAGCTAAAATAGTCCTAGACCACTATCTGGTCATAGCAATCATTCACATTATATTCATTTTGATTATTATAAGAAGGTAATATGAGAAAAGAAAATATGTGGGCCTACTGTTTAAATGAATAAATGTTTTTCGGATTTATTATGTTTTAAATTTTGAGATAATATTAGGTGTTTTTATTTTTACGCTCATTTTATAGATTTTTTAAAACATTTTTAAAACTTCAAAAACCGGGCCGTGCTTATTACAAAAGGATAGTATAAAACTATTTCTCGATAGTATAATTTGTCGAGCAATTATGAAAATAATAAAGTTCTTAGAAAAATTTTCGGACCAAAGAGAGATGAACAGACATGTGAATGGAGAAGACTACATAACAATGAACTACGTGGTCTTTATAGGAAGCCGGATATAATAAGAACAGTTAAGTCTCGTAGACTGCGATGGGCAGGACATGTTGCGCGTATGGAGAATGAAAGACATGCATAGAGGCTTCTTGTAGGAAAGCCAGAGGGGAAACGAACAGTTGGTAGACCAAGAATGAGGTGGGAGAACAACATTAACTATGATTTCAGGGAAATAGATTATAAGGGAATGATTGAGGATAGGGATGTATGAAGAGCTTATGTCCGCGCGGCCATGAACCTACGGGTTCGATAGTGCCAGTGAGTAAGTAAGTAAGTACAGAAACATAATATTCAGTATAAGTTCCTTATTCGCGGGTTAAAAATTGCGACACAATTCCTGTATTCACGGCTAATTTTTTTTTTCGTGGATCCAGTCTGTATATTAGAAAGATTTAGTATCCTTTAACATTATCGCCTCACTACGATGATTGTCCGTTTATATAAAAGCGGGTGCCGCGACAATGCTTGGCAATGATTAACATTTACGTAGCGGTAGTCGACGATAGTCGGCATCTTTGCATTTAATTATACATAACAGGTCCACCGCTGTGGTCTCGAGGTAGCGTGCTGCCTTGTCACACAGCGGGCCCGGATTCGATCCCCGGTCGGGGCAGTTTTTTCTGGGTGAGGTTTTTATCGGGGTTTTTCCTCACCTGTAAGACAAAAGACAGGACAATTTTAAGGCTCAAACGGTCCCCGAAATCATATGGCCATCATCATCATTATCATTATAATCATCATCATCTTTCACTGGTGTGGAAAGTAACGGGAAGCTACCACACCTACAATTCTTTAGTAAAATTGCAAGCATAGCATGCAAATAATTCATGTTTGATATACAACAGCTGTGGGGAAACAAAGCGAGCCGCTGAACAACCATCATAGTGAGGCGATAATAACGCATCGGCATTATTTTTTACTACAGGAACATGCCAAGGTGGCTTTTACAAAGAATGATTCAAACCTAATGGACAAATTAATATCAAAGTAAAACAAACCTTATTGTCACTAAGCTTAAAGTTCGTTTTTAAAAGCCACCGCCGTCGTATTTCACTTGCCGCAATATCCGTTGATAATTGTCGTCCTCACCACGATCGGTGTTTTATTGTTTCAATTTGACAATCTGAATTGAAAGACCTTTAAAAAGCGGCAAAACAGGAAAAAATACTAACTTCTTTAAGCCCTTGCCTAAGCCTGACAGTGATAATAAAGATTGTTTAAAATCTCTCATTATTCGATTTTATTTTGATAATTTTTATAATATTTCGGAACCTTAAAACGTATCCCCTATATACCCATACAGATTACCATTCCATATTAGGGGTTGCTGTATTCGCGGCATATTTGCGGAACATATCCCCGCGAATAAGGAACTTTTACTGTACTAAGATTAAATGGAATCAGGTAGACTGTTTAAATAAATGTCACAACTAGCCTATTAGCTAAGGATTCTTGCACCTACCTCCAGTAATTCCGTTAAGCGACATAACTAACTCATTGGCACTATCTAACCCGTAGGCTCATGGCCGCGCGGATTTAACCTCTCCATACATATCTCTCCTTACTTAATATATTCCAATTCCTCAAAAAATGGTTAATGATATTCTTTCACTTCATTCTTGGTCTACCTTCTGCGCCCACTCCTATTGTTTTCCTGCAAGGAGTTTCCATGTCCTTATTTAATTCCCCATTCTTGCCACATTGCAGCTAAAGAGACTTAAATGTTCTTATAATGAGGTAATTTAGCTCACTGTTATGCATTCTTCTCCATGCGGCTGTCTATCCATCTCTTTTTTGGTCCAAAAATTGTTTTAAGACAGTTATTCTCAAAAACACGTAATCTTTTCTCATCCCTTAAAGTAAGACCCTATCAAAGATGAACATAATACATTTAATGACCACCCAAGAGTCACAGTATATGAATTCGTCAACTAACAAAAAAAAGTTATGAAAATTCATAAATTAAGTTGATTGCACACATTAATTCTATAAATCCTGCAATGTGGAATTGATTGTAATATAAGTCTATGGATCTAGGGAGTAATACAGATTGAATTTAGTAAAAACACTGTTTACCTAAATTATTAATCAATATAATTTTCTTGTCCGTCGCAGTGGATTCGGGTTAACATCGTGCCTTGCACGGTGCAAGGACATAATTCGATCTCCGGTCGGGTTATATTTCCTGCATTGTTCTTTTCTTCTCCTGAAAGACAAATGTCGGAAAACTCGAAGTTTAAATAGCTCCGAACACAATTTGGTCATCCTAATCACCCTATTATATTCCCTGTCTTTGTTCTGAATATATGAGTGAATGATGTGTTTTGTCTTAGATGTTTATGTTGTCTCGGAGGTGTTCTTGGTACTGAACTGTTCACTTATTCGGGAAAATTCTCCACCTTTTATGTGATCCAAGAAAATGAACTATGTTTGTGATCCAGAGTTTAAAATCCTCTCGTGATAGGCAAATATCCTGTAAATCCTAGATGACGTGGGACACGTAGAACTGCCTAAAAAGGGTTTCTAAACTTAAGAGTACCAATGAATAAATAAAGTGTAATAACTTATATATGAAAAGAAAAATATACGCCTAGACTGGGGTTTGAACCCAGGACCTTTGGCTATCTATGCCAATGCTTTTCGAAGTGAGCTACCTAGGCCACCAATCTCAACGTGTATTTTTCTCTAGTACATAGTCAATTTCCTAACCCCAAATACTACGAGCTGTTTCTACGATTTTTGCAAGAACATTGGCATAGAGAGCCCCAATTTTAGGCGTATATTTTTCTTTTCATATATAATTTGTTCATCATTAAGATTTCTAAAGACGAATAATAAAAACATTAAAAGAAGCACTACTGGCTTTATAAGTAATGTTTATATTCCCAATAAAAAATCTTCTTAATAAAGAAGCCGCCATTTGCAAAAATCGTAGCAACGGCTCGTAGCATTTGTGGATAGGGAATTGACTATGTATAAGAGAAAAATTCGCGTTTAGATTGGAGGCCTAGGTAGCTCTCTTGGAAGAGCATAGGCCTAGAGAGCCAAAGGTCTGGGTTCAAACCCCAGTCTAGGCGTATATTTTTCTTTTCATATATAATTTGTCCATCATTAATATGTCTAAAAACGAATAATAAAAACAATGTAATAACTTGTTAAAATATTCCTTTACATTAACATTGGAAATGTATTAAATTTACTATGTATCCCTTTTTTTCATAAAAAATATTATATTTTAGTGTGCCATATTCAGAGATAATTTCCAATTATATAATCATGAAAATTTAATTAGCACTATGCATATATCAGTGAATATAATGAACACTGTAATTCAGGAGACTGGGTTTCGTTTTAATTAAAAAACCAACCAGAGATAGGCGAACTCATGTAATAGATACAGTAAAATATTCAGAAATTTCCGGAAACTAGAAGTATATCATATAAAAATTATCGTGTTTGTTCAATAAATAGGTTTATTAAATAAAATCTATATATCAGAGTTGAGATTAATTAGTTTCGAAATTTTGCGCTGGAAACGAGCCAATTAGATTCACTCTAATTAATTTCAATTCCAGGCCATATCATAAATAATGAAAAATTAAGTTTCCGATAAGGTTATTTATAATACACTAGCTAATACCCGGCGTGCGCTGCAACGCCTAAATAAATAAAAATAAATGTGTTTTAGGTTTAATTGAATGAGTAAAAGGAAAAATAATTATACATTTATATCTCAATTATTTTCAGATACCTTGTACTGATTACCGGGCGTTGCCCGAGAATCTACTTATCCTGACCCTTCTTAGCATAAATGAGCTGAAAGACAAAATTCGTTATTGTGAGTTACCGTTCCCGGGAATTCACTTATCCCGATCTTCTTGGCATCAATGAAAGACAAAAATGGTTATTGTGAATTATCGGTAGAAGATAAACATATGCTGTCGCGGATCGTTTTGTTGTTTTTCTTTTATTTAATTTTTTTAGATGTTCAATTCTGTATACCTTAATTTGGCGTATTTGTTATGGTTTAAGCAGATAATCCATTCAAGCGTCCAAAAAGCTACCCTTTCACGTTTCACTGCAAAGGGTGATTTTTAGGATTGAAGGGGTTGAGTATTTCAACTCACTTATAGCCTAAAACTTTCCCGGGTAACTCCTGAACATTTTTCAAAAAGCCCCATCACAATCGTATGAACGGTATGGTAGCGCATAAAGGACAGACTGACAGACAGAAGATAAACAGACAGACATAAATTCGTTTATATATATATATATATATATATATATATATATATATATAGAGAGAGAGAGAGAGAGAGAGAGAGAGAGAGAGAGATTTGTGGAAAATGCTAAGTTCACAGAAATGCACAGTTAACCACTGTATCTTGTATTATAGAGTTCGAGCCTCTGGACAATCAGCATGAGCACAGTTTGTGCAGTTGTTGAACCCTTAGTTGCATACATAAATGGCATGATGTACTCGTATGATTAGTGAGATACAGTGCATTTTGAAAGACACAGCAATGAACTACTTTGTATTTTCTCCTATCTATAGATTGTGTGAGAGCACCAGCGATCTGAGAGTATGAAACCCCACTGTTTTACATAATGATAAACGTGAAACATTTTTAATATCTTGGTATGACGTGAAAAATGAACGGAAAGTGGAAGAAACATATTGATATAGCATTATTCAAAGGGAGGGGACAACTTAATAGTATTCTCAGTATTCTGTGTAGAGTGCCCGATATTCCAGTTAGTACGTTAGAAAAATGTATGGAGCGATGGTGAGGCCAGTAATGCACTATGGTAGTGAGATTTTGGGTTTTCAAAGAACGGAAATACTAAATAAGGTATATACGCATTTTCTAAAATATATTACAGGCCTTGGTAAGGCCGTTTCTAACTGTGATATTTTATATGAATTTGGGTCATTTCAGGACGACATAAATTGCAAAATTCGTGTACTCAAGTACTGGTTGCGGCTAATCCAAGGTGAACAAACAATGCTCAGAGCAATTTGTTACGACCACCAAATTAGGAACGCAAATGGGAAATTCTGGGCAGACGAGGTTAAGAGAGAACTCCAAAAGATTGGGTGGGTTGGGTATGGGAAAAAGGGACTGAAAATCGCAATAATGTGTGGAGAAAAATTAGGAGGAGATACTTAGATATAAACCAACAAAATATTTTGGCTGAATGTGCGGGGAAAATGATCACTAGTTTTATAAAGAGACCTAAAACAAGTTTGGGAAAAATAATCTTATATACTCAATCTAGGATTTAAAGAGAGATCAGGGCTTGCTTGGTTCAGGTTAGGAGCATGGAAATTTTTAAAAATTAGCGACGATCACGATATGCGAATATGTCCAATGTGCGGGAGCTTTGAATACGAGATACATATATTACGAAAGTGTAACGATTTAGAATATTGGAGGCATCAATTATTACCGGAATGATTTCTAAATTCAAATCGTGGAGGATTGGCATGCAACGAGTTACAGGGAAACCCAGAAAATTGGATAAACCTGGGTAGATTTCTGGACAAAACGCGGAAAATAAGAACAACACTTATTCAGGAATAAATAAATTTGTTAGCAAATTGCATTGCCATTAATTCTTAATAATTCTACATAACTAAGTTAATGTATGATGTAATTGTATTGATATCTAATTGTAATATTATTGTGTTTTCGTTTTTTGTTTTGTTTTTAAACATCAACTTATTGTAATGGACTGTCAACAGCACGTACGGCTTACTGCCCGTACGATCCATATTTGTAAATAACATTCTATGTATTTTACTTTTAGTTCAATGAAGTCCTTATGCATATGTACATAATGATCGTATTGTCATCTGAAGACATCAGCTGTATGTTAGAGACTGTCAAATCAATTACGTCATAGATAATCTAAGAAAATGTAATATGTTATAATCCTACAACTTACAGGCAAATTTTACAACTTCTGGCTTACATTTTTATTGTGCATTTGTGGTTGTACGAGCAAAGTGTATTCATAGCTCTTCTATGCTATCAAGAGGAAAATTAATTCCTTATACATGGATAATATTTACCAAGTTAAAATAAATGATATGTATTATTATTTTTATGATACATAATATGCAGAGCTAAAAAATTATTTTATTTTATATACTTTGTAGCTTAGAACATTTCACAACAGTTCTCAAACTAATTATTCATATTTATGTTTTACATATCATCATTATGATAGTTAACATTATATTCAATTTAAAAATAAATCTCGATAACAATAATTCAAATGTTTACAGATATTCTTTTGAAACATCCCAGTGTTAATAATAATAATAATAATAATAATATAATAATAATAATAATAATAATAATAATAATAATAATAATAATAATAATAATAATAATAATAATAATAATAATGGTAATAATAATGTATTGTTATGTTATATAATATATTATTATTGTTGTTATTTTTTTATTTATGAATATTCCACAATACAGTGTTTCTCCTTATACCCTAAGTGATTTGTCACCAGGGATTTCTGTCTAAAGCATCTTCTTCTCTCAAATTTCTAGCATCCATACGTCTCTTCACTCCATCCATACATCGTTCTCTAGGCCTGCCTCTTCCACTTCTTCCATTAGCTTTACAATTAAGTATCTTCTTTGGTAATCACTCTTCTTCCATTCTTATTTGGTGTCAATACAATTTCAAACGTTTTTCTTCATTTTTCCAAATATTTTTTCAACTTGCATCATTTCCCTTATTATACTGTTTCTGACCTTATCCCTTCGTGAAATTATTGTCGATCGCCTCCAAAAATCCTTTTCTGCTGCCAACAGCTTGTTGGCTTGTTTTATACTTACTGCCCAGGTTTCGGAGTCATTTAATAAAATTCTTTGTAACAGAATTTGAAATACAGTTTTCTTCGTTCTGTATATCTTGTTTACAATTCCATGTACGTTATAACATCCAATATTCAATAACCTTTTACTGCTAGTTCGTTGTAGCTAATTCCGTCCGGCTTCTTCTCTTTAGGTTTTTTAAGCATTGTATATTTTTCAGTAGAATGAGGAGCTGGCCCATTGCTACAACTCCCAACCTGGAGGACCAGGTAATTTGTAATCAAGGTTGTCTTCCTCTACCCGTTAATGAATCAACATTGAACTACTAGGCAGTAGCTGTTAGTTTGGATTCGCCTCGGGTATTTCATTTTCCCGATAGCACCCATATCTGAGAAGCATTCCGCTATCCTCAACCTTGATAGGCGCCCGATGGGGGTGCACCCAGTCATTCACTCAACCTCTTATCCCAGAAAAATAAGTACTTTTATTAAGGGTGAATAATTTATTAACATGTAATTATTATCAGAAGTAGGGCACATTTATATTCAAATGAATTGGAATTAAAATAGGAATTCATTGGTAACAAAATTAAAATGATATAACCTACCACAAAATAATTCCATATGCAATAAATAAAACACTAGTAACAAGTGATTAGCGCCCGGTCATAGACCTGAACCATGGCTCTTGTGGTGAACGACACTGGTAAACATCATACAATGGAACCGTAAGCCCTTATACAATGGGGAAAAAGTCTGCAGTTTCCTTTGTAAAAAGGACTTACAAGACTGTGCTATTATTAAATTGTTATAACAATAGCTAAATCCAAGTCTTCACACAAAAGGCTGGGCAGTTGCAAACAAGCAACCGGATTTTCCTATGTAAACTGTGGAAAGAGTTGTTCCCAAGCCAATTTTAACTAGGACATGTCGCAAATAGCAGGTGCCTCCTTTGGCGGCATAAAGTAGATGCCGACAAACGAAAACCGCCCTAGTGAATATTACTATAATATGGTCAACCTTGGAAATTTGATATTTAGATACAACTAATTTATAGGGAGGCGACAGACCGTAAACGCTTAAGTTTAACACCCCCGACAACGCCCTCAAGATATGGTCTACAAGTCAAAATTGTTGTAACACATGAACTGTTTGTGAGACGCTAAGAATTTTGGTGGAAGGGACATATGCCGGCCCACTAAGAGAAAATAAATATTCTTCCTTAGTGAAAATTAAAGTTAGAAGCCCGAGTGCCAGTACAAGCGGGCACATCGCTTTGCATAAGTAAAAATCAGAGTTTAGAGTTGCGAGAGTGAGTAGCCAGTTGCGGAGTGGCGAATGTGCCAGTGGATACGGCACAAGTGAAAACTACTATCTTGTGCGCCGGCCGCAAGCGCATTTTTCTAAGTTGCAGCGCTATCATTCAGAGCGCGCTTTTAGTGTTACAAATATTGTTAGTTCTGACCCTATAAAGTCAAGCAACTATAATAAGTGATAGCGCATTTGTTTGACACAAATGTTGAAGTTAGAATAATTATTTAAACCAGCCACCAACAGTCTTCGTGTTAACTCGTCGTCTAATACGACAAGTGTAAGCCTTAGCGACAATAAAAGTGCATCATCCAGTGGAATTGATCACAGGAAGTCTACTATATATATCTCCAGTGAATATCCTTCCTCACGGATTCCCGAGATATAAGTCCATTGTTCTACCGAAACCTGAACCCAACTAGTCCGGAGCAACAATTGTCCATGAACCCCTATCCTTGGACATAACTAAAACCATACCCCGACTACAAGTCTGTTTCAGGGGTCTAAAATCCCACACGGGGTTATCATTGCTATTATTATTAATTTCGTTATTATAATTATTATCATTATTATTATTATTATTATTATTATTATTATTATTATTATTTTACTGTCCACCACTGTGGTCTCGGGGTTGCGTTGCTGCCACTTCAGCAGCGGGTTCGGTTTCTATCCCCGGTCGGGACAAATTTCGTGTGTAATGATTGTTTTTCGGTATTTATCCTCACTTATAAGACAAATGTCAGGAAACTTTAAGGCCCAAACGGTCCCCACACCTCATTTGTTCATCATAATCTTCATTAAATCATCTACCATGTTTAGACAGAATAAAGTGATAAATGGCGTGCTTCGTTTTAATGTTGTATTATTCTAGAAGGAGTCCTGACATTGCCCTAATCACTTATTCGGGAAGGACCTCCATGTCCATGTGTGGTCAAAAAACTATGTGTGTGATCAATAGTTTAATATACCTCTCCTGACAGGTGTTGTCACCGTAAGGCCCGTCTGCCATAGGGCATGTAAAAAGTACCTACAAAGTGAGAGGTTAAATTAATCAAATTCATTGTTAAAACCGTTGAGGCGGAGAATAATAAAATAAAATAAGTTAAAATACCTTCTTAGGTAAAATCCGTCGTCCTGAACTTTTAAAATATGTGATCGTTATGCCTGTAGGCCTTTCAGGACTTCCGTCCCATCTTCAGCAGTTCATTCTTCGCTACAGCATCCAGATTGATGTTTGAAGCTGTAGCGACGAATGAACTGCTGAAGATGGGACGGATGTCCTGAAAGGCCTACAGGCATAACGATCACATATTTTAGAAGTTGAGGACGACGGATTTTACCTAAGAAGGTATTTTAACTTATTTTATTTTATAAGTTATGGAATAAAATTATTATACCACTACTACTATCAACTCTTAAACCTAGCACTAGAAATGTAGTTTGCAGAATGTTTTCTAATTTTCGTGTTACTATGCAAATTGCTGACTTCGAAATACAGAGTGTGGCACAAGTCAGTCAGTTAACCACTGCACATGATTGCAAGGAAAAAATAATGGGATTTGTTGAAACTGGGGCCTGAATATGGGACCTTCAGAACATAATCTCACACACTACCGCTTAACCCATTCACTTCAAATTTAAATATCCAATAATTTGAACCGAAAGTGCGATTTTCGGTTCGCAACTGAAGTGCCGTTATCCTCCTTGAACAGAAAGATTCGTGAACTATGCCAATATCCCTTCTCTATGCATCTACCCCCAATCTGCTTTTTACCTCTCCTGTTGCGCTGTTTGTGCTGCGCATCTCCCCTCCTACCTCGGAACGCTCAAATACGCTACGCACATTCAGAACATTATCATTCGATCGGAACTTTATGTTGAGACTACGTCGTCTGGAGCACGCGAGTGGTGTGGTTTGAGTTTTGGTCCGGAGGACCAGGGAAAGCCACCCTGGCTTGGACTGTTTGTATGAATAAAGTTGTTTGAGTGAGGTATGATATATTTTTTTGATGTTAATGATTATTATTTGTATTTTTGTTTAAATTCAAGAATGATCAATATTTATATTTGTTATATTTTTCCTATACTTCAGACGTCTTGTTTATAATAAACATCATTTTTATATACATCATGGTTAATGTTCAAATTATTTATGTACATGCTGCTGTTCGATATATTCCCGTACATAAACTTACTTATTTAGGAGATCATACAAGCTTCCCTTTTTCCGTCTAGCTTTCATGGTTAATAATAATAATAATAATAATAATAATAATAATAATAATAATAATAATAATAATAATAATAATAATAATAATAATAATAATAATAATAATAATAATAATAATAATAATTAATAATAATAATAATATTAATAATGATACATCCAGTTTAACCAAGAATCATAGATTACTCAAGTGTTTTAAGATCTATTGTTGATTGATGTTTAAGTGTTTGGAAAAGAAAGATGAATCAATCTTTGCTTCTTATGGGCCCGGGTAAAGGCTTTTGAATAATACCCTTGATTGTTATGAACTCAAGTCCAATATATACAACGGAAACAAAAGACGATACACGGCGGCGTAATAATGGAGCGCGTTTCTTATAAAATAAACTGCACAAAATGGTTTCGCAGCGCGTGGTTCATATTATCATTTGAACTCCGCACAAATGGTAGGCAGACCGTGGTTATATATAATAAACAACCCCGGCACAAATTATTATTGAAGTTGGGAGAATATGAAAATGGAGGCATTTTTGTCTATTTTCAAATCACTATAGGCCCTATCTAAAAATAGGGTAAATCCCAAGCCCCGCGTTGTACTAGTTATAAATTTTAACTAAAGTTCACAACTTTATTTAACCAAACTTTTTAACAGATCAGGTGATTCGCCTCGCAATTCAAATCAGGCAGTGGAAGGGCCGACGGATCTTGCTTATAGGCCTCTTATTTCAGACATAAGGTTCTTAGACGTACCGCAAATCTTTCTAAGAAAATCATATCCAATTTTTTTACTCCCTTAAAAATGCATCGACCCCGTAGAGATTTGAACCAATGGACTCGGAACGAGAGGCGGGCTAGGTAGTCACTAGTCCACCGGGACCGATATGTTAACTCCCAGTGAATATGTATATATCCATCCATAGTAATTCTGCCCGAGGGCAGGTCCTTCACTGCAACCATAACATTTGCATGCTATGCTTCGCTTTACTAGGGAATTGTAGGTATGGTAGCTTCCCGTTGCTTTCCACACCGGTGAAGGATGATGATGATGATAATGATAAGGATGATGATGATGGCCATAAGATTTCGGGGACCGTTTGAACCTTAAAGGTTTCCTGACATTTGTCTTACAGGTGAGGAAAAACCGCGATAAAAACCTCACCCAGAAACACTGTCCCTACCGGGATCGAACCCGGGCCCACTGCGTGGCAAGGAGCACGCTACCTCGTGACTACAGCGGTCGAATATATATATATACTTACTTACTCACTGGCACTATCGAACTCGTAGGTTCATGGCCGCGCGGACATAAGCTCTCCATACAGCCCTATCCTGAGCTAATGTTTTCCAATCATTCCCTGTATAATCTACTTCCCTCAAATCATAGTTAATGTTATTCTCCTACCTCATTCTTGTGTCTACCAACTGGGCGTTTTCCCTCTGGCTTTCCTACATGAAGCTTCCATGCAAGTCTTTCATTCCGCCATATATATATATATATATATATATTTATTTATTTATTTATTTATTTATTTATTTATTTATATGACAACATAGACGTCTTCCAAGGTGAATGGGTTAAACAACAACGGAGGTCATTTTGAACAATTTCGGTAGTTGTTTTTTGTATAGATGTTGTAAATTACAGAAAATAATATATTTGCATTTTCGGTTAACTGACGTATACTGCAACCTGTATTCAAGCATTGTACCTGTGAATTTTGTTACATCTTTGTTCTGTGTATGGTGTGGGGCCCTTACTTGATTCAAAATTGGACTGTATTCATCAAGGAGAAATATTTATAATCTCTATTGTTCCTGAAACACGAACTACGTTGTACCTAATCAACTTGTCAACCAGCTTGCTCTAGTCTTTGTGCCGGTTGATTGCATTAAATGTTGTCAAATTTCAGAGCGTCTTTTATATACTGTTCTCTTAGTGTTATCTTGTTCTGCATTCATAAGGCTGGAGTGTGACACAGTAATTGAGATTCCTCTAACATAACTATCCGTCTACAGTATTCCGCACAATCAGGACTACTCCTTCCTACACACCACTTTATTATATGCAAATATTTTATATATTATCACCATTAAAACTAAAGCAACGGTTTTTAAGTATGTATATCCGATTAGAAGCAAAATTTTGTCAAATAGATTATTTTGGAATACTTACATTTAATAATAAAACAAACGAAAAGCGATCAAATATGTTTGTTGTAGTTTGTGAAATATACAGGGTGTTGCAAAAAATACACCGACAGCGAAGGTGAGGTAGTATATCGAGAAATGTTGAGCTTTTTAATAAGGTACCAATGTCCGGAAATGATGCATTTTCACACTATATAACTAGTTAATTATGTCTCAAGATCAGTGTTAGTTCGAAGGATTTGAAACCTTATTACTCGACAACACCTGACAGGTACGGAACATGTGACACGTGGCTTTGCAACGGAATGTGGCTGCAACAGGACGGAGCTCCAGCTCGCTTCTATGTCAATGTGAGGAAACATTTGGATACCACATATCGAGGTCGAGGAGGACCAGTCCCATGGCTTCCGAGATCACCTGATCTTAACCCTCTCGATTACATTTTGTGGGGGCGACATGAAACAGTATATCAGACTTCAGTAGAGTCACGTACAGATCTTATAACCCGAATTCACGCTGCTGCAGAAGTAATTCAAATGAGGCGAGGCGTATTTGAACGTGTGCGCCAATCACTACACCGCTTATGTATGCTTTGTAATGAGATGAGAGGTGGACATTTTGAAAAAAAATATTGTGACAGTATTGTCAAATATTGAGTCTTGAAATCCAACTAACGGAGAACCCTTGAGAAGTTAGCTACTCATCATGTGAAAACGCATCATTTCTGGACATTGGTGCCTTATTAAAAAATAATCAACATATCTCGGTATACCACTTCACCTCCGTTGTCGGTGTTTTTGCAACACTTTGTATATATAGTGGAACCTCTGTAACTAGTACCGCGTTAAGTCGAATTCCTCTCTAACTCGAAAAAATCCCCATTCCCATCCCTTCGAGCTCACAAACCTCCATTAGTTGAATTATAAGACCTCTTATATTCGAAATCACACATCATTCCCTGTAAGGCATGTTCCCTCTATACCTCGATAAATGTATTTGACCTCTGTATTTCGATGGAATCATTGTTTTATCACCTCTTTTCCTCGAAGTTTGTAAATGAACAGCCTCTGTAATTCGAGGAATATATAAGACCAGTCGACGCAACACTTGTTTACCAGATGTTTTTTAATTGTTACATGTTTGCATTTGCCTATTTTTATTGTTATTGTTTTCCTTTTAGTTTTACCGACCGAAGTCTTAATTTGTAAAATTATTTATTAACAGAGTTTAGTAAGCGTCTTGCTTTCTACTAGCTTGCACGATGAATACTAACGTATCTGTTATGAAAATTCGAATATTATTAAATGAGTGCTCTTGAACTAAAATTAAAAGCTTTGACTATTTTTGAAAAGTTTGAAGAGATAGAATCTCTAAAGTTTAATAAGAAGAAAGGCGTCGCTAAACAATTTGGTTTGCTGGTAAGTACTCTTTTAACGCTAATGAAACATGAATCTGAAATATTGAAGAGAAATTGAAAGCGGTCAAAAGGTATCTAGTAAACGGCAACGAATTGCAGTATTTCCTAACTTAGAAGAATGTTTACTTCAATGATTTAATCAACGTCAGAACTAAAACATTAGTGTGAGTGGTTCACTACAGCAAGAAGTTTTTAAAAAGTTTATTTTAAATCACCCACTTAATCATTAATATGCACATACTTAAATTTAAATTTAATTTTAATTTATTTTCATTTGATTGAACATACGTACATCATTACATGTTATTTTCATATTACGTGTTTAGTCTAATAAACATTACCTCTGTAACTTGGGAGTTTTCTTTGTTAGACCTTTGTACCTTACATTCCTGTGGCATAGAATCTATACCTCTGTAAATCGAAAATACAGCTTTAAAAACTCAGTCAAAGCTGTTTTGAAGTCGAACACTCTATAACTTGAATGCATTTGCATCTCCCTTCAATTAAAAATAAATGCCTTAAAATTAATTGAATGTGAAGTTCAGGTAAATTTTTCAATTAAAATAACTTTATTTAAAATTGAAAACCTGCATTAATTGTTGTTCATACAGAATAGTCGATTTATCCTTATGGAGCCCCAGATTATTCAATAAAATATAAACCAATTTGGTGTACGCTAACTTGCCCATTTTGTTGACCAACGAAATAAAAAATATACAATGTTTACTGGTAAAATCAGGTCACTCTCATTAAATCCAGGGACCAGGTATCAAATATAGTTGGGCCCCCTCCCATCTATGACTATGAGAAAAAATGACATTTACTAGCATGTTCTAGTTCTCCCCAAAAAATTATATTGAAATAATATTTCTTGGGTGGTGTGTAAAGGGAGATATCTTCATCCAAATTTTATATTTTTCCACACCAAGAATTCAAAATTATGAGTTACCATGCAATATACTACGTAATATACTAATCACCATTCTTACGATAAAAATTGATCTGATCTTCCATCCATAGTAATTCTGTTCGAGGGCAGATATTTCACTGTAATCATAGCATTTTCATTCTATGCTTTGCAGTTTTACTAGGGAATTATAGGTGTGGTAGCTTCTCGTTGCTTTCCACACCGGTGAAGGGTGATGATAATGATGATGATGATGGCGGGATGATTTTCGGGGACTGTTGGGCCCTAAGAAGCTTCCTGACATTTGTCTTACAGTTGAGGAAAACTCCTAAAAATCTTACCCAGGAACCTGTCCCGACCGGGAATCGAACCCGGGCCCACTGCGTGTCAAGGCAGCGCGCTACCTCTAGACCACAGCGGTGGACGCTCTGACCTTAAATTTCAATATTTCCTTTCTTATGGCACACAAAAAAATTGCCATTCTTTCTAACTAGACAACTCATATTTAACATTTTGGAGATATATCTCTTTGCACACCCACCCATGTATTATTATTATTACTATTATTATTATCATTATTACTATTATTTACAGTTCCACGAAAGCCAGTTTTCCTTCTATAATAATGTAATAAAAAGTGCAGATATGCCACAAGAATGGATGACAAGCATTGTTATACCCCTTATTATCATTATTATTACTACTACATTATTACTATTATTTACAGTTCCACGAAAGCCTGTTTTGCTTCTATAATAATGTAATAAAAAGTGCAGATATACCACAAGAATGGATGACAAGCATTGTTATACCCCTGTTCAAGAAAGGAGACAAGAGAAAAATGGACAACTATAGGGGAATCAATTTGTTAAACACATGCGAGAAAATCTATGCAGACGTTTTAAATGGAAAATTGAAAAGTTTTAGCGAAACATTCCTTATGAAATAATGTCAAAATGGATTTAGGAAAGGACAATCTTGTATTGATTCAGCACTTTCTGTTGAACTAAAAAGGTAAAGTGTTCAGACTGCAGGCCTTGGGGATCATTGGGGTAGTGACAAGTTAGGACTCCACCTTTTTTAGACAATCGGTACAGGATCCAGCCGGGTTCTCAGTCCTGCGTAACGGCCACTTTTACCTCCAGAAGAAGCATCTACTACTTAGAGGCTGAATCGATCCAAAGTCATTGTGCCGCCAGCAGGTTTAGGCCAGTTTAAAAGTCCTGACATCACCAGCACTCAAACTCCTAATATTCCGGCTTATAGATTATTGGTAAACATTACAGCGGCCCACAATGAATTCTATGCTTTAGTAATACAGTATACTAATAATAATAATAACAATAATAACAACGAATGCCGTCTCATAGAATTAAAAAAAGCCATGCTCCGTTACGGCCCCCAAGGCAAAAGATTGTTGGGACGTCCAAAAAAGCGCTGGATGGAAAACACCTCTTTGAGACCGTAACAGGCCACACGGCCTGATACTTGCATGGATGATGATGATGATAGTTATAACAATAATAACAACAATAACAATAATAATAGCAATAATAATAACAATAATAATAGTAATTTCTACATGTTTATGTCGTAAACCTAATTTTAATCTCATGTTCATATGAATTTCCTAAACTTACTTTAGGGCAGGTAGCACAAAGCGGAGGTAATATCGGAAACACGTGGGTTCACAGAATGTATGAAGCAATATATTAACACCCTCAGGGAATTTTCACTCAATATTTAAACCCTTCCGCTGTGCAATTTTTTAAATCTCTCCCCAACTTGTTGACTTGAGCGCTGATTTTGTGAAATATTGCTAGATGCAATTTGAAGATAAAAATATATAAATATTACTCGTAAATACGTACTAAAATAAAATTACAGTACACATATGACAAAAGCTTTTGAGGTCTCATATTAAACCCTTAAAGCACACTAGTATTTTATAAATAACTGGATATACAGGTTATCTAAAGATGCACGCCATAGTGAATATGGTTAATACGGTACAAACCGGACGGTATAGCGTTCGAATCCCAATGGGGTGAGGATTATTAATCAGACCCAAACATTCTGGTGGTACAATGACCCTCAGGTCGACTCAGCCTCTAACTGAAACGAGCACCAGATGCTTGTTCTGGGGTAAAGGTGGCCGTCACGCAGGGCTGACAACCCGGCTGACATCAAGTGGCGATTGTCTAGAAAAAGTGGGAGCCTCAACCTCCTACTACCCCAAGGGTCTCCTTTGGCCTGTAGTGAGGTCACTTTACCTTTATAGGCTATTAAAAATTGTCAGGGTAAAATGATAGCCTTACAGATGGTATGAGACTATGACTGAGTATCTTAAGGGAACCATACATTTACAGGTGTTAATTGTAAAAGCTGGTTAATTCATAATGTTGGTATATTTTGACAAACGTTACAAGAAATGAGGAGAATCGTTTCAAACCGTATTTTGTTTAAAATTTAAAATTTTACAGGAAATGCAAAAACACAGTACTCTTAAACTATGAATGTTATATAAAAATTGACAAGTCTACCATTAAATAAACAGAACTGATGTATGTAAGGAATTAAATCACTTCAAAATATTTTTGATGATATTAGGGTGGTTATAATGGACATATTATGGTTTGTTACAACACAATGAGATAATAAATATTTAAGAATTTTTTATTGTGTATTTTGGACTGTATTTAGATAAGAGTTTAATATAGCACAAAAATATAACTTTCTAGAATGTTATTAACTTCTTACAGAATAGAAAAACATAATATAGTAAGATTATTGGCCGTATTTAGTGAACATTGTGAGTAATTAATCTGTGTTGTATAAAGGAATAGTGCAAAGAGCATAGTAACTCAAATGAATACCCCATACCCTTCTTCTAAACAGTCCCACAGCGTCTTATTGTCTTCAGTGGGATCTTCACAGGGAGCAGGTTCTGATTCCAGGACACTCTGGTAGAATTGTAAATATGTTCGTGTCTCCAGTCTTCCCCATATCTCTTCCTCAGCGAGTTCTCAACATCACTCTTCTTTGCCTCAGTAACCTTGCTGATAGATGGTACCGCCGACGGTTCCCATATGAAGTGCCCTGCCTGCCCTCGTTTTAAAATAGGATTAAATAATTTAGAAGGGTCATCATTCCTATAAGCTTGCTCCATTATATGAGATACTCTGCCTTTTCCATCTTTTGTTGTTTTTCTGAGCATTATTCTCTTCATTTCCCTGATCCTCTCACATTTTTTATAATTTTCGCTCAAATCCTAATTCTTCACTACCCAGACTTTTCCCAGAATATGAACTGAATCAACTGTCTGGTAAATTTCCTGATAATCATCTGATGGTAAAATTTCCGAATTTATTCTTAATGTCTTCTCAATTATTCCAAAAATTCTGTCACCTAGCTGAATTGAATGTCCCCTTACAGGAAAAAAAAAGTGCGACATTCTTCAAATAATGGGGACCTTTGTTGAGGACAGAGCATGTACAACATGCATGTTCCTGTTCTGACCCCCGCACCTATCAGCAAAAAGCCTTAAACTCTCAGTTTCTGGGGGAAACTTTAATTTTTCTACAAAATCGAATAGAGCTGATGAGACCTCAATTGAGCCCCTGTCTGCTTGATTCTCTGTCCAAACAAAGAAATGAGGACTCTTATTGCTTATATCAGTGATACAGAAAGCATAATACCTTAATTGGTGGGAATAATAAGCTTCATTTATAGACAGTTTGGGAAGAGGTTTAATATGGTGTAAATCGAAACAAAAGGAAATAGAATTCACAGGGAAATGAAAATTCAGTCATGCCTGGGTCTTTGTCACGGTTCCTGATTACAAAATAAAAATAAATGGTACCGACATAAATTTAAATAATTTATTATATTTGTAGCCTATAGTACTGTAATAAATATGATGTAATAAATTAATTTACAGAATGTTACCTATAGGTAGGCTATTTTAAGAAAATTGGACTATTATACTTACTTTTCCTCAGATCGAAGCTGCCGCATTGTTTGTCTTCATTTTTGCCTCCTTCGACTGCCTCTTGAATTATCTCCCACATTAACATATTCATCCATCTCACAGCAAAAATAGTACGTTAGCATGTTTATTCACTAACAATGCATAAACTTACTGTCGCGGCAAAACTAATGTCATATGATCTGTACATCCAACAGAAAAAATTAAAACTGCAAGGCAGACAACATGGAAAATAGAGATGTGGACAAAATGCGATTTGCACCAACCGTGAATGAGGACATAATGCGGTATGAAACAACCACTTGTCTTCAAGCTTCATTTACGCAAGGAAAAAATGCCATTTGACACGATTTGAGCATGCAGCTCGGTAGAGCATATAAGAAACAACAAAATGATATCAAACTCAATTTTGTCCAGGAGTGGACATAATACGGTTTGAAACGACGCTCCTCAAATGTCAAATCACTTTTTTTTGTATCTTTTATTTTACTCATTTTCTGCACTATGTAACTAATATTGCATACTTACTGTTATTGTTGATGTGCATCGTAATTTGACATTTCCGCATAAAATCTTGGTTGCTATGAACACAAAAGCACTCTCAATACTTTAGAAATGACCAGAAGCACTAGTGCAGTAAGTAAAAATATTTATTTTGAAATGTTGATAGTGATACTGCAGTCTGTATTAATTTTGGTATTAATTCATCACATCCAGCTTTATACGCCTCTTCTATTTCATCATCACTGCACACATCTTTAAAATGTTCTCCATAATCAGAAATAAATCCCAAATCAAATTGGTTTAACAGTTATAACAAATATTAGATGGCGACATGACCAACAATGCTTATTTCCTAACAATATATATAGCCCATCCACCATCTGAAATCTAACATTTATATTAAATTATATTAATAATTATTTTAGCTAATATTTTAATTACTAAAATAAATACACATAGTGCAAAAAAATAGTATGCAATACTCATGGTAAACATATGGGGTACGCCGTAGCGTAGTGGTTAAGGCACTGAGCTACAAGCCGGAGGGTCGAGGGTTCAAGTCCCGTTGGGGTCAGGATTTTTAAACTGACCCAAACCCTCTGGCGGCACTAAGGCCCTGGGATCGACTCAGCCTCCAACGGAAATGAGTACCAGACGCTTGTTCTGGGGGTAAAGGCGGCCGTTACGCAGGCCTGACAACCCGGCTGACATAAAGTGCCGATTGTCTAGAAAAAGTGGGAGCCTTAACCTCCTACTACCCCAAGGGCCTCCTGGCCTGTTGTGGGATCACTTTACTTACTTTACATGGTAAACATATAAGGGAATCTCGGAAATTTAAAAAAAAACTCGGCGCACGCGCCCCTTTTTTTTTTAACTTTTCCTCGATCCGTATCAAGTGTTTACTACACTCGTATCGCAGTATACCATTTTTTAAAGATTCACAGTAACATAATTCTTATTCAGAATTAGATTTTATCACTGCTACATTTCATTTGGAGTTAAGCCTTTGTGGTTGGTCACATAGAGGATAATGGTGGAGAGACAATTTACCATATTGATATTTTTGAATGAAAATCTTAAGAACTATTCAGGGGAAAACATTATTTGAAAAAATACACAACACAGAAATTAGGGACATTTGTCATATTCAAGACATAACCAAATTTATTATAGACAGACGAAAATATTGGAAGGATCATACAGAAAGAATGGAGAAAACCGACTTGCAAAAAGAGCTAAAGAACATAGACCAATGGACGGGAGAAGAACAAGAGGAAGACCAGCCAAGAGATGGATAGAGAGTGAATGCACATCCAATACGTCTTCCTCCGAGATGTGATTTTTGGAAATAAGCAGGATGAAAATCCTACAAAGATATTTTTTGACAGTTCACTGTCTCATTAAGTTAGTAAATACTATGCTGCGAGTGATTATGGGCGCGATATAAATAAAATTTGAGCTAATTATTGGATTGAAAAAGAATATATTCCCCTTTCCAAATACACTGAAATACTATTTTTGTATAAAGAAGAATAATTAGAAACGAAATTTATTAATTATTTTTTATTTAGTTATTTGTACTAATGTATATATATATATATATATATATATATATATATATATATATATATATATATATGAGAAACGAGATAAGATTAAGTTCATTAACTTCAAATTTGTGTTAAATATGACATTTTATATTTGTGAAAACAAAAATTTGTGTAAGGATATTATTTTCAATATTTATTTTGGAATTATTTAGGGATCGATTGTAGTTCACATCTTCATGTAAAGTGTGTTATATTCCCAAAGATCACTGGTGCATTCTAGTCTATCTACCATGTATACGAGATGTTTCCCGATATACCACCTGGGGGATTCATCGGAAGTGTTCTTACTGGTGTTATAAAATACCAAGTCTCCTTACGGAAAAATAAGAGTATACTCCTGACAATATCTATTACAAAATGCATGACTATGATGCTTTTGTTTTTTACTATTACAGCTTCTGATTATATTATTATATCCATAATTATACGGAGTATTTGAGAATAAGTATTACAGACTTCTAAAGGTTGTGGAAAGGACTTAGCAGATACAATTTTGATAAGGAACCCATGACCGGAATCGTACAATTTCGATGAAAATAGGTTTGCAGATCGAAACACAACGTGCTGATACCGTGCGTCTTGTGTTTCAGAATAAGTATTACAGACTTCTAGGGGTATTACACCTTTCGAATCGGAGGAAGATCTTGTACGAATTCTGGCGGCAGCAAAAATTATTGAGCACACACAAGGTCTTGTGTGGCGTGTGTATGAAAACATGCGTCGCAGGTACACTTTGTGCAACGAACAACAGGGTCGCCATCAGGAACTACACTTGTAGTACAACTCCTATAAGTCTGTAATTCTTATTCTGAAACACAAAACACACGATATCAACCCATTTTGTTTCGATCTTCAAACCTATTTTATATCGAAATAGTACGTTTCCGGACATGGATACCTTATCAAATCTTTATCTAAGTCCTTTCTACAGCCCCTAGAAGTCTGTAATACTTATTCTGAAAACGCTGTATAATGGATAATATATTAGCCGGAAATAACATTAACATTATTGTACTTTGAACTCAATGCATTATCCCGTGAAGTCAAGGGAACTATTTACGGTTTAACAAATAGTTTAAATATTAGGATATTTATTGAAACAAAGCAAGAAACATGCTGTTAAATATGGACTTTGGCCCTTTAAGTAGTAGTAGTAGTAGTAGTAGTAGTGGTAGTGGTGGTAGTAGTAGTAGTAGTAGTAGTAGTAGTAGGACTTTATTAGACAAAAAGTAAGATATTTACAATATTATTTACAAATATGGGTCGCATGGACAGTAAGCCGTACGGGCTGTTGACAGTCCGTTACAACAAAGTAATAATTGGTACTAGTGTAAAGAAAAATAAACAAAAAAAGTAATAACATTACAATTACATAAAGAAAACAAAATAATATTACAATTAAATAACACAATAGCATTATACACTAAAAACATTAACATTAAAATTACATAAAGAAAGCACAACAATATTACAATTAAATAATAACACAATAGCATTATACACTAATTAATTTATATAAAATTGTTAAGAATTAATGGTATTGCATTTTGATAACATATATTTATTCATGAATGAGTGTTGTCCTTATTTTCCGCGTTTTGTCCAGAAATTTACCGACGGCACTTTTAGTATTACGCTGGCGCTTTCGGTATAACTTTGGCACCCCGGTATACATTTGGCGCCTTGGGATATATTTGGCGCTTTAGGTAAATTTTGGCGCTTTCACTATAAACATGGCGCTTTTGTTATAACTTTGGCCCTTTCATTATAACTTTGTTCCTTTCAACATAAATTTGACTCTAAAAATTATAATTGTTGTATTTTTGTTTCTCCTCGATTATTTGATTATTTAAGTGCTTCATTCACTGGTCACTTTTTTTGTAATATTATTTTCACATTTTGTAATACAGCTATTTTATCGCTATTTAATTGTTAAAATCTTACATTAGTCACATTGGTTTACTGTTGCTGTGTTATACAGATGTATAAAATTGGGCATGCATTGTCCTAAGGTATTTTAAAGTCATTACAGTGAATATAGCTTACTCTGCTAAAGTTACCTATTACAATGCAACATTAGTCAAACATTTTAAGACGAATTAAATACTTCCAAGCAATTCGTGACTGTATTTTAATATTTCTTGACATTTCTAGTATTGCAGAGATGGAACTCCTAATAAATAACTCCATAAAGAAAACAATTTAAAATGCAGATTAAAAGCGAGGTAAAGTCGCCTGATTTCACGATACTCAGAATAGTTTGACTACTTACAATTATGAATAAAAATACAAATTTTATAAAAATATAAATAAAAATTTGTATGTTCTGAAAAAAATACTTAAAATATAGTTTATGTATTTTTCAAAATATGCCTGACTTACGCAGGAGATGTAGCCCATAGACATTTGATTTAAAGCATCGTGCCTTGCTCCAGAGCTGCTGGACTTATCTTGGTTCGATTTACCATCGGGGAAGAATTCTTTTCATGGAATATCGGCCAATATGTGACCAGTGCTCGTCCAGCATCGTGAGGAATTTGGGTAGCAACTAATGATTAGCAGCTCAGAGTTGAGGAAATCGGCTATAACGATTAACAGATTCGATATGCTGACAACATTTCAGCCCCATACTGACTATATGATGGTGCACCTTTATAAATGACACACGTGGATGTGAGACCAGTACCCGGCTGGTAGGTCAAATTCCTCCCCGGCCTCTTGCGCCATTGAACTTAATATAATATGAGTTATGGTATTTAAAACACCAGCATAGGCCTACACTGTACTATACTCCGAGTACTTTAGCAAGAAAGGATTGAAGAAATAGCATGTAGACCTTCGACACATTAGCTTTCACCTAGTCATTCATAAGGGGCTGATTGAGAAGGGGGATGCAGTACCACATGAAAATAACTTTATTCACTCCTGTTCTAGTAATGACCTAATTATCAACCTACTTCCCTAGGGAAGAAAAGTAATTTACTTATTTAATAATGTAAAAATGTTACGTACTAAAACTTTTATTATTGAGTAATACAATACAATTTTATTGTATCACACTTATTACTCACTTTCATTATTTAAATTTGTAGTGATTGAACAGTTGTTAGATTATTAACATTAGCAACAATTAATCATATCTGTAATTTATATGCAGTTTGAAAATGTTTTTTAAAATGTCTGCCACTATCTCAGACAACAATAAACAATTGCAGTTGTCTTTTCAACATTCAAACCTAGATGTAAATTCATACGAAATATAAATAATAAACGTATAGGAGTGAACAATGATATATGCAATGCGAGGTAGGGAAGTCGTTTTTACAGAAGGGAGGAAATTATTAAAAACCGAGCGACAGCGAGGTTGTTAATTTCCGAGATTCTGTAAAAAAACTTCACAAACGTGCGTTGTGCGTTATTTTTTTGCACGAAAATAATAAATAATGATAAAATAATAACACAGTTATGTAAAATTGTAGACATGAATCAATAACATATTTGTTAGAAATATTTGCGTTCATTATAAACAACTGACTAACGTTAACAGTCTGACCAATGTTTGTACGGTAAATGCCGTAATTTGGCAACCCCAAAATTTAAGAAATTGAACTTTCAATCATGGACGCCATTGCTGTAAGTATGACAGAACGCACTATCGTGCAAATAATTATATACGCATTTCGGGAAATAAGTACATTACTAGTCTCGGACTTATTTGCTACCCTTCCCTAAAGCTTGGGCTCAAACACGTCCTCGACTAGTAATGTACTATTTCCTTGTTGCGTACATAGCTATTCTTGACAGATTGACTAATATTGTAGTATGCAGAGTAATATTTACGCCACACCTTAACGTACTAGGTTAAGGCAATACGCTACAAGCCTTAACGTCGGGGATTCAAGTTCCGGTGGATCAGGATTTTTAAACTGGCCTAAACCTTCTAGCGACATATGACACTGGGTCTGCTCGTTCTCTAATGGAAATGAGAACCAGGCACTTGTTCTGGGAATAACGCCGATACACATGGCTGATAACGCGGCCGATATCTCGTGCCGATAATCTAAAATGGTAGGAGACATTACCTCCTACTACACAAATGGCTTTCAGAGACCTGTAGTGGGATAACTTTATTTTGTTTACTCTTGTGTTTGTTCTTGTAAGTGGTGGTGTTAGATTCAACTAACATGCCGCCAGTGAAGATGGAAGTACTCCATACTTAAGCTAGACAGACTAATACAATGTGGTTAAGTTGTGCCGTGTTTAGATCTGCTTCCTTTTTTGTGCATCGTATCTTTAGAAGATTTACTCATATATTCCATTTCACTCATAATAGCATCGAGTTCATAGCTATCAGTGGTATTTCTAATCCTTTGCCTGGGCCCATGAGAGGCAATGATTGATTCATCCTTGCTATGTAGATTCATAAACATTAATTAATAATAATTCTTAAAACACACTGCAGCAATTTATGATTCTTAGTTAACCTGAATATACTATTTTCAACCATGAAAAATAGACGGGAAAAAGGAACTCATATAACTTTGAGAAAGCTTGTATACGGGAATTATGCAAGACAGCTGTAGCGTAGCTAACAAATACAATAATCAAACATTGATATTTACTTTAAATGACATTTAATGTTTAAATTGCACGTCTGAAGTTGAAAAGTGAAATTAAATATAAACATAACTTGATCGTTCAAATATTAAAGAACAAACAATAAGTAATAACAGAAATAACACTGTTTACACAATCAACCACTCATACATACTCTTTAGTCCTGCCTAGGGTGCCTTACCCTGGCTTGCCGGACCAAACCCAAAATACGCAGCTCTCCTGGAGCTCGCGTCCTCCAGACAACAGACAAGTGTTCCAACGAAAATCTATGATCGAATGATAGAGTTCACTATGTGTTTGGCCTATTTGAGAGTTCCGAGGTGAGTTCCGCACTACAAACAGAGCAAAGGGAGGGGAAGGAAGGAGAGTGGGAGTAGATACAAAGAGAAAGGAAATTGGCATAGTTCACGAATCTCACTGTAGAGGGAGGATAACAACAGAGATGAATCGAACCGAAATAGCACTTTCGGTTTAAAGTTCTGTGAAGGATAAATGTTAAATTAATTTCGCGTATCATACTCTACTTTTCATGTTTTGCTGTTTGAATTTTGTACGTCTGTACTTTTGTTTTCCCTCTCGCTGTGTATCAGCATATTTGCGGAATAATACTTATTGCTTGATACAAATACAAACAAGATGTACAGTGTAATAGTAAAGATTTTCTATTTTACAATGTTCTCTCAATCGTTTCTTATAAAAGTGCTTGGAGTATATGGTATGCCGCTCTAACAATGTATAACCAGACTCTTGGCCTTGTGCACAGAACGTCTGACTACAGTTAATGAGTCCCGTTTCGATCCCCGGTCAGACTGTAGAAATTTTCGTTCTAAAGGAATTATTCCTATGAAAAGTTAAAATAGTAAAACTGTTAGCCTCAGGGAAAAACATTAAAATTCTATGATCCTTCATGATCTAATAACATAACTCCGGTTTCAGGACACCCCTACTTGAGAAGTGGATTACAATTCTGCCAATGCCAGGGGAGAAAGCTTGAACTGTCGTAAAGACAGTTTGGTGGCTTAGGACAAAAATAAATTAGACCATAGTTCAGAAGATATTGCGTTTAGGAACCATTATTGTAAAACTTCGTTTCTTGTTATGTCAAATATTTCCTCTTCTTTAAATATAGAAACTCTTTTCAGAATACTCTGTATAAACATTAGGTAACAGGTCCTTTGCCATGCCAGATTGGGAAATAAGATGATATTAAATCACAAAGAGAATTGGAGAAATTAAATTTTAGAAGGGGAAAGAGGAAGATATCTTGAGAAAAACGTCCAAGGCTCCGATTCGTAAATCGCCTATCCTACAAGAAGTGACCAGAGACAAGAACGTTGGACATGCAATTGTAGAGCGAGACGCTTCAATAGACATAAATACCTGTTTACACGCTACGTCTTATTGTATGTTTTGTCGCTCATACTAAAGGGAATAAAATGTGGCGTTTTGTCCAGTGTTTACACAGTAATATTTTCCCTTCCATTTTCTACCTCAGTTCCAATCCATACGCGAGTTTTAGTGTATTATCAGTGATTTTATTTCTTATTAAAAGTGAGAAAGACGTAATTAATTTGATCATGGAGGAATCCCAGTTGCTTTCTTTTATTTTTTCCCTCGTGAGGATTCAACGACTGGGAAGAAAAGTGATGTAGAGGAAGAAAAGAAGATGGTCAAAGGAGTGGTTTCTGAAAATAAGTCAGTAAGTCCTGTTACTGAAAGAACTGAAAGGCGAACCTGATGATTGGCACAATTATTTGCGAATGGATACCTCAGCCTATAGTCCATTGCTAGAGTTGGTAACACCATATTACGGAAACAAGACATATACATGGGAAAAACCACTTAAAACGGAACATACAAAAGGAATACAAAAATTATGTTTTGTCGCAAAATGACGCTTCTCCTGTCAGTTCTTCAATCTGACCTTGGATTTCATTCCCACTCGACAAGACGTACGTTTTTCTGTTTATATGCCACATTTTATCGGATAGGATTTGTCCTGTCCTATAAAACGTATAATAAGACGTAGCGTGTAAACCGGCCTTTACACAAACACACACACACAATGGCATATATAGGGTGGACCAAAAAAAACTCGTTTTTCATTTCGAAGTTGTAAGAGCGCGGAAAAGTTGCGAATTATATAGATAAAAGAAAAGAAAAATATCGAAATCGGTTGACATCTTCCGGTCGCGCAAAGGCTCTAAAGTGTGACAAAATACGAAGAAAGACTTCATTTTGTGATTATTTCTTTATTTTTTGAATTAGATGTTTTCGTAATTTAATAGTTTGTAACGTCTTCAAACAGAGCCTAAAATAATTGTGTTTTTTTATTTGGTTTACATCTGTTGATATCTTTCGGTCGCGCATAGGGCCTAAAATTTGCCAAAATATTGAACATTTCACATTTTTAATAGTTCGTTTTTATATTTTAATGTACTTTTTTTAAAATAATAGTTACAGTATTTTTATTTTTGAACGTACGAACATTGAGGTTTATTATGGTGTGGATAAATTATCAACTTCGGGTCGCGCAATGACCCGAACGCTATAGAAAAACAGTACCTGAAAAAAGTAGTTAGGCCTATGACATGATGGGTGGTAACAGTAACAACGGACATGGTACTTTTCGATTTGCTCTATATTTAAAAATACATTAGTATATGAGCTATAAAACATAGATTTAAATTGCAACCTAATTATATCTTGAACAAAAGAGTTTACCCTGATTTTCAGGGATAAAACTCATAACTATAATTAACAATAATATAACAAAAGAAGTAAAATGTATTGCAGTCTCGGGTTATAAAATTAAAAACAAATAGAATCAGATGCATAATTAAAATATAAGGATTTTAATCAAGTGTGTGCGACAATTAAACGGAACCTACTAAATAAAACATTAAAAGATAACGTTTTATAATTATATAAATAATTAATAGTTCAGAATTAATGGTTCAGAATGATAGACGCCCAGAAATACAATATAGATATATCAGCAGTTTTATTATTTGATAGCAGTTGCTGATTATAGATCAGGCAAACAGTATAATGAAACAATGGAGAAGTATTAAAATATATTCAACCTAAATAACGAAATGAAAGAAAATGAAGAGAAAAACTATGAACATATATAATGGATAGTAGAATCTTGATTTCTCGATAAGAGCCTAAAATTCAGACTTAAAAGGAAGGGAGTAAGAGACAGAAAGAGAGAGGGAGAGGAAGTCTCATAAAGAGATGGATAGGCCAATTTCTCTGAGAGGAGCGAACAGATAGAAAAACCTAATCCTTAAGCTGATTATGACAACACTAAATTGTTTAGGACAGATTTAAAATTATTACATTCTTTACATGTGAAGATTTCTGGACGAGACTGACGAGGTGTCAAAGTCAATAAAGGGTATGTTTGAGAAGAGGTAGTCATATTGAATATGGCAAAGTTGCGTTCACGAAAGAGAGAGAGAGAGAGAGAGGGAGGGAGGGAGGCTGAGAGAGTGGAGCGAAGCGAAGCCACACAACCCTACAGTGGCCGTGGTACTTGAAGTTTGATGGTTATGGAGAACGAAGTCTCCACTTCCTAACCCCTTCACCCACTCCTAAATCATCCAGACGAAATTGGTTCCTGAAATGGAAGTAGTGGAAGTGCAGACAGTATGTAGCAAGCTAGAATTCTAGATAATATGAAAGAGAAAGATCTGCCAGAAGGAGATTTCCTCAACGAAATGTAATTAGAGGTATTCGTCTATCTCTTTTCAAATTATTAAGCTGGGGTTCTTCTTAGTGCTTGCTTTGCTCATTTCCGCGACTCCCTGTCTGTCTCCCCCTGGTGCTAAAGCTCAATAAAAACTATTTATTCTCTGATGAAGACTTACTTCCAAAGTACATATCATTTAGATACAGTTAGCTTTGTAAATTTCTCTCGTATTTCCGTCTAATCCTATGGCATTTAAAATCAGAAAATAATTATCTCAAAATAATTTTCATGCACTAATTTTCTACAGGGTACACTTTAAGTAATAAGTGTAAAGCAATTTAATTCTATAAAGATTCATCTTTTTTTTTTTTTTGCTTTCCAAATTTTAAAATGTTGGACTGTAAATTCTAAAAACGAATAACATAGGAATATGCTGCACAGATAACGTATTCACTTTAAAACAAATAATAGAGAAGCGAAGAGAATTCAACTTAGAGACGCACATCCTCTTTATAGATTACAAGAAGTACTTTGATAAAGTGTCAAGACCAAAATTATGGAACATATAAAGTGAAAAAGGAATTCCACTACACTTTACAGCAGCAATTAAGAAAATTTATGAGAAAACAAAAATAAAAATAAATCAAAGGGAACCAATACATATAACAAGAGGAGTTAGACAAGATTGTCCTCTATCAACAACTCTCTTTAACATTTATTTCGACGACATGATAAGAACTTGGAAGCAAATGACGACTGGGGGAATTAACTCAGGATATATATAGTAATGGAAACAGTAGCCTTTGCAGATGACAAGGTTTTAATAGCAAAAACAGAAGACGAACTACAAAGAATGCTATATAAACTAAATGAAATATCAAACAAATACAACATGGAAATATCCTCACAAAAATAAAAAACAATGGCCTTCAAGGGCGCTCATCCAGATCGGACAAAGATAATATTAGAAAATAAACCAATAGAACAAGTAGTAAGATATAACTTCCTAGGTTGCGAAATGTCATACACAGCGGAAACAGATATAAATAACAAACTAAATAAGTTTAATTATATAACAGGAACACTAAAAAGAACTTTGAAAAATAAAGCCAGGAGAGACTCTGTAATGAAATTTTACAAGACAATGGCAGTGCCTATTATTACTTATAGATCCGAAACATGGACAGTGACAACACAACAATCTGCCAGAATACAAGCTGCTGAAATGAGATTCCTCAGACCAATAGCAGAATATCAAAGAACAGACAAAAAACACAACACTGAAATAAGATATCAAAACTAAAAGTAGAGGAATTAAACACAACAATAGAAATATAGAACAAACTGGAAAGAACACTTCGCAAGGATGACTGAGAATTGAATACAAAAAGCAGCGTACAGCTATTCACCACGAGGAAGAAGACGTTTGGGAAGACCAAAGAAAAGATGGACAGACCAGGAATTTGGAGCCGGGACAGGCTAGTAAATAAGCCTAAACTGTGAAGAAGAAGAAGAAGGATTTATTTAGGTACGAAATTTCCAATTTATCTAGAGGATTGGGAAATCAAGAGTGATATTTGTCAGGACTCTTTAACGAATAAAAATTAAGCACTTTACTCACAATTCATTACTTAAATATAGTTATTTTAAAATATACATATACTTATGTAAACGATATTTGAAAAGTAATGAGAAATATTTATGTTTCACTTGTTCATCACTGCAACTTGATCATATTATTTATTGCCAAATAGGATGGCAATATTGTATGAATGCACCCTAGTGGAGAAAAAATTAAACACATCAAACTATATATTAAAACCAACATTATAGGTTATTATTTTTTTCGGAAACAACTCGGTAAAATCAGTATTTAAAACACAATTATTGAACACACAATTTTCAGATGTATAGTTCGAAGGATTCTGTTCATTACTTGCTATATTCAACGTATTTGTTGGAGAGTCAGTCACTGCAAAATAATGCTCTAACCTGTTCAGAATATTAAAACGGAGGATCTTTCTTTATTTTAGTAATCAAATTTCGATTATTATCGAGGTGAAACACAACTGTGATTGGTTGTGAACCAAAATTCATTGAAACGTGATTGGTCATTGAATCCCATTTGGGACACGAGTTAAATTGTCATTAACAAAAAATGAGGGGAATTTGGGTGATGTAATGGAATTAAAATAACTCACCAGCACTATCCAAGCCAGAGGTTAACGGCTATGCGGACATAAGCTCTCTATTTACTGAGTTAATAATTAACCACCATTCCTTGTATAGCAATTTACCATTCAAATCATGGTTAATATTATTTTCTCACCTCATTCTTGTTTTATATACTGGGCATTTTCCCTTTGGTTTTCCTACACGCGAGTTCCCATGCCTATTTTCATTCCCCTTTCATGCCACATGTACTTCCAACACGGTCCATGAGACTCAACTCTAGTCCTCATCTTAAATAAAGTTCTGGTTGAACTTCGTCAAGGAGTTAAAAATATAATGGCCTTTCAAAACAGTGTTTCAATTTCTGCATTTAAACTGGTATTATCGCCTCACTATGATGGTTGTCCGTTTATATAAAAAGGGTGGCGCGACAATACTTGACAATGATTAACATGCGGAATTATTATAGTGGCGGTAGTCGGCATTTTTGTATTTAATTATATATATAACACCTTCGGGCGAAATAAGCGAGCCGCTGGACAACCATCATAGTTAGGCTACAATACTAATGTTGTTAAAATATATATGTAGTCAATATGCCCATTTCACCAATTAATGTTTTAAAATGGTCAACAAGTTTCTACAGCCAAGCTGTCATTCTCAAGACCAGATATTGACTGAAGACAGAATTGATAATAAGTAAAGAAACAAATTCAGTTAAAAACAAACTACGTCACATGACGCAATCATTCATAAGTGAACAATAAAACATACTAAAACTAATCCTCTTTTGTTTCAAGTAGAGAAAAGAGGGCGCTGTACGGAATAGGGCCCTTGTCTTTATTCATTATTTTATCCTTATTTTTATAAATTTCCAAACTTTCAAGGACGTTAAGGAATTTGAAATCCCTGACCGAACGAACCAGCCTAAGGTTACTTTTATTGATAGCATGACCGTACTCAGAAATATGTTGGGCAACTCCAGATTTTTCAATTCTGTTGAGTCTGAAATGGGCAATATGTTCATTAAATCTAGTTAAAATGGATCTTCTGGTTTGCCCAACATATTTCAAGTCACAGTCATTGCATCCAATTTCATAAATACACCGGATTTCTCTATACAATCGACTTTATCTTTAGGGTTTCCAAGTACACTATTTAATGTCAAAGTGGAAGTAAAAATCAATTTCGTATCTAGTCCTTTGAATATCTTGTTCAAACCTCTAGTTAAAGAGGGAACGTACGGCAAAATCGCAAAATTAGCTTTATTAATAGGAGAATGGAAGGCTGTAGAATCAGTAATAAGTTTTCTAAATTCAAATTTACGAATCAAATTATCAATAATATTTCCATTGAAACCATTACACTTAGCGATATCTTTAATGGTTTGTAATTCCTTATTATATCTATTTTTACTTAACGGAAAAGTGGGTAAGACGGTGAACTAAAAAATTGAAACTGGCCATTTTGTGTTGATTACAATGGTACGAATCTGCCGTGATATATCTAAATGTACTGGTTTCTTTCCTATAAATATCAAATTCTA
Organism: Diploptera punctata; assembly: GCA_030220185.1. Classification (NCBI taxonomy): domain Eukaryota; kingdom Metazoa; phylum Arthropoda; class Insecta; order Blattodea; family Blaberidae; genus Diploptera; species Diploptera punctata. The sequence continues at coordinate 1,051,011 of JASPKZ010009791.1, forward strand.
ATCTATAATTATTTCTAATTATTATCATATCTAGAAAGGGCAGCCTTCCATTCTCCTCCTCTTCATAAGTAAAATTTATGCTGGGAGTCCGGTCATTTAATATTTCAACAAATTCCTGTACATTGCATTTTTTGGTATCAAAAATAGCAAAAATGTCGTCAACATATCTGAGCCAGAACCTGGGAAAGTAATCTAATTCCTTCTCAAGCTCTGTCTCAAATCTGCTCATAAAAAGATCAGCTAGGAAAGGAGACAATGAATTACCCATTGCGGTTCCTTCCTTTTGTTCATAAAACTTATTATTAAATTGAAAAATGTTCTGATTCATGCAAAGTTCCGTTAACTTGATATATTGATTTACAATATGGGGCTCCAATTTATTATGTAGTAGTAAGTCTTCCAAGTAACTCAGCGTCTGAGGTATAGGTATACTAGGAAAGAGAGATTTCACATCAAAAGAAATTAAAATCTCTCCATCCTTCAGCTCGATATTCTTAGTTTTCTCAATGAATTCCAGCGAATTCTTAACAGCAAAGCCGGACTGTGGTAGGGGCAGATTACCAAACTCACAACTCAACCATTTAGAAATATTGTAAGTGGGTGCAGATATGGCTGAAACTATAGGTCTAACTAATTTTCCAGGTTTGTGTATTTTCGGTAAACAGTACAATTTAGGTACCAATGGATTCGAAATATTCAATTTACGTTTTAGTTCCTTAGTAATCAGATGATTGCATGAATTCACAACATTAGTTACGTCCCTGATCATTTTAGGTAATGGATTTTTATTAACCAACTGATAAGGATGTCTTGGATAAACAGGACTACTATAATCGGGTTAATGATATGATTATTAGTGGTCCTTATCAGTTGGTTAATAAAAATCCATTACCTAAAATGATCAGGGACGTAACTAATGTTGTGAATTCATGCAATCATCTGATTACTAAGGAACTAAAACGTAAATTGAATATTTCGAATCCATTGGTACCTAAATTGTACTGTTTACCGAAAATACACAAACCTGGAAAATTAGTTAGACCTATAGTTTCAGCCATATCTGCACCCACTTACAATATTTCTAAATGGTTGAGTTGTGAGTTTGGTAATCTGCCCCTACCACAGTCCGGCTTTGCTGTTAAGAATTCGCTGGAATTCATTGAGAAAACTAAGAATATCGAGCTGAAGGATGGAGAGATTTTAATTTCTTTTGATGTGAAATCTCTCTTTCCTAGTATACCTATACCTCAGACGCTGAGTTACTTGGAAGACTTACTACTACATAATAAATTGGAGCCCCATATTGTAAATCAATATATCAAGTTAACGGAACTTTGCATGAATCAGAACATTTTTCAATTTAATAATAAGTTTTATGAACAAAAGGAAGGAACCGCAATGGGTAATTCATTGTCTCCTTTCCTAGCTGATCTTTTTATGAGCAGATTTGAGACAGAGCTTGAGAAGGAATTAGATTACTTTCCCAGGTTCTGGCTCAGATATGTTGACGACATTTTTGCTATTTTTGATACCAAAAAATGCAATGTACAGGAATTTGTTGAAATATTAAATGACCGGACTCCCAGCATAAATTTTACTTATGAAGAGGAGGAGAATGGAAGGCTGCCCTTTCTAGATATGATAATAATTAGAAATAATTATAGATTAGAATTTGATATTTATAGGAAAGAAACCAGTACATTTAGATATATCACGGCAGATTCGTACCATTGTAATCAACACAAAATGGCCAGTTTCAATTTTTTAGTTCACCGTCTTACCACTTTTCCGTTAAGTAAAAATAGATATAATAAGGAATTACAAACCATTAAAGATATCGCTAAGTGTAATGGTTTCAATGGAAATATTATTGATAATTTGATTCGTAAATTTGAATTTAGAAAACTTATTACTGATTCTACAGCCTTCCATTCTCCTATTAATAAAGCTAATTTTGCGATTTTGCCGTACGTTCCCTCTTTAACTAGAGGTTTGAACAAGATATTCAAAGGACTAGATACGAAATTGATTTTTACTTCCACTTTGACATTAAATAGTGTACTTGGAAACCCTAAAGATAAAGTCGATTGTATAGAGAAATCCGGTATTTATGAAATTGGATGCAATGACTGTGACTTGAAATATGTTGGGCAAACCAGAAGATCCATTTTAACTAGATTTAATGAACATATTGCCCATTTCAGACTCAACAGAATTGAAAAATCTGGAGTTGCCCAACATATTTCTGAGTACGGTCATGCTATCAATAAAAGTAACCTTAGGCTGGTTCGTTCGGTCAGGGATTTCAAATTCCTTAACGTCCTTGAAAGTTTGGAAATTTATAAAAATAAGGATAAAATAATGAATAAAGACAAGGGCCCTATTCCGTACAGCGCCCTCTTTTCTCTACTTGAAACAAAAGAGGATTAGTTTTAGTATGTTTTATTGTTCACTTATGAATGATTGCGTCATGTGACGTAGTTTGTTTTTAACTGAATTTGTTTCTTTACTTATTATCAATTCTGTCTTCAGTCAATATCTGGTCTTGAGAATGACAGCTTGGCTGTAGAAACTTGTTGACCATTTTAAAACATTAATTGGTGAAATGGGCATATTGACTACATATATATTTTAATATTATATCACCAAGAAGATCACTTGTGTATTAAATACTAATGTTGTTGTATAAGTTGTACAACAGGTTCAGGTCTGCGGGCGTGTTCTTTTTGAGCAAGTCTTTATTCTCAGCTTCTTTTAAAATTTCTATGTCTTCTAGGATGCTAATCTTATTGTTGTTATTCTTTCTGTGTAATTTGTACATAGTATTATCGATTTTGTCGTACTGATAACCCGCTTCTAGTATATGTTTGGCAAAACTTGATTTCTCTTCGTTATTAATTTGTTTTGTTATGTTAACATAAAAAAACATAACATAAAAAAATACACAAAACGCCTGTGTCTGTCTTGGATACGAGGGCACCAGGGAACTATGGGAAATGAACTTACTGAACAACTTGCTAAATCTGCAGCATCATCTGAGCTTCGTTATTCATTTTCAAAGTGTCCAATATCATCATCATCATCAACAACAACAAGGATTAGGCCCAATGGCCTGTTCCGATCTCATTATAGGTCGAATTGGTCCTTCCATCTCTTCAATGGTCTTCCCAACGTTCTTCTCCCTTTTGGTTTATAATTATACATTCTTCTTGGTATGCACTGTTCATTCATTCGTAATACGTGCTGAAGATAAGCATTTTGGTAATGTTATTCTTTCACAGAGATTAAATATATTAAGTTCTGTTCTTATATCTTCGTTTTTCTTTTTATCGGTCATTTGGTATGCTGCTATTGTTCGCAACATCTTAGTGTCCAATATCCTATGTTAAAAAGAAACTATTGGACTATATCATCACTGATTGGAAAGAACATTGGATAATGGGTGCAAATGGTGCTTTGACTAAAGAGCTTTTCTTTCCTACAGTACACCATAGGCTGAATATAAAACATTTAATTCCAAATTTATTTTTTAACACAATTTATAAGTGCCCAAGCAAAATTTGGAAGTTATATATATATATATGCCTGTCTTTCCTTTTTACTTGTACAGTTTGTGGAGTTTGTGTTTTTCAAGTAGTATCACCAACTCAATCAGTTTTAAAAATTAATCTCAACTGAAACATGGATTTCAATACCGATCACAGTACTTTAATAACATTGGTCGACAATGTTTTCTTCACAAGAAATATCATTAGTGAATCTAGTGCACTTTTCATACTGAATTTTTCGTGACGGCTACTTTTTAAAATTCGATTTTAGCATTCTCTTTGACCTGTCATAGGAACCTTTACCTTATATGTAGCGATTTTATTCAAGCTGTATTTAAGGGCTGTCTCTGATGAGCACGGTGAGCGTTTTCATCAGCAAATTTCCACAATGGAAAAGAGGTACCAAGGCAAGGAAGTTCTAATATGTTGGCTGACTACTGTTGGACCAAGAAGAGAGATGTTCTAGATGCAAAATATGCCCGAAAATCATTATCTACCACTTTCTACGTAAGTCAGAATGAGTTAGAGTTAGATGGATTTTATTAAAAATTATAAAACATGTAAGTCTTGCCTGATAGAAAAGAAACTGAAATGGTATTTAAATTCAGGATGAAAAATACTTCTAAAAGCTCATATTTTTATTTCTTGTGAAAGAAAAATATTCATTTTTGTAGACCAGTGAAATAGTTGTACTATGGCTTGTTTTATAGACAGTAGTGGTACACAGTGTCGGCTATAATAAGACGGAATAACATTTGCCATACATTTGTGTCGCGTGCCTCAGCATTGAAAAACAAGAAGCCCGTGCTCTAGTCGTACACTCACAAACATTTTCTTACTTTCTCGTTGCTTATTTTTTGTTTTTTTTTTTCGTTCACGCTGTTTTTCATTTTGTTTTACTTTTATAACCTTTTTTCCTTATTCATACGTATAAACGCAAGGACAGAACATAAACCCAGTCCCAAGGTGGAGATTGAAAATCACTTACCCCGCCGGGAATCGACCCCGGCGGAGTGGAAGGTAGCGACTCTACCGACTACGCCACAGCGACGGACCACTGTCGTTAACAGCAATTAAAATGTTTAATGCATTTCCGCATATATTTATACGGATATTTAATTATCTAATTACAGGGCGATTTTTTCAATGCTAACGTATGGACTACGTTCGCCACTATGGTTTGGAGGTAGCGTGCTGTCTTGTCTCGCAGCGGGCCCGGGTTTGAACCCCGGTCGGGACAAATTTCCTGGATGAGAATTTTCGGTATTTTTCTTTACCTGTAAGACAAATGTCAAGAAAAGTTAAGGCCCAAACGGTCCCGAACACATATGGCCAGCATTATCATCGTTTATCATATTTACCTCATTAGATTAAGTTTAAGATTAAGATCTATCTTACCGCAGTATTACCATCATCATCATCACCCATCAATCATTGGGGAAGCGTAACTTCGCCTTCTAGGCGCCCCAACCTCAGAAGTGTGTTACAATACGCCAATGCCAGGACAGAATACCAGAAATATTGAAATGACAAACTGATGACATTGAATAAAAAAATATATGGATTACTTTTCGAATTCCTAGACGTTTCTTCTTCTACCTTTCATGTGATAGATCTAGGGGTGTGTTACGGTTTCAACCCAACGTTTGAAGGGTCTGCCCAAAGATATGTTGCCTGGTGGCTGGTAATTTAAGATTTGATGTGGTATTCTTGTATCGACTAGGTCGATATATTTTACCTTGTCTCGACTTGGAGGCAACTGACTACAGCACCTGCGTTGACTCGCTCTCAGTGTGTGCCAGGTCTTTGACGGCAACGGTCCTGTTTGTTTAAGAGGTCTAAATACCTCGCTCAGTGTTAGGCAGGCCGACGAGGGCGACGGTCTTGTTTTGTTTAGAGGTTGAATACCTCGTTTTTGTTAGCTAGGCCGTCTGCGGCGACCGTGTTGTTTGTAGGCACAGGCTTGGAATGCCTCGAGGTCCCCTTGTTTAAGGGACTTACAAGTTCCTATTGATAAACTTAACTTTATTTCAAGTGTAAACATACTGTTTGTAATTAGCACAATAAACTTAGAGTATTATTTTACCACATGCATAATTAAAAAAAATCCTTTTGGACAAACTCCAGAGGACGTTTCGATCCATTCATCAAAATTAGGTCGTTGTGGTATTTAAAGTATTTTAGACGGACCACTGTTATTTACCGAGATCTAATAGTAAATTCACTTTAGTAACTGTCTCACTTTTGTTTTTTCTGTACGCTTAAATAGTTTTATATCCTAAGAGAAGTTTAGAATGAAACGTTGTAATTGTTTTTATTGCTGTTTTTATGACTGCATATACTAAAATGTGTCTTCACTGAGATAACCTAGTATACATTTGGATGTTTTGGCTGTGTTAATCAAGTTGAGTTTGTTTCATTTGTGTCTCGATTTATACCCGCGTTGACATACTTTCTGCAATCCTAAATTTTATTTCTTCTTCTAATGCAATGCGACATGCATTCTGTTTGCTATTAACACTTACTGTAATTGTTATCTGCATTTTGTCTTTAGCGTTTTATTGCTCGGATGCATTAACATTCTGATACATTTTGTGAAGTGTAAAACTATTTGTTATGGCTGTTATACGAGTAGTACTATTTGAAAAAAAATCTGTTGTGAAGAGAGCTAAAATGTATTTTAACTCTTATTTTTAAAAAAATATACATATCCTTGATTCTAATATTATCTGACATTCTAATTTATGTATTAAGGGCTTATTTAGCTTCAAAGTATATTTTGTATTATTAGATACATTCACTCTTTCAGTCTGAATTAAAATGTAAATAATTATTGAAAAATCGGCCTTTGGTATAATGTTCCCAGAACTACTTCAGGTAGAGCTATGACATTTTTAGGACAATTAATTTAGTAAATGATGAAGCCTTTATAGCAGATTCAGTAAAATAGATTATTAAAATATTTTTATCAAAGGTTTATATGATAAAACATATTTTTTTCAACGTTAAGTTGTATCATATATAGCATTCAATGATAAATCTTCTATTGCAGACTTGTATAAATATGCTAATTAATTTTAGTTCAAATTTCACTTTCTCATATAGACTTATACAAGGCAAGCAAACTGTAACTCAATACAGGTATGTGATTGCCAAACATCAATTTTCCTATTTAAAAATTAATATGGGCAAAAGAATTCCAGATAAAAATGTGTATATATATATATATATTTAACAGTGGAAAGCAACGGGAAGCTACGACACCTATAATTCCCTAGTAAAGCTGCAAAGCATAGCATGAAAATGACCAGCCCTCGGGCAGAGTTACTAAGGATGGATGGACATATTTAACAAACTAACCCACAATTAAAACACTGATTTAACAATTTCAGGTAATCAAAATCAAATATTTACTACTTGAGTACAAGTCAGTTTCTGCCCCTCTACACACCAGTTCCTCTTAAAGTTCAGAATAAATCTCTAAATGGTGACACAAACTTCTATTGCACAATGAAACGTAGGCCAGAAAAAACAATAAATATATTGTTAAAAGGGCTAATACTTACTTCGAACGGACCTACCTACATATCTCACAATTATTAAAGTAAGTAGCTAACTAACTAACTATAAGCTAATTGAATCCAGAGATTCAATGGTCACTAGGCCTCCTCACCGAATCCAGTTCATAACTTAAATGTCAATCCCTACGATCAATCTTAATGTTTTCTTCCCATATTGAAATGGATGCTTAAAAATGCCTCCCCAATTACTTAATCATACTTTTATTATTGCTTTGTTTACTTACAGCGTTGAACAAAACTTTACCGACAAATTTACAGTTTCAGATTTGTTGGTTGTGTGTTTTAATATGAGGTCTCTGAAGACTTATTAGAGCAATAGAGTAGTTCTTCAGTTCTTTATTCGGACTGGATGGGCAGGCTGCACTTAGCACCGCGACCTGAAATATATATTGCGCTATCCCAGTATATTAGAAATCAATGGAATGAAGTCTACTCTACGATTTTATGTGAGTTGCAGGTCGACTTTGGGTTCGCAGATCAGATTTTTTTCTCATGACCTATAATGTCATTTTTGGTTTGGGCCTGTGGCCGCAAGGAAAGACTAAAACTCACCCATTGACCCCTTCAACCCCCCTTTTTTTAATTGCTCAAACTCGGAGTCATGATCCAGCAACCTTGGTAGGCCCTCGCTAGTTTCAGGCAATCACATATTTTCAACAACAACCAAACTATTTTCTCTAACATGATATGAGGTGATGGGTGATACGAAATGAATGAATGAATGGGAAATAAATTGACACGAAGAGGAGGGAAGAGGGAGTGGAGAGTGCTGGTGAAATGTAATTTGGGAAACGGCAGAACCCCGATGAAATCAGAAAACTCTCGGAATGGTCCACCATTGGTACCGCCAGGATTCTAACTGGGATCCTAGTTAAGGCACCCGCGCACTAGTCACGCGTATACCTAGACGGATACCATCTAACTAACTATAAGCTAATGGAATCAGGATACTCAGTTACGCTTTCACTGAAACTCGAGAATGGTCACTAGGTTCTGCTATTGGAATCCAATTTATAACTTAAATATCAATGCTTATAATCCATCTTAATATTCTCTTCCCACCTAGGTCTGGATGTTTCTAAAAGTACTTTTCCAGTTACACATTCATAAGTGTTTTAGTAGAATGTGAAAAAAAAATCCGACAAACATTCAGGTTCAGATTTGTTGGTTGAGTCCACCGCTGTGGTCTCAAGTTAGCGTGCTGCCTTGTCACGCAGCAGGCTCGGGTTCGATTCCCGGTCTGGGCTGTTTTTGTCCATCGCCGTGGCGTAGTCGGTAGGGGATTTTTAATCTCCACCTTGGGTCTGGGTGTATATCTTGTCCTTGTGTCTATGTGTGAGAATAACAGAAAGTTATCAAAAAGGGTAAAACAAGAAGGAAAACAGTGTTAACGATAAAAAGTAAAATAAAATGTCTCTGATGACTCACTGCAGAATAACTCGTTGAGTGTCAGATAATCTTTGTAAATATTGTAAGTCGTACGATTTTATTAACGCATAAACATATGACTTATTATTTATTTTTTAACGAACTTCCCAAATAGGGTCTGCCAAAAGTGACAAAATATATACTTGACTATAGAAAAGGAAAACAAATAAGAATCATCACCATCTTCATGGTAGGCCGTCGGCCTGTTCCGCTCTCAGAATTCGCCTTTCATTCATCTGAAATATATGAGTAATATGTTTTTTACTTGAGTTGGCTACCAACCCGTCCGCAAAATCCCCTTCCAGGAGGACCAGGTGATTTGTGATCGAGGTTTTCTTCTTCTAGAGCAGGTACCTTTACATGGTTAATGAGACTCTTCCCTTTTGTGATTTTTTCTTCCGTCTTCCTTGCCGCTGAGAACATTGTTCTTCTTCTGCCTCCGAAGTCGTTGGAAATTACCGCGTTGGAACTAGTTCGCTTCCCTTCACCTCTTACCAGGCGACAAACTAGCAAAAGCCAGATTTCCCCGACCTGGTCGTCTGGTTCATTAGGTACTAAGCCCCTCCATCACGTAAAGGTCTAGTCCGTGGGGGGACAAATAAGAATCATTAGAAAATACAGAGACAAAACATACCATTTTTAAGAGCAATTCAGAGTGAAGGAGGAAATTAAGAATCACGATTGGAAGACTAACCATATACCATATTGTAGTTAATATCTTGATATATAGATAGAATCCATCAGAATGATTGTTACAATTTATGCTATGAGATTTTTGTAGTTCCTAATTGCTTGAGGAAACACTTTTCACACGCTTTATATTAGCTTGACCTGTATCTATCTATCTATCTATGTAACGGAATATTTCAACGCGATTTTCACCCACTTAAAATCATCGGATCAACTTGAAACTTTGTATACTTGTAGAGGACCCGTGACAATACAATAATTTCATATTTATTTTCTAAAATCCTGACCATAATCATCAGAAAATCAAAAAAAGTGTTTTTGTATCAATGTAACGGAATCTTTCAACGCGATTTTCACCCACTTAGAAACATTGGATCGACTGGAAACTTTGTATACGTGTAGAGGACCCGTGAAAATACAATAATTTCATATTTTGTTTCTAAAATCCTGGCCAGAATCATCCGAAAATAAAAAATAAATTAAAACTGGTATAATAAGTTGCGGACTTGTCGAGTTTTTAGTCAATCGTTGTAAGAGCTCAGTTGGTAGAGCAGTGAACTCTTAGTGATACAGGGTGTTTCGAAATTCAATGATCAAACTGCTAGGTATGATGCAGAAGGCAAAAACGAATATATTTTGTTAAATAACCATGTGTCGGAAATTCATACGTATTGAGTACTGAGCATGCGAAGATAGTACGAGAGTGGAGGAGATATTAAATGAGCAATTATTTTTACAAATCCATTACACTAAATACTGTACTTGATTTGAAGTGTGCAGTGCATTGTGATGCCATATTTCGGCACTGAGTAAGTAAACAGCACTAGTAACTGTGTAACGGACTAAGCATCAACATGGAACGCTACTCATGGAGAGAACTGTGAGACATGCCCTTTGTCTATGGTGCGGCTGAGGGTAATAGTCGGCAAGCCCAGAGAATGTACCGCGTACGTTACCCTGCACGAAGATGTCCGGATTATCGTACATTTACTTCAATCCACGATCGACTAGCACATTTCTGCACTCCCGTATTACTTTCGCATGCTCCGTACTCAATACGTACGAATTTCCGACACATGGTTATTTAACAAAATATATTTGTTTTTGCCTTCTGCATCATACCTAGCAGTTTGAGCATTGAATTTCGAAACACCCTGTATAATTTCAGTAATCCATACGTCGCTGGTTCAAATACGGCTGGGAGGGTTTTTTTTATAGAAGAGTATTACTTTTAGCTCATACTACAATAGTATCGAACTTAAAGATATTTACGTTTTTATCTTATTCTGTAAAATATTAAAACTAAAAAATAAAAAATAAATAATAGTTTTAAAAAACTAAAAGAACACGCTTTATTAGAAAACTAAAAAATGAAAAATAATTTTAATTTCCAATACGCTTGGGATAAAATAAAGTGGTCAACAAAAAATCATCTCCAACACATATAGAATAAAATTAGAGTTATCAACAAAAAGAAAATAATTTTACCATCAAAAGCGTGGGGTGCTTTTTATGATTTTTATATTTTCTTCTTAGAGAGCTTACTTTTACCAATATCTGTTTATTATCAAAAATATTAATTGATATAGAGCACCCCACGCTTTTGATGGTAAAATTATTTTCTTTTTGTTGATAACACTAATTTTATTCTATATGTGTTGGAGATGATTTTTTTGTTGACCACTTTATTTTATCCCAAGCGTATTGGAAATTAAAATTATTTTTCATTTTTTAGTTTTCTAATAAAGCGTGTTCTTTTAGTTTTTTAAAACTATTATTTATTTTAACCTCTAGTGCTACAAGTAAGCTTCGAACGGAAATGGTGTCCTGGTGGTATTTATTCTTGTAAAAATGAATAGTAGGTTCGTGTATAACCGCTTCTTTAAGTTCACTTCATCTGGTTGTTTAAGGCTGGATTCAAAATATATTGTAGGGGCAATGATGATAGCGGAAGTTGTTGGGTGAAATAACTGCATCATCAATACAACGTGTACTGTTGTAACTATCGTCGCGTCTTTGTCGTTTGTCATCATTTTATCTAGCAAACATGTGTTGCGTTGAACAAATTACCGGTCACGACCTGGCATAAGTCTACCTCCTCTCTATCGACTACTCGATTTGGTTTCTTAATGTAGACCTATATTGAGTAGTCTATGTATACTTTGTTGTGGATCCGATTTCCATCCATTCTTCTAACAAAACTTATAGAATCATTCTTTCCGGTGTTGGAATCTTGTAAACTTCGTTCGATTCTATAATGTCAGCGTTTCGTTGTATGATCCCATGCTTTATTATTAATATTATTAGGTTTTTGTTATAGTAACAATTATCTTTATTATTATTATCATTATCATTATTATTATTATTATTATTATTATTATTATTTATTATTATGTCCACTGCTGTGGTCTCGAAGTAGCGTGCTGCTTTATCACGCAGCGGGCCTGCGTTTTATTCCCGGTCGGGACAGGCTCCTGGTTAAGGTTTTTGTCGGGGTATTTCCTCACCTGTAAGACATATGTCAGGATTCGTAGGGCCCAAGGGTCCCCGAAAATCATCCAGCCATCATCTTCATCATCCTATCATCATCATCATCATCATCATCGTTCACCAGTGTGGAAAGCAACGGGAAGCTACCGCATCTATAATTCCCTAGTAAAGCTGCAAAGCATAGCATAAAAATGCTGTCATTGCAGTTAAGACCTGCCTTCGGGCAGAATTACTATGGATGGATTATTATCATTATCATAATTATTTATGGGGATAGGATATTTAATCAGGCCTATACCTTATTGCGGCCCCATGGCACTGGAGTCGACTCTAATTTTAAAGGTGGTGTATTCTGCCTATTTCACCAAGGGCTTCCTACCACTGCATCCTTACTTTAATTATTCTCATATTATTATTATTATTATTATTATTATTATTATTATTATTATTATTATTATTATTATTATTATTATTATTATTATTATATTTTTATTATTATTATTATTATTTATTATTATTATTATATTTTATTATTATTATTATATTTTATTATTATTATTATTATTATTATATTTTATTATTATTATATTTTATTATTATCATCATTATTATTATCATTATTATTATCATTATTATTATTATTATCGTTATTATTATTATTATCATTATTATCATTATTATGATCCTTATCATTAGTATTGTTGTTATTATTATTATTATTATTATTATTATTATTATTATTATTAGTTTAGGAAATTTTTGGACCCAAGAAAGAGAGATAGGTGAACGAGGAAGTCTTCAAAACTGTATTTACATAATATTTATGGGAAACCTAATGTAATAAGAACAGTTAATGGGTATTACATGTGACGCGAAGGGAGAATCAAAGAGGTGAATGGAAACTTCTTGTAAAAAAAAACAGAGGGAAAACGTAGATAGGCTAAGAATAAGGTGGGAGAATATAATTAACCATTTTTTGAGGGAGGTGAATTATGCAAGGAATAATTGAAAATAGAGGAGCGTGGGAATGCATGTAATGATTATATTTGCATTGGCATGATTTTCCATGTTCGATACTTCCAGTTAATTATTTATTACCATTATTATTGTTTATTACTATTATTATATACTATTATTATTTATTACTATTATTATTACTACACAAGTTAAAATCAATCTACATATTAAAAATAAAAGTAAGCCTGTTTAAAAAATAAACCATTGTACACCAGAGTTGATGAAATATCAGAGAATATATAAAACTAAATTAAATTACTTTTAACATCGTTTTCCCTTTCGCTTCTTTCTGCTCGTATAATGAATGTAAAGATGTTTGGTACACACAAACAAGCTAAAACTTTTTCTGTGAGTCGTATTCACGGAGGTAACTATATTTATTGAAACTTACTTTTTCTTCATCTTCTATATCAGGGGGGTAAGCATTTCTGCGTGTCCCAGTCCCATAAATACTACAAGTATCTATCAATCTTGTCGTTAGTCGTGATTAACTATTTCATCTTTGGCTTTATATAACAGCATCTATTTTGCTATAATATTTATTAGTTGCCGGTTTAAATGGTCCTTCATTTTGTTCTGTATTGAACTATTTTTAATCTATGTTAAATGTTTAATTACTGTCTTGTTTCATTATTTTCTTTTCCGCTAATTTATAACCTGCCTCTACTCTCAGAAATTTAATTTCAACAGATTGTATACTTAGGACGTCCTTACAAAGGAACTGTCAATTACTGCATGTCTAGATATTTCTCCCAGAGAAGAGTTGTCATGTACCAAGGCCGTGTCCAAAAAAATATCTGCCGTTTGTAACTGCAAGGCACGGAAATCGAAACCAGAATCTAGCAATGGCAACCCGCTCTGCGTAGCAGCTTCACTTAAAATGTAGTGGAATGAAGAACGGGCGACACGGATGGAAAGTAGTGTAAGTTCATCCAATCCATCAAGTGAGAGTTGTATTACTTCCTGTAGTTTAAATAATATATTTGACGCTGGATTGTAATGCAAAGCATTTATAAACAGTATATACTTTTTTTACGCGGGCTTGGTATATTACAATATATTTCTGGCAGAAATTTCAAGGAAGGTTTCGACATGCAATGATTGACAGTTAGTTGTTAGTTAGCGTCCAAGTTTCACTTCCGTACAATACTGCAAACACTGTGTAAAATTATAGCAGTGTGTCTCGGCGAGTTTTTCTTTTTAAAATTATTAAAATTGTGTCACATATTTTGAAATGCTGAAATTTTTGTTTCTAATTCAAAGTTAAAATTATGACTTATTGTATATCCTGAATTATTAAATACATGAATTTGCTGTATTAGCATATTACCGTGAACAATTTGTATCTAATTGGAAATAAAACCATCAATTTAGTTTTATTGATTGAAAGTTCATCTTGTACTTCCAAAGGCGCTACAACCCATAGGGGGCCTGGGCCTTCTTGAAACGAGACCTCCAATCTTCTGTATCCAGTGCTCTCTGTTGCCAGTTTCTACAGTTCAGGATTTGATGAACTCCATGAAACAGGCCTCACACGAACGTCTCATTGCGATTGCTTCGGAAGAGAGCTGGACACTGTACAACATGTCCTGTACGAATGCATCAAATATGAGGCCAGACGAAGAGACTTACGTGAGGCTGCGCTAAACGGAGATATGAACTGGCCGCCTCCTCTATGGTTATGGACAGAAATACAGTCATATCAAGCAGTGAGAAAGTTCATCGGATGGGTCCTTACTCAACGCCAAGAAGAGGGACATCCACAGACAAAGAAGAAGGGATTAGATGTAATCTAGCAATAAGTTAGTTGTACGTTAGTAAATTAAGTATTAGTTTTAAAACTTAGGTTAAACAACACCAAGTAAATATTACTAGATTAGGTAGTAGATTTAAGGCCGGTATTCTTGAAACCAACTCTCCTCTCCCCCACCTCACTCACTTTCGTAAGTTGAGTCTGACCACGAGAGTGAGAGATGGTTTTCTTGAAACCATCTCATCCGATCTTATCTCTATCTCAGGCGAGATGGAAAAATGCGTATGTTGGCAATGATTTTAAAAATGCATAGAGAAATAATCCATATGATATTGTGAAATATGGCGTCTTTTAAAAATCGTCTGCAATTTTATAGGTTATGGGAATGTGATTGTTTGCTTAAAATAAATTGAACTTATTACAAAAATGAGGAAGTAGAATCTGATTGAGGTTAAACATAAAATATATGTGTGTAACCAACACGTATTCATGGCAAAATTAGGATTTCCTACATATAGAAATGTCCAACAATGAAAGTAAAAAAGATATATTGCCCAGTTATCCCTTATAAAATTAGTTATCTGAATAGGCTTATATTATTGATAAATATAGTAAGAAAAGTATAAAAGGTCAAATTGTAACATTCCACAGCTTTTATATTTTATACATGTGTATTGTGATGGAGAAAAGCGTACGTTATATGTACGTTATGGGATATCAACAAACCAAATTAATATAATATACGTGATCTATTTTATATCAAATTAAAAAGAGTATTAGTGATCCATTTGAGATGGTCTATTTTATTTTATTATGTTATCTTTATGGATAATAGGTATACCTTTATGCATAACAGGTAATACTATAGGTCCTAATAATTATGTAGGCCTAACCTTAAAAGTCGAGATTGTAGCAAAATAATAATTTATTATTATGGTTTATAAAATCATTGATAGGTAACTATGTATTAATTTATTGTTGTAATTATTAATAGAAAAACATTATCAAAATTACACTATGAAGATAATATTTTAAGAACATGGTAGGAAATTACCATCACCACGTTATGTAAATACATCAAATAAATACAAAGTTATTAATCAATTTTTGATGGTGCATTTTATTTTCCTTAACCTAAAGGTTGTGATTATGGTAAAAATAAACATATGGTATAGGGCTCAACTGCACTTCTACTAGCGCTTGATTTTTCATTTATATTGTTGTAAACTCTTCTTCCGTATTAACTAACATTATTTAATGCTTTAAACTTTTTCAAACAATTTTTATAACATTATTAGACAATTTTGAAGTATTTATTTAAATATGCAAATCACAATATTATGACACTGTTAGACAATATTATGCTATTTTCTCCAATATGCTATTTTCTCTTAATATTGCAAATATTAGTAATTTAAATTTCACAGCGACAGATAGTAATCGAGGATCATAATCGATATGTGGTTAGATTGTGGGTTATCGCTGGCTATATAAAACCTGACATATGCGCACTGTTATTCTATTGGACTTTGAAAATATTCCACGCTAGTTTAAGTGCAGTATTTCCGTTTATAGAAACACTGTTAAGTAACTATGTATTAATTATTGCTGTAATTGACCACAAATCTTTAATCACCATGTTATGTAAATTATTAGTATTGTCTCTTCTCCTTATGGTCATTAATGCTTCTCCTGATACAAGACTATAGTCATAATTTATAAACTTTGATACTCTATCAGTGTTATTCTAAAATGTATATCAAAACAAAAAATGGGACATTATATGTATTATATATATGCCCACTTACTTTGCCCTACAGTCCTATAAGGGCATTTATATAAAGAACCATCTTTAAAATATGTGGTCATTGCATGAAACTTGATTTCAGTTTACTGTTTTACCTCATCCTCACGTCAACATGATTTTTTTCAAATATGTCCCCTTGAATAGCTGATTGATTTTACTACTTATATTGCAAGCTCTAGGGCTTTATGAAATATATAAGATAAATGGCACATTCACTAAAGCCCTCCACTGAACCTTTTCCTCAACGAACTTAATCCAGTAAAAATTTCTTCTACTGTCTATTCAATCTACATGATCAACCCATAACAAACTTATAAAACTTATAGCGACAAATGTATTTATTTTATTGAGAAAATACCGTTAGGAAGGTTTAGATGGGAGGATATTTGGATGAATCTTAGGGAACTGCATATTGGAAATAAACATCTGTTTTTGGTGGACATGAGTTTTGTATGTCATGACAAAAGAAACAGAAGTGAATTATAGTAATTGGACAATGCAGGAAAATGAAATTAAAGAACAGTCCATACTCATTTTATTGTGGAATTAATATGTATGACACCTGAAATAAATACAAAATATGTTTCATTTGAAAACATTACTTTTTATTATTATCAGCATTCATAATTACTCATAACAATTATATACAAGAATCAATATGGATTTACATACATGAACATTACACAGCTATCAATGTACATAAACACACAAATTTGTAACACTAATACCTTATATATTATTGTGAAACATTACTATTTACACATTTTTTAGAATATAATACCTCATCGTGTCCACCACTGTGGTCTCGAGGTAGCGTGCTGCCTTGTCATGGAGTGGGTCCAATTCCTGGTCGGGACAAGCTCCTGGGAGAGGTTTTTTTGGGGTTTTCCTCACCTGTAAGACAAATGTCAGGAAGCTTAGGGACCAACAGTCCCCAAATATCATCCGGTCATCATCATCATCCTTCACCGATGTGGAAAGAAAGCAACGGGAAGCTACCACACCTATAATTACCTAGCAAATCATAGCATGAAAATGCTATGATTGCAGTGAAATACCTACCCTTGGGCAGAATTACTATGGATGGATGGATCATAAGGCTTTTAAGTTTCCATACCCAACTTACGGAAAACAAGATAACAAAACAATAAAGCTTGCCAAGGATCTACCTACTTCATCAAATCTAAATTACTTTAATGAAATTTTATGATGGGAATTTACATTATCAGGCAAATAAATTAAGTAAGTCAAATTATTACATCTCACCTCATAAAACTGGGTGATTCTCACAGGACCGGTTTCTGAAGTTATTTCCTCTATCGTCAACCAGAACTCAGACTATAGAGTTAATGGAATCTTGGCTGATGATACAAGCAATAGCTTCAGAAACCAGTCCTGTGAAGATCACAGAGTTTTATGAGGTAACATGTAATAACTTATTTGACTCACTTTAATGGAATATAAATAATAAAAAAACCCATGGCTTGAAAGGCCTAGAAGGCTCTTGGCCTACTAGCTGGCTGTTGGACTCACTTCCACATGAGTTGATCACAGAGATAGAAGATCATTTACCCAGTGTAGGATTGGTCAGCATGTCAGGTCCCCCAGTCATTATAGCTGATTTTCTGAACTTGGAGCCGCTACTTATTGTAGCTACCGAAATGCCTCATGATGCTGAGTGAGCAATGGCCCAATACTGGCCAAAATCACAAGAAAAAATGTTTTCCCCCATGGAGACCCGAACCAGCGCAAGTCCGGTAACTCTCTGACAAAGCATCTTGCCTTAACCATTCAGCTATGGTGCAGGACATAAAACAAACAAACTGAATTAAATAAACATGTTCACAATTGGCTATACCAGAAATGTGAATAAATGTGCACGCATTTTAACTTATGTTATCCAATAAATGATAGTGTTAGTGACTTAAAGGACAATTACAAAGTTTATAGCTGATATGTCACATGGAATAGGGCCCTATTTAAATTACATATTAGAACAAATAAAATTTAAGATTAGACAAAATGATATAGTGTTCCAGATGCACCAACAATTTAGACGAGGAAATCTGCATTTTTAACACATAATTGTCTATATACACAACACAAATATGTTCACCGCCTTACAGCAGAGGAAGTATAGAAGACAAAAAAAATGCACAATACATGATAGTGTAGTGAAAAGAAAGTGTTCATATAATTTTGTCCAATCACAATCCTAAAATTACAAGTAAAAATACAATGGGAAGTAAGTAACTCTATTAGGTCCTTCTTAATAACAAATAAAGTAAATCCGGAGTTATTCTACCTCATAACTTGTTGTGTTCTATTTGAACTAGTGTCTGTATATAAAGTATACCATCGTCAGCTTTTCCAGAATGTTGAAATTAACATTGTCGTTCCCTCGATGTCCAGAGCTGACAACTTAAATTTCAACAGTCTGGAAAAGCTGACGATGGTATACGTGAAATATCAAAACTACTTCAAATAGAACACCAGTTATGAGGAAGGATGACTCGGTATTCACCTTACTTATTATTAAAAGTGGACATCTATTAGAGCCCTTCTGGCTGTCAATCCATTTGGCAAATCATAAACATCATTCACAACTGGAATAGCATTATTGGTGGCAGATCCTCTATTTCGGCATCGTTTGCCCTCCTTGCTATATGTGTAACACAGTTGTTGCAACTATAACAGTCGTCGTCGTTTCAAGTTTGAGTTATAATTGAAATCAGCTCGTGTTTGTGGGTTGAGGAGAGGTGTCATTAAAATATGATGGCACGCATACCCACTGTCTTCCAGGAGAATGCCAGACACTTCTCCTTCTTCAAATTGGCCACAGATCATGCTACTTTTGAACATACGACTGTCGTGTGCAGATCCTGGCCAGCCTGTAACGATGTTTATGAATTCCATAGTGAAGTTCACAATGGCCTGAAAATTAAAAAAAATCCAAGATATAAAAAGCAACTCTCAATGCAATAAATAAATAAATATATATATTAATTAAATAAAAGTAAAGCTTAGTTTTATTCGATTTTCATATTTATTAAAATATAATTCAGTGACAGCTGTTTCGGTACACTGTACCTTCTTCAGACATGTACCGAAACAGCTGTCACTGAATTATATCTTAATAAATATGAAAATTGAATGAAACTAAGTTTTATTTTTATTTAATTAATTAATATGGATTTTCATCAAGTAAACACCAACTCAATTGATTATATATATATCATATTCAAAATTCTTACTATAAACTATGCCGTTCCTAACGAAAAACTATTCATTTTTTATTCATAGCCATTACAAGCACTTCAGTTTTGTCATTGCGTTAAAATTGTGATGGTTTCGTCAATTGTTTTATTGGAAGTAAATTTGGCTCAACTGCACTTTTACTAGCGCTTGAGTTTTCAGTTATATTATTGTAAACTATAGCACTTATTTTGTATTTCCTAATATTTTAAACTTTTTCAAACAATTTTTATAACATTATTAGACAGTTTCGAAGTATTTATTTAAATATGCAAATCACAATTTTATGACACTGTTAGAAATATTGTGATGCTAACTGCTATTTTCTCCACAGAGTATATTACTTAGTCTATGATTTTTCTATTGCTGTTTTGGGTTATCGCTGGTTGGATCAGCATTAGGGAGCGATAAGTAAGTGTACACCCATTTTTAATAAACGTTTGGTAATTTTAATATTATTAATATATCTTTTTAACATAGATTTGGGGGATTTATTGCAAATATTGGTCATTTAAATTTCATAGCGGTGGATTGTAATCGAGGATGATAATCAATATGGTTCGATTGTGGGTTATTGGTGGCTCTCAAATTCTGGCGCATGCACACTGTTATTCTATAGGACTTTGAAAATATTTCATGCTAGTTTAAGTGCAGTTTTTCCGTAAATTTACTTGTACCTTAATAAAGAAAGAAAAAATAATGCTTGAATTGTGACTTGAACCCTGGATCTCTGATTCTGTACATTAGTACAATACCAATTACACCATCCGAGCACCGATAAGAATGTCAACATTTCTTTCTACTTATACAATTCTCGTTCGTCCGAAGACCATCAATACCAACATGCCAATTGGAATCTTTTATTCAGAAGTACTTTTATTGAGAATTTATACATTACTTTTGAACGGTAAAGCTTCATACTTTGAAGTTTTTATTAAATTAACACTTTCCAACCTAGATTAATTAAGGAAGAAAAATTAAGGTTTGGAAAGTGTAAATTTAATAAAAACATGAAAAAAATTAAAATATGGTTATATTTTATTTGTTATTTATGCAAAAATCTATGTTATGTTATGGGATAAATGGTATGAGGTAGTAATCTAGAACAATATTAACACAATAAATTTTCAAAATGTTTCTCACTGATATTGGTCTACAAAATCTCCTACTTGGCACAAATTATTTAGGTAAAAAGCATCATAAATCAAGTATTCACCTAAAATGGTTCACAGATGCTGCTTGGAGTTCTGCTTTTATGTGCTATATATTTAAGACAGTGCACTAATGGCTTTATTTCAATTTTCTTACAATACTGATCAAGGCAACTGAAGCCATGGATCACATGTCGTAGATTTACGACACGTAGAAGAACCTGAACTCTAAAAATAAAGCTTCTAAAAAAAATTAGTTGGATCTTTCATTATCAGTTTTGAATTACAACTCTAATGATGTCAATTAAAGAGCATAAGGGCCTTCTAGGCCTGTTGCGCTTGGAGAGAGGGAGTGAAATAAAATAATAATAATAATAATAACACACAAAATACTTGCTTAACTAGTTTTTGTACATACCTGACAGTTGAAGGAGAATACGCCCAAGCTATTTCTGAAGATTTCGGGATATTCTCCTCCAGGATTCCTTATTTTTATATGTGTGCCATCGATGAATCCAACTACACCACGGAAACAAGCAATTCTATGAAATTCATAATGGAGATGACGAACCTCATCTCCATTAGGGAATGTTATAAATTGTAGTTTCAATTCTGCAATAGAGGTGGATACTTTTCTGATGACAGGTGACACAGTACTTTGGCTGATGCCAGGGAGGTCTGCCACTACAAGCTGCATACTTCCTGTGATTAGAATTAATAAACAAATTGAATAAATTCACAATTGGTATGACACAATATTTATGCCATAATAAATTTAATATTTGTCTGGCCACACCTTGATTAAGTATTTGTTCCTGAATCGAGGAATTTAGCATAAAATTAAATTAAGCATTATCAGATAATCTTTCATGTGCATAATTTAAAGAGTGAAGCAAATTATGGGTAAACTTTAGTATTTGACTCTCATCTATTCAATGAATAAGTTCTACAGAATCGCACTGCACATGCGCGAATGTTTAATGTAACCTTCACCAGGTGGCAGGATATAAATGTGAAATCGAAATAACTAACCTTCTTAATAAATTCCCAAACAGTTTATGAGAAACTGACATACACCCATTACACTCTTCCTAACCTAACAAAATAAATTGCTTGCATATTAATCAATAAACTAATCATGCATATACTAACTTGTCCCAACAAAAACACACGAAATGAAGTTAATTTCTTTAAATTAAATAATAATAATGTTAAGTATTAAAAAATAATAGAAATATTGTTTTATTAATTTCTACTACAGTAGTTTGAATGAAGATGTTTCATTATTTGCATTTTCCCTATATTATATATATATACATACACATATATATCGTACTATTGAATTACTAATTATTATCCAATTTTGTTCGTTATGTGACCGGAGTTAATAAAAATTTCACTTTTTTGCGTGTAATATACAAACAAAAAAACGATCATGTTAATGATTATACACGAGAGTGATATTTTATTTCTCTACATGAATTATTTGTAATCGGTTTATATAGTATTTCCATACACGTTTGTAATAAACAACACTAGATTTTAAGAAGTCTCACGATGCATATTGAAAAAGTTAAAATATAATGAATCATACAGCATATATTACATGACTTACCTGTATATCGGGGAATATCCTGAAAGTACAGGCGGCGACGGCGATTCGCTTGATCCCGTAGATTTTGTTCAATTTCCACATCTTCTATTAACTTCTGTGCCTCCAAACCCAAAAGATTATTCACTTTTGGAACTCCGCCATTTCTACTGTGGACCAGAACAAAGCGAAAGACAGGTATACTGCCGACTTATGAATTTGACATTTAAAAGTGAGTAAGGCGTGGCCAAAACGAGAGTTTTGAGCGAGAGTTGGTTTCAAGAATACTCTCGACGTCATAGGAAGGCGGAGCCACTCACATGTCACTCAATTCGAGAGGAGAGTTGGTTTCAAGAATACCGGCCTTAGACTTACGTCAGGGATTAATATGTAAACATAACTGTATATAAGTAGTATTAAGAACAAATACCCGAAACTTGTATCCAGAAAATTAACGAAATAAAAACAGCAGAGAGTAATTAGGGACAAGAGCAGACCTAGGGATATGGGCATTAAGCCCTAGCAAAACGCAGGGGAATGGTGGTGTGGCTCTTAATAAAAAAAAATCAGAATTTGATAACAACCTTGCTTCGCCCATATTTTATGTTTTTCCACTAGCCGTTCCCCAAACATCTACTCCGTCATCCCTTTCTTAGGTACGCCTATACATTTTTTATCCATCCTTTGAACGTGTCCAACCCATGACTTTTTTTTAATTTCAAAAAATTGACATCAGGTTCCTTAAAATTTCATAGATTTCCTTTTTATACTTCATTCTCCATCTTCCATTCTCTCTTCCTGGTCCATATACATATATATATATATGCTTCTCAAAATATTTATTTCAAAAGTGTTAATTAAATTCTCAGATCTATTTGTCATAGTCCAGGTTTCACTTCCATATACTATTATTGGACGTATGCAGGTTTCATGTAGTCTTATTTTAACTTTCTTAAAGATACTTTTGGCTTTGTTTAATAACGGATTGAAAATTGTAAGTTACAACTATACCTTTTATTATGTTACCTAATTATAAAATGCTTTTAGTAAATGTTTTGTGTTCCAGATATTAGGCCTGGTCATCACCATATAAAAGAGTTTGAAACATTAAATATTTTAATTTAAATCATACATTGTTATCTGCCTTCGATGTCCTAATTAGGCTATATAGTACATATAAAAGTTAAAAATCAAAACTTACTATGAAATAAATAGTAGATTTTGATGTTATTCGAGGAAAGTTTATGGATAATTTTTATCAGTGATACATTCACATCCCATTCAATTCATCTGAAAAAAGTACAGCTGTGGTGAGTTTTTGTTTCCCTCGTTGCACTCTTCTAATATTATTCAGATGATGGTAGTGTTTGGGTTATAAATGCATAGGGCTCTACAGTATATTCATAATTATAGTTGATCAACAATAATGTGTAACATCGATATTTTTATTATTATTTTAATTAAGAATATTTCACAATACAGTGTTTCTCCTTCTACTCAAAGTGATTTGTGGCCAGAGGTTCCTGTCTAGAGCATCTTCTTCCCTCAGATCTCTAGCTTCCATACTTCTCCTCACTCCATCCATCCAACATTCTCTAGGTCTGCCTCTTCCACTTCTTCCATTAGCTTTTCAATTAAGGATCTTCTTTGGTATTATCTCTTCTTCCATTCTTATGAGGAGTCCATACTACACTGCTCAAAAAAATTAGGGGATATTTTAGAATAACCTAACAATACTACGTTTTTAGGAACAGTATTAGATGCAATCACTTTCTATTACTCCAAAAGAATTTAAACAAGAGTTTGAAGTCATTACGTAACCTCTGTACCACACCAGATGTCAAAGAGATCCTGATTAGGAGTATGGCAAACAAACAAAGCAACATTAACATGGGTGAAAATGTTTCTTTAGTATGGTGTATGGTCTCCTCGAACGGCCAGCACAGCCTCACATCTGTGTGGCATTGATGCAATGAGGTTAGCAATGAGTTCTTGGGGGATACTTGGCCACTCTTCCATAAGAGCAATGTGCAGCTCTGGAACAGTTGATGGAGGTGCTGGTCTGCCTGCAATGGGTCTGCCTAATGCATCCCACACATGCTCAATCGGATTTAAGTCCGGGGAGGAAGCTGGCCATTGCATACGCTCGATACCCTCCACTTCCAGCTTGTCGTCCACCAAGCCAGCTCTGTGGGGTCGTGCATTATCGTCCATAAAAAGAAAAGAATCACCTATGGCACCAGCATAAGGCACGACGAAAGGTCGGAGAATCTCATCTCTATACCTTACCGCAGTCAAAGTACCACCTTGGATGACGTAGAGGTCCGTACGTCCACCACTACTGACTCCTGTCCACACCATCAATCCACCGCCACCATATGGGGATCTTTCACGTACAAAAGCTGGATTGTTTCGTGTCCCTTTTTCCCTCCAGATGAATACACGCCGACTATCACATTCCACGTTGAATCGCGACTCATCAGAAAAAAGAACTGATCTCCATTCGGCATGCCTCCACCCACGATGTTCCTCCGCCCAGTTTCTGCGATCTCTACGGGTGTTGTGGAGTTAACCTGGTACACACCATGGGCCTACGGGCATAGAGACCACTTCCATGCAGTCGATTACGGACAGTTTGAGTTGGCACCCTGCGTCCTGTTGCTGTTTGAGGTGTATTTCGCAGTTGAGTTGCATTTTGCTGTCTATTCCGACGGGCTGTTAACAAGAGGTAACGGTCGTCCCTTGCTGTTGTTGCCCGTGGTCGACGTTGTCCGGCTCTTCTGTGAACAGTATCTATTCTTTGAAAACGATTTCAAAGTCTGGAAATCTCGCTTTGAGACACCCCAATGGCTTGTGCCACCTCTTGTTGTGTCTGTCCAGCTTCCATCTTTCCTATGGCCCTCCAAGCCATTGGTTCAGGTAAATCACGTTGTCGAGGCATTACTGTCCCTAAGGCAAGTCGTTCACTAATTGAAAACTGGACTGGATTTAAAAACAGCAACAAAACACTCACCCCCACACCACACTTTCACATCAACAGTACAGACACTGCCCTCTGGTGTGGTACCGAGGTTACGTAAAAACTTCAAACTCTTGTTTACATTATCTTGGAGTAATAGAAAGTGATTGCATCTAATACTATTCCAAAAAAACATAGTCTTAATAGGTTATTCTACAATATCCCCTAATTTTTTTGAGCAGTGGTATTTCCAAAGTTTTTCTTCTATGTTTTCTAATATGTTTTCAACTTGAATAATTTCCCTTATTGTGGTATTTCTGACCTTATCCTTCCTTGAAATTCTTGTCGATCGCCTCCAAAAATCCATTTATACAGTTTACAGCTTATTGGCTTGTTTTCTACTTACTGTCCAGGTTTCGGAACCATATAATAAAATGCTTTGTAACAGAACTTGAAATATAGTTTTCTTCGTTGTGTATATTTGTATTCCAAAGCAATAAGTTCAACTTACCAATGTTTCTCCTTCCATACGTTATTCTTCTTTAAATTTCTTTAAAACGTTTTTATCTAAAATATATCCTAACTATTTAAAATTTTTAACAATACGTATTCTTCCTGAATTACATTTTAGCTCATCTGTTGTATCCAATGAAAGATATTCTGTTTTATTATAATTTATCTGTTATCCCCATTTTTTATCCTATCTCTAATTTCCTTAAAATGAAAGATACATCATCTGGATCTTGAGAAATCACCACCTTATCATCTGCGAATAGTAAATGGTGGAGGTAATAATTATCTTATATTTTAATTCCCATATATTTGCAGTGTCGTGACCAGTGTCTTTGTACAATTATCAAATATCATTATTATTATTATTATTATTATTATTATTAGAATATTAATAAATGTTATGTTATAATTTTTCTCTTCAAATATGATTAATAAATGTGTTTATTTAATACTCAAAACATTTATTTAATGGCCATTAGCCTTCTAACATGCAAATATAAATAATTTGTGTGTCGTCTATATCCATACATCACCAAGCACAGGGGTACTCCCTTGCGGGAATTACTTATATTAAATTTATTTACGCTTATTTCCGTACTGATGTCAGCGAGTGATAAGTGGTTAGCCAGTCATGTCAACGAGATATCTGGTAGACAACTGAGATACCACTTAGATGGAATAGGGCGATTAAATTTTGCTCAGATGATTTAATTTGGGATTGAGGTTATTTCACGAGCCCGAATATCCAGAGACTCGCCCACGGTTTAAAGTCCCCTCCAGAAGACTAATATAAGTACCTTAAACATTTAAATTGTACATGGCAGACAATCGTTAGCATTTAAAGTAATGAAACAATTAAATACAATAGAAAAATATACTGCAAAACTAAATACCATCGATCTGAAGACATGGGAGAATCACTACAGAGAATTATGGTGTAACGAAGAAGAATTAGTTATAGAACGCCCTTCTGAAAGTGAAAATAAATCAGAAATAGACAGAATTACTCTACGCGAAATGAGAGAGGCATTGAAAGAAATCAAAAATAGAAAAGCACCAGGTATAGATGGTATAAACAATGAACTGATAAAGTATGCAGGTTTATTTGCAGAAATAAGATTATTAAACTTAATAAACGAATGTTGGAAGACATGTAAAATACCTGAAAATTGGAAGATAGATGAAGTCATATCCCTCTTCAAAAAAGGAAATAGATTAGATAGTAAAACTTATAGAGGTATCAGTTTATTGAACTCCACTTATAAATTATATGCAAAAATAATAAATAATAGATTGAAGAAGATATCTGACATACTCTTAGAAGAAGAACAAGCAGGTTCAGAAAAGGAAGATCCTGTAGTGATAATGTGTTTATTATAAAGAGACTAATTGAAAAGAGAAGAGAATTTAACCTACCAACATACTTGTTGTTCATTGATTTTGAAAAGGCCTTTGACAGAGTAAATAGATCTATACTATGGGAAGTAATGATGGAACGAGGATATCCACACCATCTAATAAAATCAGTCCAAGGCTTATATGAAGAAACTAAAGTTGTGATAAAAACTGATGGAAAAAGGTCAGAAGAAATTTTAATAAATCAAGGAGTTAGACAAGGGTGTAGTCTATCACCCACTCTTTTTAATATATATATATATATATATATCGACGACATTATGAAATAATGGAAAATTTTAATGGACAATGGCCTTAGATTGAACAATAACTCAAGTATTAATAACTTACTTTTCGTCGATGATTTGGTCTTACTACATCATGATGAAGATCAGTTACGATTGGCTGCTTACAAACTAAATGCAATATGTAGCGATTATAATTTTAAAATTTCAGTAAGTAAAACAAAAGTAATGGCATTTTGTGGAAGAAATACTCTGCGTGCAAAAATAGTAATTACAGACGAAATTATTGAACAAGTATCCCACTTTAAATATTTAGGATGTGACATCAGCTATGGGTATGATAAAGATATTGAACACAAAACACATCAGTTTCAAGCTATTTGTGGTACAATAAATAGAACATTGAATAATAAAGCTCATAAACAAACAAAATTAAAATTTTATAAAACAATGGCTGTCCCTGTCCTTTTGTATGGGAGTGAATCTAGGATTACCACTACCAAACAAGAAAGTAAAATCCAAGCAGCCGAGATGAAATTTTTAAGAAGGGTAAAAGGCTGCACTAGAATGGACCAGATAAGAAACGAGGATATCCGTGAAGAACTGCAGATCTACTCCATAAAAGATAAGATATTTAACAACAAGATACAGTGGAAAGAACATGTAGAAAGAATGGAAGAAAGAAGATTACCAAATAAAATCTTCCATTATTTTCCAAGAGGAAGAAGAGATGTCGGACGTCCTCGGAAGAGAGGGTCTTAGATCTATTAGTGAAGACGGAACAGGCAACTCTTGCCTAAACCAGGAAGTGAAGAAGAAGAAGAAGAAGATTATAAAATGTGATACCAGTCCACCATTTAACATTCTACATGGCATTCACTATACTCACGTGGGAGATATAAGCGACGGAAATGAGTTGGTGAACTATAAAAACTACCATTGCTTCTTTTGTTGGATGAATACGTAGTTTTGATACATATGTTAGTAGAGAGGTTCACCTTTTATTTCCACTAACCGTTCGAAATTCTTCTACCATGCTTTTTTAAAATTATTTATTTATAATCTTTTATGGTTTTAAAGACAATTTTGAGAAATTGGAAATCCCTCAAAAAGAAGAAATTCACAAAAATGAGATACGATTTCTAAAATGTGTAATTGATATGGATCAAGTTAGAATTTGTATTATTCTACTGCGTATATTGTTATATGATGTCAATTTTACAGGTTGTGAGTGGCAAAGCATTGCCACCTTAAAAAAAAAATAAAACATCTACCGGGGATCTCTGTCGTCCTCAGTAAGATCTCGAGTTAGCCCTGACATTGAGCTGATCATTAACCCAGGGAGGCTCTCCATGTCCTTGTGTGGTCAAAAAAGTGTGCGATCCATGACAATTTTGAGAAATTGGAAATCCCTCAAAAAGAAGAAATTCACAAAAATGAGATACGATTTCTAAAATGTGTAATTGATATGGATCAAGTTAGAATTTGTATTATTCTACTGCGTATATTGTTATATGATGTCAATTTTACAGGTTGTGAGTGGCAAAGCATTGCCACCTTAAAAAAAAAATAAAACATCTACCGGGGATCTCTGTCGTCCTCAGTAAGATCTCGAGTTAGCCCTGACATTGAGCTGATCATTAACCCAGGGAGGCTCTCCATCTCCTTGTGTGGTCAAAAAAGTGTGCGATCCATGACAATTTTGAGAAATTGGAAATCCCTCAAAAAGAAGAAATTCACAAAAATGAGATACGATTTCTAAAATGTGTAATTGATATGGATCAAGTTAGAATTTGTATTATTCTACTGCGTATATTGTTATATGATGTCAATTTTACAGGTTGTGAGTGGCAAAGCATTGCCACCTTAAAAAAAAATAAAACATCTACCGGGGATCTCTGTCGTCCTCAGTAAGATCTCGAGTTAGCCCTGACATTGAGCTGATCATTAACCCAGGGAGGCTCTCCATGTCCTTGTGTGGTCAAAAAAGTGTGCGATCCATGTTTTAAATCCTCTCCCTGCAGTATGTGTGTCTGTAAGATTAGAATGGCATAGGAATTATAAAATAACCTAAATGAAGAGTTTAAACTAAGGTATGAAGAGATTACTATTATTATTATTATTATTATTATTATTATTATTAATATTATTATTATTATTATTATTTTTATTTTTACTAAACTTATTAAACTTACTATTCTTAAAATTAGATAATATACAGAATCCCCAATTCGCTGAAACTGAAATTCTTTGATGACCACAAACTCTTGTCCGAGATGCTATGTTTTTAGAAAAATGATGTAAAATAAACTACATAAAGTATGTATACTACAAAGTGTGCTCTATGCACTTTAATTCGCTATAGACATTGTCATACTGTAGAGAGGAAGAGCTTTCTCCAACAATTAAATTAGTGTTAACGAACTCACTGCACTCGCTCAAGTAAATATAATTGCGAGAGTGTTTTAAGCACAGTGTAAAATAATGTGTTGTTTTTGCGCTACTACTGACATAACGTCTCTGTGTTAAAATTGTCGTACGACAAAAACAATGTTGCTTTTTGAACAAGGAACATAGGATTACTTATTCCACTAGTGGGAAGCACTTCTGTCACTTTTATTTTAGAATACTATGAAAATTTTATTATCAAGTACTTCTTAATGAGGCGGCTCTTTGACTTAAGTTATTAGTAATCTGCCCCCCACCTCTGTATCCCAGTTGTATTTCCATCGCTCCATGTGGGTTCTTGGTCCATGAATCACAGCCAGGTCAGGTTTTTCTCCGGATTTCTCCCCTGTCTAAAACTTAATTCCTCCTCTTCTCCACAGTTATGCCATCGATTTATACTAAATGACAGGTGTCTACGGACCGGAACAATAACCCAGCCCTTCCTTTCGCTCGACCTTCATTTAAAATGCCGGCGCGTCATTGGTTGCGTTACACGTGTCTGGTGGGAATTCCACGTCAGCATGATTCACGATAGGCTATTGCAACACAAGTTCTTGTTTTATTTGTCAGTATCAGTTCAGTGCTCAAGTATTGATGAAGCGTTTTCTTCAGTAAAATTAAATAAGTAATACTTATTGAGCCTACGATAGTGAATGCGCTATTTTTAGCAGGCCTGTGCAAGTGTATTTTAATAAGTGCAGTGTCCCTTTCTGAAAAGATGTCTGATAATCCTATGCCAGGTCATTTAGGATTGTCTCCTGTGAAGAAACATAAACAGGGGAAAGGATTTCGCATGGGAGAAAAACAGACACATTATAAATGTTTATAAACTTTTATTCAAAGAGAATCCTCACACGGCGATATAGTATCTAACGTTTCGTAAAAAGCAGTGCTCATAAAATTGTAAAGGAATATCGAAGTACGGGCACGGTAAAATCTCCGAAAAATAATAAACCCAAACAAAAGATAACAATAAAGTCAAATGACGACTTTACAAAATCTGCAATTAGAAAAAAGATACATTTCTTCTATTCGCTAAACGAAATACCGACATTGGACAAAATTATATCTGCGGTCAGCGCAGACAGTGGCCTCCCGATTTATAGTAGAACCACATTACATAGTATTCTTAAAGAAATTGGTTTCAGATTTGGAAAACGAAAGAAGTAGTTATTTACTGGACCGAGACGATATAGTCCTATGTCGTCGCATATATCTTCGTGATATTAGGCGATATCGTGCTCAGGTAAATGCATACATTTCCTTGATGAAACTTGGTCAATGAAGGAATTACTACATCGAAAGTATGGTAAGATCCAACTATAACTCCAAAGGATGCTTTTTTTAGAGACTTGACTATTGGATTGAAAAATCCATTCGGGAAAGAAACGGCTCATCGTGGTACACATCGAGAGTGAGAAAGGATTTGTCGATAATGGTTTGTGGATTTTTTAATCATGAGAGAGTACCACGAGGAAATGACAGGGGATGCCTTTCACGACTGTTTCGTGAAACTACTGCCACATCTTGAACAGGGCAGCATTATAGTGCTTGACAATGCCTCTTACCACTCCGTGAAGAAAGAGAAATTGCCTACACAAGCATGGAGGAAACGCGAAATCAGTCAGTGGTTACAAA
The DNA here is from genome assembly GCA_030220185.1 of Diploptera punctata. Taxonomy (NCBI): domain Eukaryota; kingdom Metazoa; phylum Arthropoda; class Insecta; order Blattodea; family Blaberidae; genus Diploptera; species Diploptera punctata. The sequence continues at coordinate 1,082,520 of JASPKZ010009791.1, forward strand.
ATAAATACATTCCACTGGAAAGCGACAATTTGTTGACAAAAGAGCTGCTGTACTTTGTTGCACAACATAGACGTACTTATGATAAGCACGTCGCGTCGTGGATGAAATGGCTAAAGATGATAATATGACCGTTCTGCGTCTACCGCCTTATCACTGCGAACTCAATCCCATTGAGTATGTGTCCGCACAGGTGAAAGTTTATGTAGCTGCAAATAACGCGTCGTTTAAACTGAGCTACGTTAAGAGTCTTCCACGAAACAGGGGGCACGTTACATCAGAGAAATGGGCACAATGTGTTCACGTGATCGAGGTAGAAGGACCTCGACTATGGGACCTGGACGACCGATTCGAAGAGGTAGAAGCGCTCATAATTACCGATGGCATCGACATCACTTCAGAAAGCGAATCATCATAGATCGTCAAAGATAAAGATACGTTTCACATTATTATTATTGTTATTGTTATTATTATTGTCATTATTATTGTTATTATTATTGTTATTATTATTATTATTATTATTGTTATTATTATTATTATTATTAATTTCATTATTATTATCAGTATTGTACTTCATTGTTAAACAAATATGGTCAGAACCATAATTGCGTGACAATGTACTCGTAAGGTTTAACCACTTGTGAAGCGCGCTATTTCGCCGTTACAGCCATTGTTTATATTCTTCTCCGTAGATATTTGAAACGGACTATAGTTTCATTTAATTTAATCTCCTCCCTGTGAATTATCACCTTGTCGTGGTAGGGAAATATCCTCACAAAAATAAAAAACAATGGCCTTCAAGGGTGCTCATCCAGTTCGGACAAGGATATTAGAAAATAAACCAATAGAACAAGTAGTAACATATAACTTCCTAGGTTGCGAAATATCATACACGGCAGAAACAGATATAAATATACTTTTTTTTGTTGAATCTGAGATTTTTCCTCAAATCGAAAACATTATATGACAGGTACACTAAAAAGAACTTTGAAAAATAAAGCCAGGGAAGACTCTATAATGAAATTGTACAAGACAATGGCAGTGCCTATTATTACTTGTGGATCCGAAACATGAACAGTGACAACACAACAATCTGCCAGGATACAAGCTGCTGAAATGAGATATTAATTTAATCTACTCTTGTGAGAGTGCAACAGACCTGGTCAGCTAGTTTCTATGTTCAACATATAACTTCAATAACAGGGTGTTTCATCTCATCAAATCCCTCTACCTGACATTATGCCGGACACGAGATATAACTTATTTTTACTTTACTTTTAAATAAATAAATTTACTTAGATTTACAAAAAAAAACTTGTATAGAACTATTAGAAGGTGAAAACAATCATCACATCTACAAGAACTATTCTTCCTAAGACCCATAAAAGAATATTAGTCTAAACATTAGTGACGCCGTATTTAGACTATTGCGACGTTCTATTCTCCGATATTAGCAACGGACTGTCAGACAAGCTGCACTGTGTTCATAATATGTGATTCAGTTTCATATTTAATGCTCGAAACTATCGCCACATTATTCTCCATACTTGGATTTAGTTATACAAAATATAGGCTACTTTGTTTTCTGCTATTATTATTTTCTTAATATTTCTTCCGACACTGTCCTTTATTACTACCCAACATGTTTATTTTGTTACATTATCAAATATATACGTCACAATGGAAGGAATGTGGGTCTTAATAGATTACTGCATTTAGAATGAAATAAATAAGTTCAATGAGAGAGTTTTCAGACATTAATCTTGTTGATATAAAATTTGCACACCCTTTACACGTTCCTGTGTTGACCTGGAAGATGTGTATCTTTCCTTCCACATGCCACAAGGGGCGGGCTGGACAGGAAGGAGATTACAAAACTTTGTTGTAGGTGGGTGAACCTGAAGTCCAACACCGATAGCACTTTGCTGGCTTTCATATGGCCAAAGCAGGGAAACCACAAGAATGAAGTTGATATTCCCATCCGTGCTTTAACGTGTTTGTAGCATATTATTGCGAAATCTCCATGAGGCTATCCCGAACCATAAGAATTCCGATATAATACCTATTCATGCAAAAATGTTAACCATTTTTGTGCCATAATTAATAAAATTTGAAGAATATGATATGAAGTATTCATACTATTTATTAGTAATAAATAGCATTCATATTATTTGTTATTAATAAAATGTGGAACGTTCTGAAATACTAAATAATTGTATTAACCACTAAACCGAAATCATTATTACACTCTCTTGCCAGTCTGGAATAATCCAATACGAGTGCACGTGACTCTGAACTAAATATAGAGTGTAAGTAACATGCATTCGGAGTTTTTAGTATATATTTATTCTGGAATATATGATTAAAGGCCTAAACTTTACAACATATGACAAGAGTTTTTAAATTAGTTCATAAACTACTGATAAATTTTATTCTTAGGGTCTCATTTTTCTAATGATTTCCCACCATTTACAATGATTTGTACATGTTTTCTAACCATTATTTGAATTTTTCACGATATTGAACTACATAAAGACGTGGCAGCCATATTGATTTTAACGATATTATGTGTTCCAGTGCAACCACCAAAGAGTCTGTACTAATTAACGTACACTAAGTAAAATCAGCGTGCATTCTTTCACAGGTTAGTTAGAGTACTTAAATTGCGATATGTTAGCTTTTAGGTTGGTCTTTCGCAGGTTAGAGTACGTACTTAAATTGCGTTAGGTTAACTTTTATGTTTTGTTGGCAATGCGAGTTCAAATATCGTGTATATATTGACTGGATCCCGTGATTTCACAGTGTAAACCTTTTCGGGTCTGTTGGCGCTTGCGCATAGTGTATTTTGGAAGATAGAAAAAAAAAATATTGTCACATGTTTTAAAGTGTCATGTCAATGGGTCAAATTTACTGTTTCTCGGAAAATAATATGCTTATATTGAAGTTCATTGGTAATTCGGCTGCGATGGGCTAGTGGTTATGTTCCTTACCTCTAGTTCCGAGGGACACGGGTTCAAACCCAGCCCGTTGTTGATGGATTTTTAGGATGAAAACATCCAAAGAACAAATCCTACTGCAGAGACTTTAAGCTGAGAGTTCCAAACTGAAGATTTTCTGGCTCGTAAGAGAACCACAAGCCAGATTAAAAAGACCTTTGTGTAAACTTTTCCGACCGCTTCCCATCCAGTAATACCTTACAGTCCAGCCACTCAGTCTCCGGCCCTCACGTTTTCACGAAGTGTTGCCAATATCGATATTCAGTGGAGGAGCCGCTTATGTACCATGCGGCTTATAGAAATACAGCCGACAACATCGTAGCAAATTCAAACCTCACTATCGGCGTCAAGAGCAGTGATTGGTTTTAGCAGACTTCCACTCTCACGTCAACTATTTCCTTATTAGCATTAGAGGTCTAATATCTCTCTTTACTCCTCGTACAACCTAAATGTCAAAGCTGAAGACTCAGCGACTGGACTTTAGTTACCCTTATATGTCTCATCGGAGCACTAGGCCGACCACCTATCACTCGCTGAGAACTATGGGTTAATGAGCTTGGTCAATAAGTAACCATTAGGCATCACCCTAATCCCGGAACAAGGAAGGAAGGGTTTACGAAGAAGTAGTTTAGCTGCTAATTAAGCATTAGGTATACAGTCCATATGGAAAAGAAAAAAGAAGATTAAAAATATGGAATCAAGAAATTGAGGACTTGATTATAGAAAAATAACAAGCTTATAGAATATAGCCTATACATATTGAAAACAAGGTAAAATCTACTGTAAACAAAACAGAGAGAGAGAGAGAGAGAGAGAGAGAGAGAGAGAGAGAGAGAGAGAGAGAGAGAGAGTGGTATAGATATATAAGCAACGTTGAGAATGTTGTACTGCCTTTTAAAAAATGATGGCGCAACTCTTGATAAAAAGTTAAGAGTTTTGAAGAGTAGTCGTTCACACCAGTATGTTACGAATGCTGTCTACTTGAGTTAAAATCGGTTCATTAAGTATTCGTATCGTTCGCTTCTGTGGAGCAGTCGTTGAGATGCCCTCTTGCGAAGACGCGGGCCCAGGTTCGATTATAATTTCGATGTAAAGTAAGTCCTGGACTATTTCATCGACAGACTGGCTCTACCAGGTTCAATTGTGGTCTAGTACAGGGAACATTTGTTTATCATGCATGAGGTCGCTTGTTCGATCCCGCTGTCATGTTTCTCTCTCTATATCTCTCTCCTCTCTCTCCTCTCTCTTCTCTCTCTCCTCCTTATTTCTATTCATTATGTTTATTTTCTTTTATTTTTTTTGTTTTGTTTTATTTACAGCATTTACCTCAATACTTATTTACGCAAAATTATTACCCTTGCACGACACACAACAAAATAAAACGTAATTTAGTTATTCTAATTGAGGTGCACTTGTAAAACAAGTAGCTGATCTGTGATCGTGCGCAGAGGCTTCGTTCTGGGACTTAATATTTACCTGTACCCCCATCAATTCTTTCAAAGGCTGTACATGGACGACAGGATTTTGCATATAAAATATCAAGAAATTTAAATAAAACAGAAAAAGATATTACACAATTTGAAGTGATATGACAAATAGAATATATTAACCAATAAATTAAGGTATAATACAAAACTAAAAATTCTAATACTGTATGTCAGAGGAAATTGAAGTTAAAATTGATTTAACAACGATAGGAGAATTGGATATTGCACTTAAAAGACAAAAGAATAAAGAATCCAAGGCCTCAGGGAATTAATATTGAAATGATTAAATTTGGAGGACTTGTACTAAATTAAGTCTCCTTCACGTAATACATAATTTCTCGGTTAGTGCAAAAATTCCAAATAACACTGGTCAACATGATTTTTGTCTCAAGAGTACTAATAGTTGTACTTCATGCAGTTTTTTATTGTGTTTTCAAATATGTATTCGGAATTTCTCCATGACCCACCGTTCTTTTATTTCAATTTCGATTAATGGATTTAAATAATTATTTTTTAATAAAAGTTTTTTTCGTCCATTTGTCCATTGTAAAGTAAAACCAAATGAGCTAACTCAGGAGGTTTCAGCTCTTGGAAATAGATATTAAGGCAAATGGAATCCTAATATGCTGACTGATTATTGTTGTACCATCAAGAGGGATGCTCCACAGCCGAAATATAGCAGAACATCGTTATTTCTTACTTTCCAGGTGAGTGCGAATGTTCGAATATTGTGTAGTTACGAATGTATAAAATATTAAAATGTTTGAAATTATAAATGCCTGTTTCTCGGAAACCTTGCCTGATGGAGAGAAATCGATATTATATTTGAAATTAGGAGACAAAATACCATCGAAATCACATATTTGTCTTTCTGAGAGAAAAAAGTTTATTTTTTTGTTGCTCAGTGTAATTGGTTATCAACTAATATATTATTGCATATTTTTGAAAAGGAGAGCGGAAAAAACCTGATAACCAGGGCTCGGACATGAGGTTACATAAAGTGCTCTCTTACTATAGCCTACATACGATTGCTTGATGAGAGAGTGGTAGGGGGTGTAGTAGCACCAGTCTTACTAGTATGACATTTGTGCTGTACTGTTTACAGGAGGTATAGGCAGGTAAAGAAAAAAGTAGCTAATTGTGGATTAAAAGTTTATATTTTTGCGTAAAATATTTTTCAACTTTTAAAATTAAACGCTACAGTACAACAAAAAATTAAACAAATTTATAATTTCCGTACATTAATTCTCTTCGTGCATCTATAATTACAATGCTGCATACAGTATTTTAAAAAATAACAAGTTAATTATTTCTGCTCAATTATTTTGTTCGTCATCATCATCATCATCACTCCAGGGATTAGGCATTTGCCCGTTCCGACTTCATAATGCATCAGCCCGACGTCTTCTAGGTCTTCTAACATCACGTCTCCCTCTTGCTTGATAATTTCTTGCTAACAATGGATATCTCTCCTTACTCATTCCATCCATGTGATCAATCCATTTCTGTATGTAATTCGTGACTTTATCCAATAAAGGCTGTAATTTCAATTCTTCTCTTATATCCTCATTTCTTATTCTATCAAGTCTTGTACATCCTTTTACTTGTCTTAGGAACCTCATCTCCGCCGTCTGTATTCTATCCTTCTGTTTTTTCACTGGAGCCCAAGTTTCACATCCGTACAATATTGTGGGAACCGCCTTAACATTATACGTACATTTTTATCTTGGTTTCTTTTCTAATTTTATTTGTGAATGTTCTCTGTATTGTTCCACACACTGTCTGAAATTTATTTATTTTGGAGTCAATATCTCTTTCCACATTGTAGCCAACATCACATCCCAAATATTTGAAACTAGACACCTGTTCTATACTTTGATTTTCTAAAATAATTTTGGATCTCACTGGATCTCTTCCTCTAAAAGCCATGGTCTTCGTTTTCCTTACAGAAATCTTTAGATCGTATAATTTACATATTTCATTTAATGCATGCATTGATTTCTGTAAATCGTCTTCATTTTTCTGTATTAGTAGTAGTAGTAGGACTTTATTAGACAAAAAGTAAGATATTTACAATATTATTTACAAATATGGGTCGCACGGGCAGTAAGCCGTACGTGCTGTTGACAGTCCGTTACAATAAAGTAATAATTGGTACTAGTGTAAAGAAAAATAAACAAAAAACAGCAATAACATTACAATTACATAAAGAAAACACAATAATAATATTACAATTAAATACCACAATAGCATTATACACTAAAAACATTAACATTACAATTACATAAAGAAAACACATTAATATTACAATTAAATAATAACACAATAGCATTATACACTAATTAATTAATATATAATTGTTAATAATTAATGGTATTGCATTTTGATAACATATATTTATTCATGAATGAGCGTTGTCCTTATTTTTCGCGTTTTGTCCAGAAATTTACCGAGGTTTACCCAATTTTCTGGATTTACCAATAACTCGTAGCATGCCAATCTTTCCCGATTTGAATTTAGAAATCTTTCCGGTAATAACTGACGTCTCCAATATTCTAAATCATTACATTTTCCTAATATATGTATCTCATCTTCAAATTTCCCGCACATTGGACATATTCGCATATCGTGATCGTAGCTAATTTTTAGAAATTTCCATGCCCCTAGCCTAAACCAAGGAAGCCCTGATCTTTCCTTAAATCCTAGGTTGAGTATATACGATTCTTTTCCCCAGACGTGTTTTAGGTCTCTTTGTAAACACAGTGAGCGTTTTCCTGTACATTCGGCGAAAGTATCTTGTTGGTTTATATCTAAGTACCTCCTCCTTATTTTTCTCCACACGTTCTTGCGATTTTCAGTCCCTTTTTCCCATATCCAGCCCATCCCAATCTTTTGGAGTTCTCTCCTAACCTCGTCTGCCCAAAATTTAACATCTATATTTTTAATTTGGTGGTCGTAACAAATTGCTCTAAGCATTGTTTGTTCACCTTGGATTACTCGCAACCAGTATTTGAGTACACGAATTTTACAGTTAATGTCGTCCTGGAATGACCCGAATTCATATAAAATTCCACAGTTAGAAACGGCCTTACTAAGTCCTGTAATATACTTTAGAAAATGCGTATATACCTTATTTAGTATTTCCGTTCTTTGGAAACCCCAAATCTCACTACAATAGTGCATTACTGGCCTGACCATCGCTCCATACATTTTTTCTAATGTGCTGACTGGAATATCATGATTACATCGTCAGCAAATAGAAGATTATTTATGCACACTTTATTATCCATTCTTATTCCTGGATTCAATAAAACTTTCCATTTATTTAAAATATCGTCTATATATATATATATTAAACAAAGTGGATGATAAACTACATCCTTGTCGTAATCCAGTATTTGTTTTGATATTATCTGTTCTTTTGAATCCGGTATCTATAATTATATTTGTGTCTTCATATAATTTCTTTATTGTTTCAACAAGGAACAGCGGGTATCCTTTCATTCGTAATATTTCCCATAATTTTTGTCTGTTTACTCGATCGAAGGCCTTTTCCAAATCTATAAATCCTATGTGAGTTTCTAAGTTATGTTCTCTTCTCTTTTCTATGAGTTTTTTCAGTGTAAAGACTTTGTCTATACATGACCTTCCCTTTCTGAATCCACTTTGATTTTCATTTATTATTACTTCTGTTATGTTTCTCAATCTATTATTTATTATTTTCGTATATATCTTGTAGCCAGTATTCATTAAGCTAATCCCTCTGTAATTCTCGCAATTTCTCCGGTCTCCTCTTTTGAATATATTCTTCACAACTGCTGTTTTCCAAGTGGTTGGAATCCCATAGGTCTGCCAACATATATTAATTAGATGAAGTATTCGTATTTTACACAATATTCCACTATATTTGACTAACTCCATATTTATATTATCTAATCCTGTTGCTTTCCTATTCTTAGTGGTTTTCAAAGCCATTTCTAATTCATTTATGTCTATTACATCAATATTTTCCACTTTTATTTCTTCCTCATTATTCTCTTTTCCTTCAATTTCCTCCTTTTTCCAAAGTTTTTCATAATGTTGGATCCATTCTTGTTCTGGGATAATATTAAATCTGACATAATCTTTCTGAGTCTGATTTAGATGTATCACTAATTTATAACCTATTTCTTGTCTTCCATACATATCATGTTCTACTGAACTTATAAATTTATCCCATGACTCCTGATGGGCTTTTCTTATAATGCTTTTAGCAATTCTCCTTTTCATTTGATATTCTTCATAAGATTCTTCTGTTTTCAGTCGTAAGTATGTATGATATGCTTTTTGTTTTTCATTCACTGCATTTATATTCGCATTCCAAGTTCTCAAGCCCTTCCTATTTCTTATTCTATTTTTCTTTCCTAATATCTCATTTGCTGTTTTGTGTATTACATTTGATATAATTTCCCATTCAATATTTATATCTTCTGCCGTCGCTATCTCTGATATATATATTTATTCATTCTGCTTTCATAATGTTGTCTAATACTTTGATCTTGTAATAAATATACTTTATATACTTCTTCTTGGTTTCTTTTGTTCTTTATGTTATTTTTCCGCCATTTAGCTATTATGTTTATTTTACTTATCACGAGATAGTGATCAGATTATATATCGCTGCCTCTATGTACTCTCACATCTTTTACCAAGGCTCCTAGCTTGTTGTTTACGATTAAATAGTCAATTATTGATCTTGAGTTATATCCACATCTTGTATATTTATGTATGACCTTTTCTCGGAAATAGGTATTCATTATTTTTAATTGATTATAGGCTGAAAACTGTCTCAAATCCTGTCCATTATCATTTATTGTTATTTCTGCATTATATCATATTACATTAGGTATAGGGACATTGCCTACTCTGGCATTTGAGTCTCCACTTATTATTAAATGATGATCTTTTGTATATTTATCAAATAATGTTTTTAATGTTTTATAAAATGTTTTTGTTTCTTTCTTACCTTCCTCTGGGGCATACACAGCAATTATCATCATACATCCTCTTTCAATTTTAAATCTGGCCATCAGGATTCTTTCATTTATAAACTCATAGCTATTCAATTTGTTCTTCCATTTTTCATCTATTAAAATTGCTACTCCACACTGCGCTCTTGTTGTATGTTCTACTCCGCTATACAACATAGTATAGTGTTTTAAGTCCTTTGTTCCTTTTAGTTTCTTTTTTGTTTCTGTTATTGTTGCTATATTTATTTTTTTCATTAATTCTCTTTCTAATTCTTCTTCTTTTGTATTTATTCCCCTTACGTTCCAATTTCCTAATTTCAAAATGTCCTTTATTCCAAATCTTATCCTTTTATCTTGCTTGGGTCGGTTCCTTTTATGACAATCCGGCTGATTTCCATGAAGCTTTTCAGTTAGATAAATGTCTCCTGGAAGCGTTACGAGCGCTTCGCAGGACAAGGATGGTGGAAGGGCTGCTTCCTCTGAGCCTCCAAACATGCTCCTCTGGGTATCCACCCCCCAAGAGAGGGCTGCTTCTTCCGCTCTTCAAGCCCTACAAGTTTAGCTGTGCTATTCTTTGTCGCCCTGTTGACCGTTGAAGACTTGACGAAGATGTGCCGCTCAATATGGATATAGACGCCATTCCTTCGTTGTGAGCTATACTTAGTTCCCCTCGCCTCTTACTCACCAGCAAGATTAACCTAAGTCAATCTTCCCCAGTAGGGTCGTCTGGTTCATCGGGTTCTAAGCCCCCCCCACCACGTCAAGGTGATAGCTCCTGGGGGATATTTTGTTCGTACAGTTTTAAATGAAGATGTAACACAAAAAAGAATGTACAGTGTACATAATATTTTTAAAACCCTGTTAGTTAAACTTGTTTCGCTTCTGTAGAGCTGTTACAATGAATAACAATGTATTTCCGTAAAGTTTTAAAAGAAAAACTTCTTCGGTGACTGCTCAAGAAAAGTTTATATTTAGGTAAACTCCTTTCTACTTCACATGAGGTAACTGATGGAAAATGAAAGTAGGATATATCACAGGTATCTAACATGGAGACAGTACATGCGTTCTTGTTGTCCATTAGAAAATCCTTTATATTGCAAATAGCTGAGTATCCAGAGTTTTCAGCAATACACTTTCCGATTTTTTGTGCAATTTCGGATGCCTGTTTCATCAAAATGTCGCGATAAATTTTCTACCAGACTTATGGAATCAATCAATGCTATGTGTGAAGATTCCATTTGTTTTTAATATTAAAGGTATACCATTGTAGACGTTGTTGATTATCTGCAAATTTTGATACAGTTGTCCTGACATCACAGATTTCACAATTTTATCGCCGAACTTTCTTCAGCATCAAATATATTAACTACTTCACTACAATCACATCAAATTGCTGTAAGTAGTGTGAAGTGGTCTGCAACCAAGTCTCCCACCGAGTTAAAACAGGTTGAGGTGGCAAAGGGATTTGTGATGCAATATGTTTAAATTTCTGTTTCCTAGAAGGGGTCCTTAAAAATATTCTCTTTATGTTTGATACACAATGGTCCAGATCAGAGAAATGCAACCTAATTCCTTCGGCTACTCGGTGAAGTTCATGGGCCAAATAAGTTAGATGTATCATTTTCGGATATCGTTCTTTAATTCTGGAAGCTGCTTTCAATATATAAGGGGCTGCATTTGTTACAAATAGAAAAAAACATTTTCAAAAATGTTGTCGATATCAGAATGGTTGACTTTATTTAAGACCTCGGTAGTTAACGAAAGGTTATTCACGGGTTTTATTCTGGTGATAATATCCCCACTCTCACATTTCCTACAGAACTTCTGGACTCATCCTGGGCTTTATCGATTGACACCCATATTTTATCATCTGCCATAGTATTTCTAATGTATTTCAGAACGTCTTCATAACAAGTAGACAAATAATACCTGCGTAAAGTTGTTCCACGAGGAATATTTCTTCCCGCATATTTCTCAAAAAAAATATATAAGGTGGATTTTTGCACTTTATTGAAAGGGATATTCGCGGAAACCATCGTTTCGCATAAATCCTCGAAAAACTCACGCTGATTACAAGTGTCTGAAACTCCGTGTGCGGATGACTGTATTCCATCGTCAAACTTATGTTTCACATTCCCAATGTGTGTTTTAGATTTACAATAGCTCTTGATACAAATTATTCTCTTCCCCGTCAACTCTACATTACAACAATTTACAAAATATTTTATCTTCTTTTAGGTAAAAATACTCAAGCCCATGCTTCACGTACAAGTGAATTCATCTTCTGTGTGTTTGTTTGCGGCATGTTGTAATCATTCAACAGATTGTGGTGATCGGTATTATGAATTGACTGCATACTATTCTTGTAGCAGCACAGCACAGACTCCAATGAGTGTGGCACTGCATACAGGACAAGACTATCTACCTGTGTAGTCAACTGTTTGAAAGCGACACGGCAATGACAAGGCAATGACGTCCGAACACTGCTGATAACTATAGAGGGATAAGTACACTGAACACAACATATAAATTATACGCAGGAATACTGAACAATAGCAGATCTTTATTGAAAGAAGTACAGTGTGGATTCAGGATAGGTGGATCGAATGCTGACAATATATTTAATATTTTTTTTTTAGATTTTTTTAGACTTATTTAGCCTGGTGGAGTTAAGGCCATGTGGCCTTCTCTTCCACTCACCAGAACAAGCATATGTTACATATGAATACAAAAAAATTACAATAATAGTCATATTAAACAGGACAAACATATGTTACACATGAATACAAAAAAATACAATAATAGTCATATTAATCAGGACAAACATATGTTACATATGAATTTAAAAAAGTTACAATAATAGTCATTGAACAATTAATTATCTGTCGTATTGAATAATAATGAAATGAATGTCTAATAATAGAATGAAACTAAATACAAATAAAATTAAATTAATGATACAATGAATAAAAAAAGGAATAACAGCTCGAATCTACTATACATAAAAAGAAAAGAAAAAAAATACAAAGAAAGTAATAAACTACAATGAATTAATCTATGCTTTCTATACAAGCCATTAGGTAAATATATTAACAAATCCTAAGTCTATTTTTCTTAAAAAGTAATATTAGTGGGTTGTTTCTGTTAGTGATTTTATTTTAAATTTATTTCTGAAAGATGGTAAAGTTTGGCAGTCTCTGACATAGGGTGGAAGTGAATTCCATGTTCTAGCAAGAGAAACTGTAAAAGATTTCGAATAATAGGTAATATGATGAGGAGGGATATAAAGGACACTGTGCACAAGGGATCGGGTATCTAAGTTATGTGTATCAGAGAGTTTAGTGAAGCGGTGTGATAAATAATAAGGTAATGATGTGTGTAATATGTTATAGAGAAGGCATAGGGAATGGATGGTTCTACGATCTTGAAGACGAAGCCATGACAATTGTTCCAGGGATTGTGTAACGTGATCAAATCTACGTATATCACAAATAAAACGTATGCAAGAATTGTGAACACGTTGAAGTCTTTGGGTAAGAACAGTATTTAGGTCAGTAAAAAGAGTATCACAATAATCAAAATGGGGCATTGCAAGTGTTTCTACTAAAATTTTTCTTAGAGAAAACGGTAAACAATTTCTTATACGATTTAATGAGTGTATTATTGAGAAGATAGTTTTGCATATGTTATTTATTTGTTTATTCCAAATTAAATGTTTATCCATAAACACTCCTAGATTTTTTACTGTCTCACTATAAGGGATCTGAACCCCATTAAGTGACACATGTAATACTGCATTTGTGTTAATTGAGGATAATAGTCTCTGATGGCCCATAATGATTGCTTGTGTCTTTCTAGGATTTAATTGAAGTCCATATTTCTCTTTCCACGCCGTTAGCGAGTCAAGGTCCTCATTAATTTTGGTTACCGCGTCATTTAAAGAATATTTGTCTGAGTGAAGGTAGATCTGCATGTCGTCCGCAAATAAATGATGTTTGCAATGTTTTAGGGAGTCAGATATGTCGTTTATATAGATTGAAAAAAAGCTTTTGATAGAAAAAAGGAGGGATTATAATCAACTTACATATGGCATTTATAGATTTCTGTTTACATTATTTACGAGGAAGTTGAATTTATAACCCATTTCTATTAAATTTGTTTCTTGTTTATTTTGATTTAATTTTGTGTGTGGTTTAAAATTAGCGTAGTGGTTAAGGCACTGAGCTACAAGCCGGAGGGTCGAGGGTTCAAGTCCCGTTGGGGTCAGGATTTTTAAACTGACCCAAATCCTCTGGCGGCACTATGGCCCTGGGGTCGACTCAGCCTCTAACGGAAATGAGTACCAGACGCTTGTTCTGGGGGTAAAGGCGGCCGTCACGCAGGGCTGACAACCCGGCTGACGTAAAGTGCCGATTGTCTAGAAAAAGTGGGAGCCTTAACCTCCTACTACCCCAAGGGCCTCCGGGTCTGTTGTGGGATCACTTTACTTACTTTACAGTAATCTAACAAGAGGTTGTGATTTTTCCTAATAACATCAACCGCGCGTTGGATTTGGAGTGACTATTTAACGAATAATACATCATCAGAAGCTAAAAATAATTATAATGTTTAATATTCACCAAATGTGAGATTGTGATTCCGATCTTACTTCCGGGCGATTTGTAAGCCGGCTGGATAGTTATAAATAGCACATGTTTACTGTTAAATCTCTTTGGGCTTGGGAAAAATCAATAACAAATGATTATGTGAGAATAGATATTAACAATAATACAGATTCATCTTACAACATTTAATAATTTTTTAGAGCAACAGAAATAACCTTTTCATTTTTTGTAATTTTTAAGTTGATTTCTTTTGGCATTTCTTGTATCACCATATCGAACGTACATTGTTGAATTGATATTCTTGTTAAATAAGTTAATTTACGGAGATATGTCTCACTTACAATTTTAAATATGAGGTTATGTATTCCGATCTTACTTCCAGGCGGTTTCTAAGCCGGCTGTATAGTTATAAATCACATATATTTACTGTTAAACCTCTTTGGACTTGCGAAAAATCAATAAGAGATATCTGTATGAGAAATAACTATTAATAATAATGTAGATTCATTATACAATATTTAATCATTTTTTTAGAGCAACAGATCTTTTTTGTGGTATATTGAGGTTTTTTATTTGGCATTTCTTGCTCTACCATATCGACCGTATATTGCTCAATCGATATCCTTGTCAAAGAAAATAATTTGTGGAGATATCTCTCATTACGAACAGGAAGAGGCACGATTATCGGTCTATGAGATAAATAGTAATCTAAACTACATTGTTTGTAATTGTGTTCCAAATATGTGTTGTGTTTTACGGCTTTCAATTTCGTTTCATTTTTGGTGTGCATACTTTTATTAATTTCGTCATGTATTTGTTTTCAAATGTTGTCCAGCATTTACCATATATTGCAACGGCCTCTTGTGAGTGATAATTTAATTGTTTAAAGTTTTGTTTTTTTATGTGTATACATAAGAATCTGATTTAGTTCTTTATCTAGTTAATTTTTACTTCATTTTGAATTTTAATGCTGCGTAGCTTATATTATCTTTAATTAATTTTAGCATTATTAGGTGTAATGTTATGTTTTAAGCTTTCTTTAATGAAGTGTATGACATTTATAGTTGTAGCGTAATCTTTAGGTTAAAATATTTCAATTTAACTTTAACCTGACCGGCTGGGTAGTCAACATTAATAAAATTCGTGAAAAAACTCTGTTGAGGTGTTTGTTACAAAATAAAATTATAATATAAAATTGGTTATCTTATATGTCACCTCCTCAACTTATAAAATTCACTATATGTCTTTCGCAATTAGTCCTCCTCTCAGCAGAAGTTACGTATATTTCCACTGACCCTGAATGTAATATCGGTATACTTGTGATTATATTGTGTAGAGGATTGAATGTGCTGGATGGGTTCTTATTTACAAACAGGTTGTTGGTTTTCATTAGTATTTAAATTTCTTCGAGTACATTTATTTGTAGTGTATCGTGAGGGTGATCTCAGTATCTGTCACGCGATATTCTATTTAAATAATATGTTTAGAATAACTGGATTACCCTTCCGCATATTTGAAGTTTTAAAAATGTTATTTAAATCAAATATTAAAACTTTTCTGCTGCTGTACCTATATATACGGAGTATATGTATATATATTTTTAATTCAAGGCCCCAGGTTGTCATTTCGACAATTCTTGTGTTCTCTCCTGGCATTGGCTTAATTGAACCCACTTCTGGAGTTGGGGCGCCTAGAAGGCGCAGTTACGTTACTCAGATGATATGATGAATGATAATGAAGCGCCAGAAGAGTTCTTAACCTAAACGTAACCAAAATTACAGACCATGGGCAACACAGTAATAATTTCCTTTAAAGAAAAATTCCTGGTTTGCATTCTTTATAAGTTGATTCATATAGGCCTACCCATTTATTCTTATAATAATTTTCTTCAAATTTATTGTTTTTTATGTTATTTAATTTATTACAAGTTCTACATTATATTGTTATAATTTTGTTATTTTTTATGTTGAAACTTCCTGTAAACAAAAGTAATTATATAAAAGAATTTAACTGTATAAAAAAGGCAAAAATTAACCACTAGAATGTACATACTATAAATTAACTGGTTAGAAAAAGAACACTATACCGTACCCAATATAACCATACTTGAAAAAATAACTTGATATAAAATGACATGTGGAACAATGAAAAAAAAACATTGAAAACAACATGAATAAATACTGACATGGATTCTATACAGTAATGGTAATACCGACTTTGACATTTGGTAGCGAGTGCTCGACAAAAAAAAAATATGTTGCCCGTGTTATGGCTTCAGAAATGTGATTTTTACATAATTATTAGGACATACTAAATTAGATAAAATCAATAATCAAGAAATCAGAAATAATTGGACGATGATATTAGACAACCGGCTAAGCGTCATTTTTAGAAAATAATTAAGATTTTTATGTCGTCTGTTGGTTCAAGAAGTAAGGGTAAGCACACCTTCAGCGCCAAAACTTTATATTGGCCTCTAGTCGTATTATTAAAGCAGAATGTAAACACCATCAGTCTTATCAGGTATTCTATGTTTTGGGACAAACGGCTATGAAACCAGATCTTCATAAATGCTAAATTTTGAATTATGCAGCTAAGCGCCAAATGTTCCGGCTCATAGAATGTTGATGCATAACTGCCAAACAAGGAAAATAACTTGCAATATCCAGTGTTGTTAGTTTGGCGCTACAATAAATAGTGCATATTGACTTAAACTTTAAACGTATTTTTCTCGAAACTTACATAATGAAACATAGGCGATTGATGCATAATGCCGTTCAATTTAGATATATTTACATACATAAAAATAGATAAATACAGACATAAATGGAAGGAACATTTGGAACGAACGGACGATACCGAAAACAATTCTGTCATATTAACCACGAGGACGACGAGATCCTGTACTACCAAGACTGAGGCTTAAATCATGAAAGGAAGAAGATGAAGAATATGTATATTTTAATATAGTAAATATCTAATTCACTGACACTACCGAATCAGAAGTTTAATGAATAAGCTCTCAATACGGACTTATCGGGACATAGTTTGTAGAGGCCCTTCATTCCACTCCGATCAAGTAATCTCGATTCCCAACGGAGTATGCTATTTAACACCTCCAGGTATGACCGAATAATATGGCTTATCCTAAAAATTCGCATTGTCTCGAAGATGGCCTTGGCATAGAACTGATCACTGATTCGGGGAAGCCCTTATTCTCTTATATGATCAAAAACGTATGTATGGAATCCTGAGTTAAACAATGTATTTCCCAAATGGTCGTGCATCTGTGAAGCGGGGAGTACTTGGGCATAGTACAAGTACTTACCAAGGAAATATAAATCAAGGAAAGAAAAAATGTAGGGCCTATTACATATTTTCATTTCATATGAATTCTAACTTTTTACATTTGTAACTATAATCTTATTATACTTCGTACATCCTATACATTTTCTTATTTTCACAAAGTTAATAGTGAACCGAAAATTCACAAGAAACAATAGTTTATACTTTTTATTTCTTATCCCCATATACTAGCGAGGAACTACCGTAAGGTGACGCATCACCTACAGTTCTTTGATGTTTCACATTGTAACAAACAAAAGACTTAATACAAAGAGAGAAGAGAAGGGAAAATGAAAATAGAATCGGTGGAGTAATTGTGGTTTATTCACGAAAGTTCATCTTGAAAGTGTTCCATTGTTTCTAAGTACATTTCTTTGAAATAGAGTAAATTTCTCGAACAATGAGCACAAAGTGTTGAAAGCTATGATTTATGGATTCTAACTCACCATTTTAGAATAGCATTATGACGTTTCATAAGTTTTTGGGGAAGAAGAAATACAAAAGTAAAGGTGAATATTTCTACATTTATAGACCATTGTGTCCTATATGATGATTTATAGTTTGTGAAAGAATTGGTTTTTAAAAATGTGATTAATTCCCTGTGTGTTTAAACATGGACTTTCTTCTTTATAGTTTACCGAATATAAAGAAAATAGAGGGAAAATGTAGATAAATAGTCTCTGGCGGAGTAGTAATTAAACAATGTTTCCCTCGGATAATAAGTGTCGCGGGTTCATATCTGCCCGGGGTCGATGGACGTTTAAAGGGCAAGGAATTTTGGTTACTGTAAGAAGCGATGTAGTGCCGTTTTCTCGTGTCGTGGGATACGGAGAATTGTTACAAGTGTTTTTTTTGCCACACATTACATTTTCGTTATGTACCAATACCGCCACGAATTTCACTTTCATCATGAACAGAATTGGTATAAATTATATTATTCTATTTATTCTTAGATACATTATATTTATGCAGTGTTTCGTAGCACAATATCTGGTCTCCATATTTATGTCATAATTAGAGAGCGGAATTTGTTCCACGATGCCGATAACTAAAATTGTACTGGTGTTGACTATACTGGAGCGATCTTGAGGAGGTGGGATGGGGTGTATCACATGCCTGCATACCTATTGGGCGATTTTTCTGTAATTTTACTCACCAGTAAGACAAATATCAGAACATTTTAAGGCCCAAACATCATCTGGCTATCATTATCAGCATTAATATATTCATTAAGTTTAGAATTAAGGCCTCTCCAGGTGTATCATTACCATCATCATCACCTAGCATATATATCATCGGGGCAGCGTAACTCCACCTTCCAGGTGCACTCAGAAGTGGGTTACAATAACGCCATGCCAGGAGAGAATACCAGAATGTCAACGTGGTGGCATTGAATAAAAAATAAACATTAGGAAGCAATATGAAGTGCATAATACATTATAATATACTTAGGTTATGCATTGCTTACAAAATATACATAAGAACTTTATTAGACTAAAAGTAAGATACATACAATGTTGTTTACAAATATGGGTCGCACGGGCAGTAAGCCGTACGTGCTGTTGACAGTCCATTATAATAAGTTGATGTTTGGTAATAATATACTTAAAACAAAAAATATAACACAATTATATTACAATTAGATAACAATACAATTACATTATACATTAACTTAGTTATGTAGAATTATTAAGAATTAATGGTATTGCAATTTGTTAACATAGGCTATTTATTTATTCATGAATGAGTGTTGTTCTTATTTTCCGCGTTTTGTCCAGAAATCTACCCAAGTTTATCCAATTTTCTGGGCTTACCAATAACTCGTAGCATGCCAATCTTTCACGATTTGAATTTAGAAATCTTTTCGGTAATAACTGGCACCTCCTATATTCCAAATCGTTACATTTTCCTAATATATGTATCTCGTCTTCAAAGCTCCCGCGCATTGGACATTATCGCATATTGGGATCGTCGCTAATTTTTATAAATTTCCATGCCCCTAACCTGAACCAAGCAAGCCCTGATCTCCCTTTAAATCCTATATTGAGTATATAAGATTCTTTCCCCCAAACTTGTTTTAGGTCTCTTTGTAAAAACAGTGAATGTTTTCCCGCACATTCGGTCAAAATATTTTGTCGGGTTATGTCTACGTACCTCCTTATTTTATTGCGATTTTCACTCCATTTTTCCCATTCCCAACCCATTCCAATCTTTTGGAGTTCTCTCCTAACCTCGCTGCCCAGAATTTCACATTTGCATTCCTAATTTGGTGGTAGTACAAATTGCTCTGAGTATTTTTTTGTTCACCTTGGATTAGCCGCAACTAGTACTTGAGTACACGAATTTTGCAGTTTATGTCTTCTGAATTACCAAATTCATATAAAATTCCACAGTTAGAAGCGGCCTTACTAAGTCCTGTAATATATTTTAGAAAATGCGTATATACCGTATTTAGTATTTCCGTTCTTTGAAACCCCCAGATCTCACTACCATAGTGCATTACTGGCCTCATCATCACTCCATACATTTTGTTCTTGCGTACTAACTGGAATATCGGGCACTCTACCCAGAATACTGAGAATACTATTAAGTTGTCACCTCCCTTTGAATAAAGCTATATCAATATGTTTCTTCCACTTTCCGTTCGTTTTCAACGTCGTACAAAGATATTCAAAATGTTTCACGTTTTGAACTATTTGATCTCTGTATTTCCATTCTTCTGCTCTGCCATAAACCGTCCCATTTTAATGTATGCAGCGTTTTAAAACAAATATTCTGTATCGCGTACACATTTGTTTTCGTTTTGAGTGGCATTTCAAGATCAGGTACGCGCAATATTAACTACCGACGTATTCTACAATAACTCCACTCATTTACTAAATCAAACGTCGATTACTGTGTCTGTCTTTCTACATGGGAGAACTCTCTTCATAGCCGGCTAGGTATTACCTAAAAGAGTTAATAATAAATGTCCTGCAATTATATTAGCTGCTAGTCGAACTGCCAAAGTTCCGGGCCGAATTATATTTCTAATTGTCCCAATACAAACTATGAATGGCATTAAAACGGGTGGAGTTCCTTGGGTAGCTATGTGATCCACCCCATCCCACCCCCTCCCGCTCATTCTCACTAATACAAGTAAGCCTTCGATATTGTGGAACATTTTCTGCTTTCGGCTTATAATAATTTATACAGTTGCCGTATTTACATATTTCACAACTTCAGTAAGATTATATGAGTTGGATATTTAAATTTCGTTTTGTTACCACTTGGGTAAATAGAGAAACATATATATATATATATATATATATATATATTAGTAGTAGTAGTAGTAGGACTTTATTAGACAAAAAGTAAGATATTTACAATATTATTTACAAATATGGGTCGCACGGGCAGTAAGCCGTACGTGCTGTTGACAGTCCGTTACAATAAAGTAATAATTGGTACTAGTGTAAAGAAAAATAAACAACAAAAACAGCAATAACAATAACATACAATTACATAAAGAAAACACAATAAAAATATTACCATTAAATAATAACACAATAGCATTATACACTAAAAACATTAACATTACTATTACATAAAGAAAACACAATAATATTACAATTAAGTAATAACACAATAGCAATAACATTACAATTACATAAAGAAAACACAATAATATTACAATTAAGTAATAACACAATAGCATTATACACTAAAAAACATTAACATTACAATTACATAAAGAAAACACATTAATATTACAATTAAATAACAACACAACAGCATTATACACTAATTAATTTATATATAATTGTTAATAATTAATGGTATTGCATTTTGATAACATATATTTATTCATGAATGAGTGTTGTCCTTATTTTTCGCGTTTTGCCCAGAAATTTACCGAGGTTTATCCAATTTTCTGGATTTACCAATAACTCGTAGCATTCCAACCTTTCCCGATTTGAATTTAGAAATCTTTCCGGTAATAACTGACGTCTCCAATATTCTAAATCATTACATTTTCCTAATATATGTATCTCATCTTCAAAGTTCCCACATTGGACATATTCGCATATCGTGATCGTCGCTAATTTTTAGAAATTTCCATGCCCCTAGCCTAAACCAAGCAAGCCCTGATCTCTCCTTAAATCCTAGGTTGAGTATATACGATTCTTTTCCCCAGACGTGTTTTAGGTCTCTTTGTAAACACAGTGAGCGTTTTCCTGTACATTCGGCGAAGGTATCTTGTTGATTTACATCTAAGTACCTCCTCCTTATTTTTCTCCACACGTTCTTGCGATTTTCAGTCCCTTATTCCCATATCCAGCCCATCCCAATCTTTTGGAGTTCTCTCCTAACCTCGTCTGCCCAAAATTTAACATCAATGTTTTTAATTTGGTGGTCGTAGCAAATTGCTCTAAGCATTGTTTGTTCACCTTGGATTACTCGCAACCAGTATTTGAGTACACGAATTTTACAGTTAATGTCGTCCTGGAATGACCCGAATTCATATAAAATTCCACAGTTAGAAACGGCCTTACTAAGTCCTGTAATATACTTTAGAAAATGCGTATATACCTTATTTAGTATTTCCGTTCTTTGGAAACCCCAAATCTCACTACTATAGTGCATGACTGGCCTGACCATAGCTCCATACATTTTTTCTAATGTGCTGACTGGAATATCAGGCACTCGACCCAGAATACCGAGTATACTGTTAAGTTGTCCCCTCCCTTTAAATAATGCTATATCAATGTGTTTTTTCCACTTTCCGTTCATTTTCAACGTCGTACCAAGATATTCGAAATGTTTCACGTTTTGAAGAACTTGATCTCTGTATTTCCATTCCTCTGTTCTACCATAAACCGTCCCATTTTTAAATGTCATTGTTTTTGTCTTACTAGCATTTACGATCAATCCCCAATTCCTACAGTATATTTCCAGTAGGTCAAGACCTCTTTGCAATCCCTTGATTGTCTTGGAACAGATAATTAAATCATCTGCATACAACAGGACTGGGATTCTAACATTTCCTATCTCCGGAGCCTCAATTTCTCCTTCTAGCATTACGTCTACAATATCATCAACGAATAGATTAAATAGCATTGGTGATAAAATGCAACCTTGTCTCACTCCCCGATTGGCTTCACTGCTCTCTGTAATGTGCCCTTGGTCTGCTTTTATACAAAATTTAACATATTTATAAATTGACATTAAAGCATGTATCATTTTACGAGACAATCCTTTCCGATTTAATTTTCCCAAAGTGCGCTTCGGTCCACAGTATCAAATGCCATCTTAAAATCAATGAATGCACAAAATAATTTACCCCCCTTCATTTTCAGATTGTCATCAATTAATGTTCTCAGAACAAATACGTTGTCCACCGTGGAGTACCCTTCTCTAAAACCTGCCTGATATTTTGAGAGCCTATTGTTCTCTTTAGCCCATTGTCTGATTCGTTCGTAAAGTACTTTACAATATATTTTTCCGAACACTGACAAGAGACAAATTCCCCTATAACTTTCTGGTATCTGTGCCCCGCCTTTCCCTTTGTATAGCGGTTCGATGACACCTGTCGCCCAGGCTTCCGGATAATCTCATCCATTAAAAAGTTTGTTGAACGCAGTTTTCAAAACGTCTAATAATTTATTGGATGATATCATATTTTTCAAGAATTCCCCTGGTATTCCATCAATTCCAGGTGCTTTACCATTCTTTAAACATTTAATGGAAGAAACCACTTCATTTTTCGAAATATCCTGATCCAGTAATTGAATATGAATTGGGTCAGGGATCTCAACTATATTTCCTTGATTATATCTTAACCTCTCATTTCCCAGCACCCTATCAAAGTAACTTCTCCATTCCCCGGGCGTTATTCTTGTCCTATTTATGGACTTTACTTTGAGTTCCCTTATCGCTTTCCATTTGTCCGCAATGTTCCCACTTTCAGTCGCGACTCTCATTTCTTCGGATTTCTTATTTTGCCATGCTAGTTTTGTTTCTGCCAATAAGTCTTCATATTCCTTTCTCTCTTGCGCATAATTTTTTCTGCTTTCATCTGTGCTTTCTTTTCTAAACTTTAAAAGACTACTTCCGACAAATTTCTTCTTCTTTCTACATGCATTATTGTACCACCCTTTGTCCTTCTGGTTCATAGCGTATTTAACCTTGAATTTTTCCCCTGCTTTTTGAAAACATTCTGTCAAAGTTTTAATAATTTCCTCCCCGCTAAGTTCATTTAATTGCAGATCCTGTATTAGCGTTTACAAACTCCTGTTAAATTCTTCTCTCAGATCCTCGATCCACCTGAAACGGATAATTGGCCGCAATATTGTTGCCACCTCATCATTAACTGTCTCACTAATACCTTTCATATTTAAAATAAGTTTGTTTGGAAGTGGTGTGATTCGATTCTGGAAACTATACAGAAATTACTTAGGACTGGAATCATGTCTTGTGTGCATATTGAATAATCGATTACGCTACTTCCATTTTTATTAATAAATGTCAGTTCTCCATTTTTATCTTCCCCATATTTCCCATTCAGAATTTCAAGTTCAAATGCATCGCAAAAAGCTAACAATTGGTTTCCTTCTGAATTTAAAATCTTATCTTTGCTTCTCCTACCCTCACCTCGTGTTTCATTATCATCCGATTTTATAGTGATATTTTCCTCCCCAATCCTACAGTTAAAGTCCCCTAAAATTATTATTCCCGCTTCCGGAAACCTATATTTTATTTCTGCCAACGAGTCAGACAATTCAACGAAAAAATTTGGATTGGCATACCTGGAATTTAGTGGTTGGCGATAAATAGACAACAGACACATTTCTGCTCTTTCTGTATGGTAATATATACAAATTGCCTCTTTTAAAGTAATATTTACCTTTTTAATATATGGGTCTAAGTTAGCTTTATATAAAATGGCAACACCGCCTGGATATCTACCTCTCTTTCCTCTCTTTTGATTACCCTTAAAATAACCTTTCATATTACATAGATTTACGCATTCATTAGCTTTTAACCATGTTTCTCCTAGAGCTAATATATCAAAAGTCTCAATAAACTCTACACATCTGTCCATTGAAAGTTTTTGCTTTAACCCTTCGATATTCCATGAACCGACTGTCAACAAACCCTATTGTGTTCCCTTGTCATTAGTCTTACCTGTATTTTTCGAACTTCCCCCTCTCAATAGTTCCTTTTCTGCGGGTAGATTCAGAAGTCTTAGTGATTTTCTTGTTGGAGTTCTTGTGTCCGCTGGTCGTTCACTTCTTAGAGGTGGGGTATGCTGTTTGCGTTCGGCCGTTTTTTGCTGTATGTTTATTGGATTTCTGGGAGTTATTAAGGTAGTGGTCCCTCTCTCTTTCTCTCGTGTAGAATTTTCTCCCTCCTCTGCTGTAAGGAGACCACCTGCTGTTGAAACGTCCCCTGTATGTTTTGGGGACTCGCTGTCAATGGCCTCTTCAAATTCATTTTCAGAGTTGTCCATATTTTGTAGTTTTTCCCTGCTCCAGATTCGTCCATTTATAATCAATTTATTAAATTGCATGATTGCATGGCAGCCCTGCCTCCTCGCCTCGAGCATGTGTCGCTTAAGAAAGTCTCTTTCGCGGCGCACCTTCTCACTAAAGTCTTCGGCAATATTGATACCGGTCCCTTTAAGATATTTACTGTCTCTAAGGATCCAACATTTTATTTTGTAGTGTGATAATTTGCATACAATCGGTCTCTTTCCACTATTCCCACAACCTACTCTGTGCGCTCTTTCAATATCACTGTCCACCAAATCAATGCCGATTTGCGCCACTACTCTTTTAACTATATGTTCAGTTTCCTCCCAGCTTTCCCTGTCTTCTTCATGCACACCATATATCACAATATTATTACGGCGACTCTGGTTTTCGAGATAGTCTAATTTAGATTCCAGCCATTTCAATCTGTCCTCCATCCGATGCATGTTCGTCTCAATATCACGAATTTTTTCACCCACGTTGCACTTTTCAAACCCCTCTTTCACTTCAGTTGACAATGTTTCAATCAGCTTTCTAACTTCTTCCATAATGCTTTGTCCCCTGCACACTTCAACCACTCTAACAAAAACACGTCCGCTCTTCTCGACGGCTAGCAAACAAGTCCTCTATATATATATATATATATATATATATATATATATATATATATATACATAGGCTACATGTACACAAAACACCGAAATAATGGAAATGGCACTGCTTGAAAATGTGACAGCATGAAAAAATGCAGTGCTGTGATTTTAAATGTTCATAATGGAAAAATGGGTTTTAAGGAACCTACAAATATGTAAACCACTTTCCAGAATGAGGTCGCATACAAATAAAAGAATGTACGTTAATGTACAATGATCCGAAAGAGCCAACAAAAACGGGCAAATTGCATGGAATTATTATTTTTAAATTAATATAAATAGTGTTATAATTGGATATTTTAGTGAAGTTTGAATTTATTGAGAACGATCTACTAACTTTTATACTCAAGTGTGACTTTTTTAATAAAAAGGTTTATTTACAGCATGTTCCATTACAAAATGATTTACCTAAAATCATTTGCACAATTTCGTTTTTCAACTTATGTTTTCGTTTATGTTCTATGGCTGGTTGTAATATTATGATCTACTTGTTTTACTTCTCTTACTTAATATAACATTAAATATTTCACTGAATTGGCCTTTGTTTTTACTTTATAATCAACCCAAATCTGTAGACTTAATGCAAGAGATTAATCCGCGTGTTTAATCCTGTACTAGTCTTATTTTATTGAATCTCCATTTACCATATTTTTCAATCATATTGTTCTTTAATAACTGTATTTCTGTTCTTAGTTTTGTACGTTCAAATAATATATGATCTATCGTTTGTTCTGCATTTCAGCAAGTACACAAGGAACTGTCTTTTATTTTAATACGGTGGTAATAACGGTTTATTTTTCCGTGACCTATTAAGAAAGTTATTCTTTCAGTTAAAGATAAATTTAATTTCAATCTTTCGTTCACACTAGGTAAAAGGGATTTTGTCACTTCACCTTTTGCGGTATTATTCCATTCGTTTTCCCACTTGTTTATGCTTATTAATTGCAGTTCACTTAAAACTATGTTTTCCCACTTATTTATGCTTATTAATTGCAGTTCACTTAAAACTACGTTTTCCTACTTATTTATGCTTATTAATTGCAGTTCACTTAAAACTACGTTTTCCTACTTATTTATGCTTATTAATTGCAGTTCACTTAAAACTACGTTTTCCCACTTATTTATGCTTATTAATTGCAGTTAACTTAAAACTACGTTTTCATACTTATTTATGCTTATTAATTGCAGTTCACTTAAAACTACGTTTTCCCACTTATTTATGCTTATTAATTGCAGTTCACTTAAAACTACGTTTTCCCACTTATTCGTGCTTATTAATTGCAGTTCACTTAAAACTACGCTGGCAGGTTTACGATCGTAATACACTGGAATTTCTCTGTTCCTTGCTACTTGTTTGGCCAAATCTGTCCGGCCTGTCGTTGCCATCACTCCCGTTGGATGCGTTAACCCATGTGTGGCTTGCAATGACTGTATGACCGTAGGCATACAAATTATAATTAACCTCGATCTGCGCATGGTTGGTGTTATGTCAATAAGAATGTTCACCGCCATCACTGTGACTAACCAATCGCAGCCTTTCTAATGTATTACTGTCCGCTTCCATTGCTGGAATTCTCTACTTGTGAGTGAAGACAACGAGTCAGAAGAGTTTCATAACGTGAAAGGACGGAATAATAAGCACAGCTTACTCCTTTAAGCTTTCTATTAACTTTGTACCACTATAACATATTCCTTCCTTCCAATTTGGCACTACAACCCGTTGTGAGGTTTAGCCTCCTTCACAGTTCACCTCCATTGATCTCGATCCTGTACTTTCCCTTTCCATCCTCTTATTCCCATCTTTCTCAAATCTTGTTCCACATCCTGCAGCCACCTCTTTCTCGGTCTTCCTCTCCTTCTTACTCCATTTATGTTATCATGTGTTAATCGTTTTGATATTCTTCCATCTTCCATTCTTTCGCGTGTCCTACCCATCTTAATTTTAATGACTTGATGTATCTTACAAGATCCTCTCCTCTGAGTATATGATCTATTTCAATATTTGATCGGATTCTCCATGTTTTTTTTTTCAACACTGGTCCAAATATTCGTCTTATTATCTTTCTTTCGAATGTACGTAAATCATTTTCATCTTCTTTGTTTAACGCCCATGTTTCAGCAGAGTATGTTACCATCGGCCTAATCAAGGTTTTATATATTTTAAATTTAGTTTTTCTAGTTAACAGTCGATTTTATTAATCTGAGATTCGCAAAATATGCTTTGTTTCCTTATAATTATCTGTGGTTTATTTTTTCTATTATAAACCCTAGTTCGCGCGGACATGAACCTACGGGTCCGATAGTGCCAGTGAGTTAGTTAGTTAGTTAGTTATTAACCCTTTACTATCTTTATGGCAGTGCCTATTATTACTTATGGATCCGAAAAATGGACAGTGACAACACAACAATCTGCCAGAATACAAGCTGCTGAAATGATATTCCTCAGACCAATAGCAGGATATCAAAGAACAGACTAAAAACATAGCAAAGAAATAAGACAACTAAAAGTAGAGGAATTAAACACAACAATAGAGAAATACAGAACAAACTGGAAAGAACACTTGACAAGGATCTCTGAGAATAGAATACCAAAAGCAGCATACAACTATTCACCACGAGGAAGAAGAAGTATGGTAAGATCAAGGGAAAGGTGGAAAGAGCAGCAATTTGGAGTCGGAACAGGCTAGTAAATAAGCCTAAACCGTGAAGAAGAAGACTATTTATCTTTGCTCCTAAATATGTGAAATTAGTAACTTTTTCAAAAGTATAATTTCCTATGTTAATTCTTTGTATTGTATTATTGACTGGATTTACTTCCATCTTCATATTCATATATTTAGGTATATCTTCATTTATCTCCAGTCCAGCTGACTTTCCAGCCGTATATAGCATTACTTGTAAGGCGGGTAAGTTTCTATCAATTAAGGCAATATCATCGGCGTATGCACCGCTATAACATATTAAATAACTATAAATTTAGTTGGAAATAAAATTCCGAGGCATTTCAAACGGTGGGTCTTTAAGAAGATAATTTACATAAAATGTAAGAGATTCGCAGTTTTCAAAGTGATGTAGACTCAAATAAAAATCACTTAATTTCGCCAATGCACGTCGCTTCAATTTTCTTCATTAATTATAAGCTGTTTTTGGAATCTAAATTCGTCAATGATTTCGGTACCTTTTTTTTAACGCAACGAGTTGTTTCTTCCCATTAATTATTTATTGGACATTTGTTAATTATATAAAAGCTATGTTTATATAGATGTTATTTCGGTGTGTTCTAAACACGCAATTTTTTATGTAATATTTTTATTTATATACAGATTTTCAATATTTACACATCTTTCTGTGCTGAACTGCCTGTGATTTAAAAATGCATTATGAATAAAATTATGTAAACTGAGTATCACAAAAAAACGGTGTTTTAAGTAAAAAAGTGAGATTAAACATTAAAATTCAAGCGGTATATACTGACCTATTTATTAAATTACAAACATACCAATAGTGAATTTACATGGTTCTATGTATTGTAAAGTAAATGCATTAAGCGAAAATGCCGGTAAAAATGGTGAAAAATGTAATTTTGGCGAGATTTTCAGAGTTCTGTATCACTTTGTGATGAAAGGAAGAGCACGCTCATCAGGAGAAAATACCTCGTCCATTATTCAAGAAGAGGTGATGAGAATAAGTAGCGAGGGAAACCTTAAGCTGCCGAAGAAAAAAACTATTAGAAGAATGCTTCATACCATAAGGCGAGGAAAACCTTCCAGAAGAACCTAGAAATATTGAAGCCTTGCGAGATATTCCTGAAATATACAAAAACAAATCTAATATTCATGACACATTAAAAAAAGGAAAATTGTACACCTTCTCTTTATGATATTGCTGATCTTGGTTCCAAACCATCTTTTGACAATTATAACATCTATGTCCAAATCTGCTTGTGACAATTATGCCATGTATGCCACAGACATTTGTTAGCACTTTGTGCCCATATGACGAAACATAATTGTTAATTTGTACCGTGGCAAAGTGTACCTGTAACCAAACGTACCGTTACAAATTCTCCTGTGACACCATGTCCTAGATTTACCCACGTTAAATAACCCCAAGTCTTACACATACGGTTTTAACAATGAATTTTATTAGTATTGATTATATATATATATATGTTACAACTATATTCTTGACATTTAGCAATGAAGGACAATTATGACATGAAAAGAAAAATAAATGCCTGAGTCGGGATTTGAACCCGAGATCTCTAACTTTATACGTTAGCGCTCTAACCAACTCAGCGTCTCAGGAATCCTAACACAAACATTTATGTTTCTTTTATTATTCTCAATTTACACGAGGGACAGCGGGATATCGTTCCAACTACCAAGTAGTGGCTACTATAACAAGTAACGTTTTTAAAGGGAATATTTGCTTTTATAACAGTAACGCTTTTATATGTAGATGTTATAACTATATTTTTAACATTTAGAAATGATTTTTAGTATATAAAAATATATTTTATTTCATTTATATACTTGTGAAGTATATATTCTCTTTAAATATGCTTATTTTTATAGTAGCCAATAGATGAGAGTTGGAACGATATCCCGCTGCCTCCCGTGTAAATTGACAATAATATATCTAAAATATTATATAAAATAAAAATAAATTTTAGTGTTAGGATTCCTGAGTAGCTCAGCTGGTTAGAGCGCTAACTTATAAAGTTAGAGACCTCGGGTTCAAATTCCCAATTCAGATAATTATTTTTCATTCCATGTCATATATATATATATATATATCCATCCGTAGCAATTCTGCCCGAGGGCAGGTCTTTCTCTGCAATCATAGTATTTTCATGCTATGCTGGTGTAGTAGCTTCCCGTTGCTTTCCACCCGGTGAAGGATGATGAGGCTGATGATGATGATGATGATGATAAGGATGATGATGATGATGATAAGGATGATGATGGTGGTGGCCATATGATTTCGGGGACCGTTTGGGCCTTAAAGTGTTCCTGACATTTGTCTTACGGGTGAGGAAGAACCCCGATAAAAACCTCACCCAGAAAAACAGCCCCGACCCGGGTTCGAACCCCGGCCAGCTGCGTGACAAGGCAGCACGCTACCTCGAGACCACAGCGGTGGAATATATATATATATAATGTGTTGATCCTCTAAGGTCCAGTTTTTATGACATCATCGATGAAATAGTAGTTAAAGATCTACATCTATTAAAATACTTTCATCCTAATATCAGATATCTTATATAGATTTTTTATGACGTGTAGAGAAGAAAAAAAATTGGTCTGGAAATGTTAGGTTCCGGATTATAAGAGTTCCATCGTTATGCATCGCAGAGATCTGTTTGAAGAAATTAAATGAAACACGTATTGCAGGTTTTTGTAATGAGTTAAATTGCCAGTAGCTGAATCATGTAAGGGTTATCGTTATTCGTAACACTCTCCTGCAGTTACTTTGTTTTTTTAGTTGCTTCATTTGATACATATTGACAGACATTACATGGCCGCATATAAGACGACGAGCTGTACTCGGCAGCATGTAGAATTTTAAACGTTCTTTTAAAAAATGTACTCTATCAACACTTCTAAAATTCATATTAAAGCATCGTTGAGGTTATGTAATAAGATGTTAATTATAAAATTTTTACCTCGTAAGTCAGCCGTCCTCATCTAAATTATTAAACTTGAAGTTATTCTAACATGGAGGCCTTTCGAAAACAGTGTTTTATTTTCTGCGTTTTAATTGGAACTGATCGAGTTATATAAGTTGTATAACGGATTTATGCCTGCTGTTATGTTCTCGTTGAGAAGGTCTTTTTTCCTTGCTTTTTTTAGAATCTCTATGTCTTCAAGGATGCTCATCCTGTTTTTATTATACTCTCTGTGTAGTATTGACGTATAGTTATCGAATTTTTTTGAAATCGTGTAACGGGAGGAGCTCACATAGAACATCTACAGCCAAATGGAAATTTTCTGAGTTCTACTTACTTATTTAATCACTGGCACTATCGAACCCGTAGGTTCATAGCCGCACAGACATAAGCTCCCCATACATCCCTCTCCTGAGCTAATGCTTTCCAATCATTCCCTGTATAATCTACTTCCCTCAAATCATAGTTAATGTTATTCTCCCACCTCATTCTTGGTCTACCAGCTGGGCGTTTTCCCTCTGGCTTTCCTGCAAGTCTTTCATTCCCATACGTGCGACATGTCCTGCCCATCGCAGTCTACGAGACTTCACTGTTCTTATTATATCTGGCTTCCTATAAAGACCATGTAGTTCATTGTTATGTAGTATTCTCCATTCACCTGTCTGTTCATCTCTCTTTGGTCCAAAAATTTTCCTAAGTACTTTATTCTCAAATACTTGTAATCTCCTTTCCTCCCTTAAAGTAAGAGTCCGTGTTTCGCACCCATATAATATAACTGGAAGAATAATAGTTTCATATATTTTCAGTTTAACGTTTTTTGAAAGGAGTTGGGACATCAAAGAATCTGAGCAATGCATAATAGCAAGCATTTCCAGGATTGAGCATATGTTTAATTTCTTTGTGCATCTCATTCTTATTTGTGATTATTGTTCCTAGGTATTTAAATTCAGCCACTCCCTCAAAATTTTCCTCTTTTGTCATTAGCTGTCCATTTCCATTATATAATGAATTTCTACGTGTGACCATATATTTAGTTTTATTGATATTTACTTCCAGTCCTAATTTCTTAGTGTTACTCAATAGTGTGTGCGTGTTGGCTTTTAGTATATCCTCGCTATCGGCCATTAATACTACATCATCAGCATAAAGTGACCGCTTATTAATACCATTGAGTTGTAGGCCTTCCTCTTTCTCTAGAGATTTAATGGCATACTCTAGTACAAAATTAAATAGTAGAGGAGATAGTGCATCTCCTTGCTTCAACCCATTCTGGTTTTCAAAAGTGTCCGAAAACTGTTTGCCTACACGCACCCTATTCTTTGTGCCATTTAGACACATTCGTATAAGTCTAACTAACTTTTTAGGAATTCCGAACCCCAGCAAGATACTATATAACTTCTCCCTCTTAATTGAGTCATATGTTTTTTTGAAGTCTACATCTAGTTGATGTACAGTACCATTATATTCCCATTTCTTTTCTAAAATCTGTCTTGTACTAAAAATCTGATCTGTTGTAGACCTGTTTCTTCTAAATGCACATTGATGATCTCCTAGAATATCATAAATATAGGGAATAAGTCTGCTTACTAATATATTTGTAAGACTTTTTTGCGAAGTTGAAAGTAATGAGATGCCCTTGTAGTTGTAGCAATCAGTTGTATCTCCTTTCTTATAAATTTGTACGATAATTGATTCCTTCAATTCATCTGGAAGAGCTTTTTTTTTCCCAAATCATACCAAGCAACCAACGTATCTTGTCCAACAATTTTTCTCCCCCTGATTTTATCAGTTCTGCTGGTATCTCATCTGAACCTGATGCTTTAAACGTCTTCAATTTTTCAATCGCCATTTCAACCTCTAATGCATTTGGTTCTGCGTTTAGCATTTCTGCTGTCTGTAAATTATCCTCCTCGATGTTCTGTTCTATATGTACATTTAATAGCTGATTAAAGTAACTTTTCCATCTATTTAATACACTCCTGGAATCTGCAATCACATCCCCATTTTTATTCCGAATTATGTTTTTTCTAGCCTGAAACCTTTTCTTCTCTATACTGATTCCCTGATATAATTCTCTAATGTTCCCATTTGTTGCGTTCATTTCAAGATCATTAATCTTCTCTCTCAAATATTCCCTCTTTTTACTCTTTAGTAACTTGGTGGTTTCCCGTCTAATACTACCCAATTGCTCTAAATTTATTTCATTTGGCTCGTGTAACCTTTTCTTTTTGCTAGCTCTCTTTTCTTTACAATTTCGGCACATTCCTCATCAAACTATTTTTTATTTTGCCTCTTTTTTAAACAACCAATGCTTTCTGATGCTGACAAGTTAATAGTATTTCTTATAGCCTCCCATTCTTTATTTATATCAGTTTCTTCTTCGTTTGCCACATTGTCATCTGAAGATTCCAGTACTTCAAATGTATTAGGAATTTTGATTTTGTATTCTTGCCGCATTTCATCATTTTTCAAGTTATTTAATTCAAATTTTACAGAATCATGTTTAGCGTTTGTTCCTCTCATAAGCGATAGCCGTTGTCTGATTTTCACTCTGACCAGATGATGATCCGAATTGCAGTGTGTCCCTCTAACGGATCTAACATCGATGATGCTACTGTGCCAGCGTTTATCCACTAATACATGATCTATCTGGTTCCGAGTTTCTCCATCTGGGGACGTCCAGGTGTATTTATGAATATCCTTATGCTGAAATGTTGTGCTCTTAGCAATGAGATTCTTCGATGTGGCAAATGTGACTAATCTACTATATATTTTTTTTCCATCGCTCTCTTATAACATGCCGACAAATTATAATTTAAATCTGAGAGATAATTTGCAGTAACCCTAAAATTTTCGGTATCATTGAATTTAATACATGTAGTATTCCATATGTCAATATTAACGCCTATAAATAGGTAAATATGTAGGATCTGGGCTGTTAAAATGCAATGGGGTTCTAAGCGCCACTATGTGTTTACCTATGTCTGTTCCAAGGGGTTCGGAGATCAAGTAATTACTTTTTAATCCTTTAGAGTGCAAATGAAATAGCATACACCAAATTAAGTAATGTGTTGAAAAAAGACGTTACCCGTATTCTTGATTCAATCATACGAATTAACCCTATTTACTTGTATAAAACCATCTTGCTCGTTTCAAGCATGGTGTTAAGTCGAAGGATGAGAAGATATGTGATGAAACCCTGAGACAGTAACTAATCCCCCATTATACATGTTATTATTAATATTAAATTAAAAGTATATTTATATTCAACATAAAGGAGTAGTTACTTGTCTGGTGACAACATTTAGAAATACATATGGGTATCTTAAGCTCGTGGACCCCCAAAGTATATAAGCAATTGGCTGCAAATCCTACAGTCTATTGGGATAGTTATTCATAACAATAAAGACAAAATAGACTAAAAATAGGAGCAAAATAATAAGAAATGTAATTAGAAGTTAAAGTAGAAGCCATAAAACTCAGTAGTTAGAAAGTGTGGAAGATACATTGGATAATAAAACCTTCTTTACAAATAAACATCTTACAACCCTACCGCCTGTACAGGTGTTGAGATGTCCAGAAAAGTCGCTTGTAAACAAGATCAATGAACTCGGGGAGAAACATGGTGCCAAGGTTTGTGAAAATTGTAGGCGTAAATGTTTTTAGCCTATAAAAATGTGTATTTTATATTATTATAATTTATTAACCAATTGGATGTGCGATGGTAATAATGTTACCACCCTAAAGATTCTCAAAAGGTTGGGCTTCGAAAGGAGTCTAGGACGAAGTTGACAGACACTCTCTCGCTCCTGCATTGGGCAGGATAAGTTTATTTGCTCGTCCTCAAGAGCGGGCGCGAAATTAATATTATTCTAAGATTTTACAACGGCCGCAACTTAGTGAGGATATTAGAGGTCACTAAGTAATTTTATAGTTAGGAGGATAGATCTCCGATTGATTATACGTGTGCTATATAAGTCAAATATAGGGATCGCGAGAATAAATAGTCCTAATAGAAAGTAACATTCCCGTAAATAGAGTGCGAATAACTTAAAAGTGGAGAATCTTAAGGGCGAGAGCTGTCAAATATCATTCATAAAATAGGAAAAGAATGGAAAGTGTATCAAGATTTCTTTGCATTTGAATAAAGTAATAAATAATAGAAAATAAAAATTATTTGTCTATCTTCATTATCATGGTGAACGTAACTGTCCCCTGAACCTCATCGCTCACCGACACCCATACCGAGCGACCCGTAACAACCCCCATCAGTGATATCCACTGGTACACACTGTGACAATGCCTATCGTATAGAGCAGTTCAAATCAAACAAAAGTGGATGACGCGAATATAGATAGGCAGTGAAATTAATTTTTTGGAGGTAAAATGGTAGGAACCTCGAAGAAATGCTTTGCACTTGCCCCGATTCGTCCACCGCGAATAGCACATGGAGTGATCTACACGCGATCTCTGGATTTGGAGTTGGAGGTTTACTGTCTCACCACTTGCGCCACGGAACCGCACTCAATTCTACTGGTATATATCTATTATTGAGGAATTTAGTATAAAATTGGACATGGTTCACTAGTGCCGTTTTTCAGCTAATTGTCTAAAACGATTTATACACTATGTATAGCTTCACCAAAATGTTAACATAGCTATGGACATAAGCAGGTTTTGGGACTTTTAAAAAGCGATATAGTCTAACAGCTCATTGAATACATCCTATAATCACTAAATGTTAGAAGACATTAAAATGTGTAAGTTTATATTAAAATTGCAAATAGATATCTAGGTACCGCCTTATAACTAAAAGCTTGGGTTATATCAGAACCCAGTAGACGGGTTCTGTCACTGCCTGCCTCTGTATCTTTCTAGTGGGTTCCAATAACGTAACTCAACGTATCGGTCGCTTGTTTACACTACTTTACTACAAACAGCTTGTCAGAAAAGACATTTATTTTTAGTTAGTATAGTACAACGAGAGACGCAGACGATCCGGGCAAACGTATGAGGCATTTGATTTACTGGACGGTAACGGTTTTCATGGCAGTTTCAGTACTTTTTAATTTATGATCATATATTTTACTCTGAACTTTAAGCTAATGGTTGTTAATCCCCTAAAAAATAACCAAACTTCGGAATTATAACAGTGATTGGTGAAAAAAATGAAGTGGCTATAACGTGCCTTCGCTGTGGTAATACGTTAATTTAAAAATTAGAGTATAATGGAATAATGTTAAGAATTGCAAAAAAGGTTACATTCGAAACCAATAATATTTTATTGCATAAAATGTCTCTTTTTTTATTATTAAAATTTCTTTTTCCATTTTTTTATGAATCCCATAACTCAGATTGTCTTTCCAGCTGCTCCTTATTTCAGCTTTATAGGTGAAATGTCTAGTTTAGTTCAGGTTCGAAATATACATAATTGACTATTTAACTCATGCCCCACATGCGAGCCAATGATCAGTCACGTTTCAATTAATTTTGTTTTACAACCAATCACAATCGTGTTTCACCTCGATAATTATCGAATTTTTATTACCAAATAAAGAAAGCTCCTCCTTTTTTAATATCCTGAACAGGTCTGAGCATTTTGTTGCAGTCACTGACTCTGTACCAAATATGTTGAATATAGCAAATAATAAAGTTTCCTTCGACCTACACATTTAAAAATCGTGTGTTCAATAATTGTGTTTCTAAATACTGATTTTACTGAGTTGTTTCCTAAGAAAATTGGTCAACTGCCTATAATGTTGGTTATAATATACAGTTTAATGTGTTTAATTTTTTCTCCACTAAGATACATTCTTACAATATTGTGATCCTATTTGGCAATAAATAGTATGATCAAGTTGCAGTGATGAACAAATGAAACATAATCAAACATTTCTCATTTGTTTTCAAACATCGCCGTTTACATTAAATATATACATATTTTAAAATAACTATAATGTACATAAATACTTGTGAGCAAAGAGCTTAATTTTATCCTTTAAACAGTCCTAACAAATGCCACTCTTAATTCCTAAAACCTCTACATAAATTGGAAATCACTGGTGGCTTTACTTATGATAATTCTTAATTTCGTCTTTTGAAGTTTATAAATCAGTTTTGAAACACCTTGTACTTAACACACACTGGTTTAAATGGGAATGAATCAATGAGTGAGAGAGGACAGGATAATATTGGTGCGGTGTAGTAAGCTTGAGACAAACATTGTTGAGGGCAATTATCATCACTTGTGATGTGAGGTTAGCAAGTAAAGTGCTGATTCCCTCTATTCCACGTCACGCACACAGTTCACTGAGAGCACTTACATAAGGGATTATCATATCTCCCAAAACCACTTCACTCTCCTCTTTATTTAATAACAAATGTTAATCGTATCATTTCCAGATCGGAGTTTAAAATATTTCATAATAAATATAACTATCAAAGTTATATATAATTTTCATAAGTAATGTCACGAGTGATTTTCAATTTATCTAGAGGATTTGGAAATCAAGAGTGGCATTTGTTAGGACTATTTAACGAATAAATAAGATTACATAACGTCACATCAAAAGCTGCTCTAAAATACGGAAGTGAAATTTGGATTTTAAATAAAAGAAACTCTCATAAACTTCAAGTAAGCCAAATGCGCTTCTTACGAACATTGTTAGGAGTTAATAGACTGGATCACCAAAGGAACACTACTATCAGAGGAAAACTTGGAGTAGCAAGTTTAATTGAAGATATCCAAAGATACCAACAAGAATGGAAAAATCATCTGAGAAGAATGGCAAGAAATAGACTTCCAAAATTGGCATTCCAATATACCCCAACTGGACATAGGGACCAAGGAAGACCAAAAGGAGTCAAGAGAGCGAGAGTGGACCGATCAAGACCATCTTCGCTAGGTTTACCGTACAGGCCAACTGGCCTAAAACGAATTTGTTCATGATGATGATGATGAATTAAGCTGTTTACTCACAAATCATTATTTAACTATAGTTATTTTAAAATATTTATATATTTGATGTAAATGGCGATGTTTGAAAACAAATGAGAAACTATTGGTACGCTTCATTTGATTCTTTTGTTCGTCACTGCTACCAGATCATATTATTTATTTCCAAAGGAACGCAAATTGTAAGAATTCTCTCTAGTGGAGAAAAAATGAAAACCATCAAACTGTATATTAATTCATTTCTGATGTCGTATGATGTATATATGACAATTAAATTTTTCTGGATTATTACCTAGGAAAAAAATACATTTAAGAAAGTGCAAACAGTGGTTTCTTTTTTGGTGGTATAATCAATTGCTACAAATGTTTTTATATTAACTCCTGCAAGCGCTATGTGTGACATTCATACACTATATATACAATCTGGTAGCCGTATTTCTTACAGAGTCAGTCACTGCAAAATAATGCTATGCCCTATTCATAATGTTAAAAGGGAGGTGGTTTCTTTATTATGATAAACTTTAGTTGGTAAATGCTAGGCGAAAAGCGACTGTGATTGGTTGTAAATCAAAGATCAATGTAACGTGATTTGTCATTGACTTCCCATTTTGGGCATGAGTTAAATAGTCATAAATATTTAATTTAACATTCGTAACAGCTGTTTCAATACACTCTATCTTCATCAGACGAATGTCATATATACATCATGGATTTTCAACAAGTAAACTCCAAAATAATTGATTATTTCATAGTATGTATCATTCCAGTATTTCATGATTAACAAAAAAAAAGTCAGAAAAATGAAACATTTACTTATCATGTACAGTAAAAGATCCTTATTCGCGGGGGGATATGTTCCACAAATATGACGCGAATACAGAAACCGCGAATGTGGAATGGTAATTTGTAATGGGTATATAGGGGATACTTTCCAACGTTACAGAATAAAATAAGTATCAAAATAAAATCATTTAATGTGAGATTTTAAACAATTTCTATTAATTATTACTGCAAGGTTTAGGCATGGACTTGAGGAGCTTAGTAACTTCTTCCTGTTTTGCGACTTTTGAAATTTCAATTAAGATTAATATTCAGCTATGAATTATGTGATAGAATTCCTTATTTTGTTCTTGAATTTCTTGATTCAATAACATTGAAACAGCGTGATATAGACGCAAACGTCTCGCCAACGGTCAAGCATTTTTATTTCAAATTTTAAGCGGCAGCACTATTTTTTTCTCTTCGGTACTAATTTTTCTTTCCTTTTACTCGACATTGTAACTGGGAACAAAGCATAAGAGACACGTGCTATTCTATCAAAATTATTTCAACGAATGACAAGTTGAAACAATAATATACCAAACGTGGCGATGGAGGCATTTATCAAAGTATAGGCTATATCGGCACATGAAATACGACAACAGCTTAAAACAATGAACTTTAGGGTTAATGACAATAAGATATGTTTTGTTTTGATATTTATTGGTCCATTTGGTGTGAATCACTATTTGTGAAAGCCGCCTTGGCACCTACCTGCAGTTATAAAAAACTGCTGATGGTTAATAAAGGACAGTAATCCTTCTAATATACCGACTGAATCCGCGAATCAAGAATTTTTAGCCGCGAATACAAGAACTGTGTCGCAATTTTTTAACCCGCGAATAAGCAGATTTTACTGTGTTGTATGTAATATTAAGAAAATTGGAATTCATAGTCACTAAAATATGAAAATAATAACTTGCCTATTAATTTTACAAGCAACCAAATGCTCTTCGTTTATTTTTAAATTATTTTATAACAAACAAACGAGTATAGTCAATATAAATTCATTATCGTGAATATATGAGGTTTAGGCTCAATTCTGCGTGTTTCTATATCTGAAGAAGTTCTTGATTTCTCCAACGTTGTTAAGGTCTTCTCTGCCCTGTGTTCTTTTCAATAGATGTTATATTGAGTATTTAATTCGTGGCCCAAATGGGAGTCGATGACCAATCACAATTCAGTGAATTTTGATTTACAACCAATCACTCTCGTTTTTCAACTCGATTTCATCAATTTAATTGTATCATATTAAAATCAAGTTCCTCCTTTTTAACATTCTAAATAGGCCAGAGCATTAATTTGCAGTGACTGACTTTAAGGAATACGTTGAATATAACAATTTATAAATTAAGATATAATATTCCTATAATATTTGAGTTTCAAGATATTTGTGGCACAATAAATAGAACATTGAAAAATAAAACCCATAAACAAACAAAATTAAAATTTTATAAAATAATGGCGGCCCCTGTCCTTTTGTATGGGAGGGAATCTTGATTATCACTACCAAAAAAGAAAGTAAAATCCAAGCAGAAGAGATTGAATTCTTAAGAAGAGTAAAAGAATGCTCTAGAATGGACCAGATTAGAAACGAGGATATTCGTGAAGAACTGCAAATCTACTCCATAAAAGAAAATAAATTTAACAAGATTCAGTGGAAAGAACATGTAGGACGAATGGAAGAAAATAGATTACTAAATAAAATCTTAGATTATTTTCCGAGAGGAAAAAGAGATGTCGGACGTCCTCGGAAGAGTTGGTCTTAGATCTATTAGTGAAGACGTCACAGGCAACTAATGCCTAATCCAGGAAGTGTAAATGAAGAGAAGAAGATTCCTAAAATGCAAGTGGCTGCCAGATTGTATATATAGTGCACGAATGTAAACAGATACTGCTTGCGGGATATAATATAAAACATTTGTAGAAATTGATTATAGCACATTAAAATAAACTACACTTTGCACTTTCTAAAACGTATTATTTCCCAGGTATTTACGTTCCAAACAATATAATTGATATATTGACATTATTGGACACCAGAAATTAATTAATAACCTGTAATACTGGTTATAAACAATTTGATGTGTTTAATTTTTTCTCCACTAGGGTGCTTTCTTACAATATTGCGATCCTTTGGCAATAAATAATATGATCTGGTTGCAGTGATGAACAAATGAATCATAATAAACGTTTCTCATTTGTTTTAAAACATCGCCGTTTACATTAAATATGTAAATAATTTAAAATAGCTATATTTAAATAACGATTTGTGAGTAAACAGCTTAATTTTATTTGTTAAATAGTCCTAACAGATGTCACTCTTGATCTTAAAATTCTCATAAGAAATGGCACAAGTTATTTCCAAATTATCGATAAATTCGCGATGTTACGAAGCTCCTTTTCATGGCTTTTGGCAAAGAGATCCCATTCTGCCAAGTATCTAAAATATTTCTAATGATTCGTTAAATTGATATATTTTTTGTTTCTATATTTCCCTTCCGATCCATCGCTGAAATAATATAATTCCTTAACTTTCTGAAGTTTCTCTTTCAAACATATCATGCGTTTTCTTTATAGGAAAATATGAGCCCCTGCAATGTCATGAGTTAATTGATCTGATATTGCGGGAAGTAGATTATACAGGGAATGATTGGAAAGCATTAGCTCAGGATAGGGATGTATGGAGAGCTTATGTCCGTGCGGCCATGAACCTACGGGTTCGATAGTGCCAGTGAGTAAGTAAGTAAGTAAGTAAGTAAGATATTGCGGGAAGCAAAAATGTAACAAATTTACCATCGGCCAAATGTTTATAATATTTTATAAATGGGTATATTGTTGCTTGTGAAATGTTCCAGTGACATAGCATTCTGAATTACGAAACTGAAATTTTCTGAATAAACACCAATAATGATAAATTCTCGTGCTTGGATGTATTTTATAAAGGTAAAGTAATCCCACTACAGGCCCGGAGGCCCTTGGGGTAGTAGGAGGTTAAGGCTCCAATTGCTTTAAATTGCTTTATTAAGCTTTCGCTATAAAACTGCGTGTTTTGTATTTCTGAAGTACAATAGGTAAGTTGTTTACAACATTCCTGACGAAACGCCTAACTGCAGTAATTTTACCTTTTTAGTTGTCTTCCATTTTTTGTAAAATATTTTTTCAACGAGATTGTTTTTCAAACATGATAATATTTCAGAAATATTTGTAATATCTGTAATTTTGTGCATTTATTTAAATGTAGGTCATTTTTATGGAACTGTAAATTACTTGTACACGCTCTAAATCTACGGAACATTGAACCATGCAACAGTTATGGTTGCAGAAGTATGACAGAGGTCTGGGCTTCAGCCGACACCCTTATGCGTGACCTGGCCAACGAGAGGTGTTCGCGCGAAGCTCAAACTTGCGAACCAAAATCGACTGCGGTAATTACTTTATTAGGGCCCTACATCCAGAATTTTAAACTAACCTGGATGAAATTTAGATGAGGCATTAAATCGCTCACTTTTCATTGTGTAGATTAAAGTCATATTAAAATATATATTGCTAACAAAACTGTTACTAATTTGGAATTCATTGTGAATTTTCATGTTTGTTACAATTATTTATTTTTAATAATTTATTAGCAATTGAAAGTCAATATTTTATTATTCACATTACTATTACCTTGGCATCATTACAATCAACCATATTAGCAATTCTTAATTTATAAAAAAAAACTACTCGTATAGTAGCCTATATTTATATTTCCTCCCTTAAACCGTCAATGTATAGCCATAAGTAATATTACTATCAAATTTTGTTATTTTATCATGTATCATTACGATAACCACATATTATAATAGAAGTAGAATATATGATAGTGCCTTACCAAACCTTGAAATGTGTATTGACTGATCCAATAGCAAAACAAATAATGTTAGTTCTTATAATAATGATAATGATAATGATAATAACGAAAATAACGATAATAACGATAATAACGATAATAACGATAATAACGATAATAACGATAATAACGATAATAACGATAATACGATAATAACGATAATAACGATAATAACGATAATAACGATAATAACGATAATAACGATAATAACGATAATAACGATAATAACGATAATAACGATAATAACGATAATAACGATAATAACGATAATAACGATAATAACGATAATAACGATAATAACGATAATAACGATAATAACGATAATAACGATAATAACGATAATAACGATAATAACGATAATAACGATAATAACGATAATAACGATAATAACGATAATAACGATAATAACGATAATAACGATAATAACGATAATAACGATAATAACGATAATAACGATAATAACGATAATAACGATAATAACGATAATAACGATAATAACGATAATAACGATAATAACGATAATAACGATAATAACGATAATAACGATAATAACGATAATAACGATAATAACGATAATAACGATAATAACGATAATAACGATAATAACGATAATAATGATAATAATGATTATTATTTTTATAGTAATTATAATTTTAATAATTATTATTATAATTATAGTAATAATTATAATGTTAATAATAGTAATTCTGATTATAGTAATAATTTTAATTTTAATAATAATTATTATAATTATAGTAATAATAATTATTATTATAATAACTACAATAATAATAATAATAATAATAATTGTAATAATAATGCTAATAATAATGTTAATAATAATAGTGTTAATAATAATCATGTTAGTAATAACACAAAAATAGGTAGGTATAGTCGAATAGTTATAAAATTGCAATTGTTATAATAGTCATGATGATAGTCATTATAATAAAATAACAATGAGAATAGTCATGGGTCTATGTCAACAGTAGTAAGTAAAGTCATCCCACAACAGGCCCGGAGGCCCTTGGGGTAGTAGGAGGTTAAGGCTCCCACTTTTTCTAGACAATCGGCACTTTATGTCAGCCGGGTTGTCAGCCCTGCGTGACGGCCGCCTTTACCCCCAGAACAAGAGTCTGGTACTCATTTCCGTTAGAGGCTGAGTCGACCCCAGGGCCATAGTGCCGCCAGAGGGTTTGGGTCAGTTTAAAAATCCTGACCCCAACGGGACTTGAACCCACGACCCTCCGGCTTGTAGCTCAGTGCCTTAACCACTACGTTAC
Organism: Diploptera punctata; assembly: GCA_030220185.1. Lineage (NCBI taxonomy): Eukaryota > Metazoa > Arthropoda > Insecta > Blattodea > Blaberidae > Diploptera > Diploptera punctata. The sequence goes on from JASPKZ010009791.1 coordinate 1,126,745, forward strand.
GGCGTGCCCCATGTCAACAGTAGTAGTAGTAGTAGTAAAAAAAAGCCTAATTATTGCGATGGTGTAGGCTATGGCGAAAATGATATTATTAATGCTCTATTGACGTATATTGACAGAGTTAAGGCTATCATGCCTTCTCTTCAATTCAACCAGTAACAATATTGAAAGTGTACAATATATTCTGATGTGTATTGCAATTAAAATTTTACAAATAATAAACGATGAAGATATTTACAATAAAGGTAATAGGGCTGGTAAATAATTATATGAAATGTAAAGTAATTTAAATGAAAGGGCAAATATGTGCATATGAAGGAAAATATATTCAATTCTGAATGAAACAATGAAAATCAGATAAACTAGGTATAATTAAAATTAATGAGTAAGCTTACATAAAAAATTAATAACTGCTGATGGTCTCTTTGAACGAAGGAACTGTCCGCCAGCAGACAACGAATTACAAGATCCTGCACTACACATATAAATCACGGAATAAAGAAATGATCTGTGCAGAGCGATGTGCAATATTAAATCATGATTTGAAAACAAGAAATTAAAGCGGAGACTAAGAGATAGATAACTTATTTAGGCCTAAATCGAAAGAGTTTTGAAAAGACAGTACAAGAGAGTGTAAGACTTATTTCCTTGTTTTTAGCTTAGTGATAAAAATGAAATAACCTTTGCATTAAATAAATAAATAAATAAATAAATAAATAGGTTCTCTTATTTTGAAGAATGTAAGTTTTCAATCCCTCCATGGTATCTTTACCTTGTCGTGGTGGAGTTTGCTTGCGTGCTTAAATGATCCTGAGAGCTATGCCGGCGGTAGCATTGCTGCCGATAGGGTTACCCATGCAGGACTGGTCGAAGGTGATAAGCCGGACGAAAAAAGTACCTTGGTCGAAAGAGTGACGATCTTTCACCGTAAAAATAGAACCGTCAAGAAATGCGGACATGGGTTCAAATGGGGTAAAATTTTCCGGAGGTCAAATAGTCCCCCATTCGGTTCTCCGGGCGGGGAATACTTCAGGTAACCCATGCCAAACAAAAAAAAAATAAAAGGTGAATGGAGAAGACTACATAACAATGAACTACATGGTCTTTATAGGAAGCCAGATATAATAAGAACAGTTAAGTCTCGTAGACTGCGATGGGCAGGACATATTGCACATATGGGGAATGGGAGACTTGCATGGAAGCTTCTTGTAGGAAAGCCAGAGGGAAAACGCCCAGTTGGTAGACCAAGAATGAGGTGGGAGAATAACATTAACTATGATTTGAGGGAAGTAGATTATACAGGAATGATTGGAAAGCATTAGCTGAGGATATGGATGTATGGAGAGCTTATGTCCGTGCGGCCATAAACCTACGGGTTCGATAGAGCCAGTGAGTAAGTAAGTAAGTTTTCAATTTGTACCATCACTGTGAAGAGGATTGCTTGAACAGTCGCTTTACGTTCTCACAGGATCCATTACTTAGCTCTCTGACAGTGAATGATGCTGCTAAGTTTATCACTGGTGAAGCACTTATAATCGCTTGATACATGTACCATTAAAACGCAATTTCACAATTCTATAGACAAGCATTGTAAAGTAAAGTCATTATATTTACAGACAATGAAGACCCAGTGGGAATATGGACTCAACAAAGAATAATCGGACGTAATATTTAATCAACAGTTTTACAATATAAACTTTAAATATTTAAATGAATTTTTATTGGTCCTGATAGACTAATTTCTAACATGCTCGTCCCTGGTTCTGAAATTCGCGAGTATAAACACAACCGATTTTTCAGAGCGTAAATGTCCTAATTATTGGTTCCTTCCGAACCGCCCCAGGTAGACCGAGAATGAGGTCAGAAAAATGACATTAACCATGATTTGAATAAAGACGATTTATACAGGAAATGACTGGAAAATACAATGTATTGTTTCGCATTGTTTATTTGCCTTTTGAATTTCGCGGACGGTGGTGACATTCGGGTCTCGCCTTCTTTGGTAGATAAGGATTCGTGATCTCTCAACTCACGAACCGAAAAGCCCGCGTAGAAATTTCCACATCCGTCTATGCCTACATTCTGAAAAGATCGGTTCTCAAGGCATCCACTCGGGAAAAATCTGGACTTGGATACCACTGTTTTTATCTCACAAATATAAGAAGATACGGGGGTCGGACCAAGATAGTTATGTCTGGGTTATGGACCGTGAAGCGATATCTAGAGCGCAGACAAGAATATGTTCTTAGCGAAACTGTCAGGTAGTATAAAGAAGATGATAAAATAAATAAGAAGGAAGAGACTTTATTAGCAACAAATTATTTATGAAAACTTAGTTAATTATTCTGAAATAAATGAAGTAAATTTGTAAAATGAATTCCACCGCTGTGATCTCGGGGTAACGTGCTGCCTTGTCACGCAGCGGGCCCGGGTTCGATCCCCGGTCGGGACAGTTTTTCTGGGTGAGGTTTTCATCGGAATTTTTCCTCACCTGTAAGACAAATGTCAGAAAACTTTAAGGCCCAAACAGTCCCCGAAATCATATAGCCATCGCAATCATCATCATTCATATTCATCTTACCTCAAGCTTAGGATTAGGGATTCTCCTGGCGCACCATTATCATCATCACCACCCTTCATATCATCGGGGCAAGGTAACCCCGCTTTCCAGGCGTCCCAACCTCAGAAGTGGGTTACAAGTACGCCATGCCAGGAGAGAAACCAGGAATGTCGAAAGACAAACCTGGGACATTTGAAAAAAAAATTGTAAATGTATTCACATCTGTAAAGTTAATTTATAGAAATTCTGTCAGAATCATTAGGTACGACAGTATTGAGTGTTACGTTGGTACGCTCATGCACCTCCTGGTTCGTTAGTAATGTTAGTGAGTTTGTTAGTTATAGGTTCCTTCGTAAGGAAAATAAAATCACGGTTCCCGTGTCGTAGATTTGGGTTATGTAAAATATAAACTCGAGCATGAAAAGAGGCATATAAGCTCATTCTGGCCCGGATTTTAATTATGACGACTATTTAACTCATGCCCCAAATGGGAGTCAATGACCAATCACATTTCGATGATTTTTTATTTACAACCAATTACAGTCATTTTTCATCTCGATTTTATCAGTTTAATTGTTTCATTGTAAAATCGAGCTCCTCCTTTTTAACATTCTGAATAGGTCATAGCATTACTTTGCGGTGACTGCATGTGGATACCAGATTGTATATAGAGTGCATGAATGTAACCTTATCGTGGTTGCATGAGATAATAATAAAAAACATTTGTAGCTATTTATTACCAACATCAACAACAAGGATTAAGCCCAGTGGCCTGTTCCGATCTCATTATAGGTCGAATTGGAACTTCCATCTCTTCAATGGTCTTCCCAACATTCGTCTCTCTTTTGGTTTATAATTATACATTATTCTTGGTATGCGCTGTTCATTCATTCATTCATTCATTCATTCGTAATACGTGCTGAAGATAAGCATATTGATAATATTTTATTCGTTCACAGATATTAAATAGATATATTTACATCACAGGATATCAGAAATTAATTAATATACAGTTAAATGTGTTTCATTTTTTCTGCACTAGGGTGCATTCTTAAAATACTGCGTTCCTTTGGCAATAAATAATATGATCTGATTGCAGTGACAAACAAGTGAAACATAACGTTTGTTATTTGTTTCCATACATCGCCGTTTACATTAAATATATAAATATTTTAAAATAACTATATTTATTAAAATAATGGTTTGTGAGTAAACAGCTTAATTTTATTCGTTAAATAGTCCTAACAAATGCCAGTCTTGATTTCCAAATTCTCTAGATAAATTCACTGCTCACTTCGTGAGTGGTGAATGTATTGATAATTTGGAAATAAAGAGTGGCATTACTTATGACTATTTAACTCATACCCCAAATGGGAGTCAATGACCAATCACATTTCAATGTTTTTTTTTACTTACAACCAATCACAGTCGTGTTTCGCCTAAAATTTACCAACTAAAGTTTATCATAATAAAAAAAGCACCTCCTTTTTAACATTCTGAATAGGTCATAGCATTATTTTGTAGTGACTGATCCCCTAAGAAATACGGCTACGAGATTATATATATACTGCATGAATGTCAATAGAAAGCGCATGGATATATAATATAAAAAAATTATAACAATGGATTATACCACAAAAAGAAAGAAAACACTATTTGCACTTTCTTAAACGAATTATTTTCCAGGAAATTACGTTGAAGAAAAATATAATTGACATTTTTACATCATAGGACATCAAATTAATTAATAACTGTAACGTTAGTTATAAATTTCTCCACTATGGTGCATTCTTACAATATTGCGATCATTTGGCAATAAATAATATTATGATCTGGGTGCAGTGATGAACAAAGGAAGGAAATGAAGTGTACCAATTATTTCTCATTTGATTTCAAACATCGCCGTTTACATTAAATATATAAATATTTTAAAATAATTATAGTTAAATAATGATTTGTGAGTAAACAGCTTAATTTTATTCGTTAAATTGTCCTAACAAATGCCACTCTTGATTTCCAATACAAATACGGACTGTCAACAGTAACATACGGCTTACTGCCCCTGTGAACCGTATTTGTAAATAACATTGTTACTTTTAGTCTAATAAAGTCCCATACTTACTTACTCACTGGCACTATCGAACCCGTAGGTTCATGGCCGCACGGACATAAGCTCTCCATACATCCCTATCTTGAGCTAATGCTTTCCAATCATTCCCTGTATAATCTACTTCCCTCAAATCATAGTTAATGTTGTTCTCCCACCTCATTCTTGGTCTACCAACTGGGCGTTTTCCTTCTGGCTTTCCTACAAGAAGTTTCCATGCACGTCTTTCATTCCCCATACGCGCAACATGTCCTGCCCATCGCAGTCTACGGGACTTAACTGTTCTTATTATATCTGGCTTCCTATAAAGACCATGTAGTTCATTGTTATGTAGTCTTCTCCATTCACCTATCTGTTCATCTCTCTTTGGTCTAAAAATTTTCCTAAGAACTTTATTCTCAAATACTCGTTAATCTCCTTTCCTCCCTTAAAGTAAGAGTCCATGTTTCGCACCCATATAATATAACTGGTAGAATAATAGTTTTATATATTTTCAGCTTAACGTTTTTTGAAAGGAGTTGGGACATCAAAAGTCTCTGCAATGCATAATAGCATGCATTTCCAGAATTGAGCCTATGTTTAATTTCTTTGTGCATCTCATTCCTATTTGTGATTATTGTTCCTAGGTATTTGAATTCAGCCAATTCCTCAAAATTTCCCTCATTTGTCATTAGCTGTCCATTTCCATTATATAATGTATTTCTATTCTATGTGTGACCATATATTTAGTTTTACTGATATTTACTTCCAGTCCTAATTTCTTAGTGTTACTCAATAGTGTGTGCGTGTTGGCCTTTAGTATCTCCTCGCTATCGGCCAGTAGTACTACATCATCAGCATAAACTAACAGCTTATTAATACCATTGAGTTGTAAGCCTTCCTCATTCTCTAAAGATTTAATGGCATGCTCTAGTACAAAATTAAATAGTAGAGGAATAAAGTCCCATTACTATATATATATATATATATATATATATATATATATCCATCCATAGTAATTCTTCCCGAAGGCAGGTCCTTCACTGCAATCATAGCATTTTCATGCTATGCTTGCAGGTTTACTAGATAGTAGTAGGACTTTAGTAGTAGGACTTTATTAGACAAAAAGTAAGATATTTACAATATTATTTACAAATATGGGTCACACGGGCAGTACGCCGTACGTGCTGTTGACAGTCCGTTACAATAAAGTAATAATTGGTACTAGTGTAAAGAAAAATAAACAAAAACAGCAATAACATTACAATTACGTAAAGAAAACACAATAAAAATATTACCATTAAATAACAACACAATAGCATTATACACTAAAAACATTAACATTACCATTACATAAAGAAAACACAATAATATTACAATTAAGTAATAACACAATAGCAATAACATTACAATTACATAAAGAAAACAAAATAATAATATTACAATTAAATAATAACACAATAGCATTATACACTAAAAACATTAACATTACAATTACATAAAGAAAACACAATAATATTACAATTAAGTAATAACACAATAGCATTATACACTAAAAAAACATTAACATTACAATTACATAAAGAAAACACATTAATATTACAGTTAAATAATAACACAACAGCATTATACACTAATTAATTTATATATAATTGTTAATAATTAATGTTATTGCATTTTGATAACATATATTTATTCATGAATGAGTGTTGTCCTTATTTTTCGCGTTTTGTCCAGAAATTTACCGAGGTTTATCCAATTTTCTGGATTTACCAATAACTCGTAGCATGCCAATCTTTCCCGATTTGAATTTAGATATCTTTCCGGTAATAACTGACGTCTCCAATATTCTAAATCATTACATTTTCCTAATATATGTATCTCATCTTCAAAGTTCCGCACATTGGACATATTCGCATATCGTGATCGTCGCTAATTTTTAGAAATTTCCATGCCCCTAGCCTAAACCAAGCAAGCCCTGATCTCTCCTTAAATCCTAGGTTGAGTATATACGATTCTTTTCCCCAGACGTGTTTTAGGTCTCTTTGTAAACACAGTGAGCGTTTTCCTGTACATTCGGCGAAGGTATCTTGTTGGTTTACATCTAAGTACCTCCTCCTTATTTTTCTCCACACGTTCTTGCGATTTTCAGTCCCTTTTTCCCATATCCAGCCCATCCCAATCTTTTGGAGTTCTCTCCTAACCTCGTCTGCCCAAAATTTAACATCTATGTTTTTAATTTGGTGGTCGTAACAAATTGCTCTAAGCATTGTTTGTTCACCTTGGATTACTCGCAACCAGTATTTGAGTACACGAATTTTACAGTTAATGTCGCCCTGGAATGACCCGAATTCATATAAAATTCCACAGTTAGAAACGGCCTTACTAAGTCCTGTAATATACTTTAGAAAATGCGTATATACCTTATTTAGTATTTCCGTTCTTTGGAAACCCCAAATCTCACTACTATAGTGCATTACTGGCCTGACCATCGCTCCATACATTTTTTTCTAATATGCTGACTGGAATATCAGGCACTCGACCCAGAATACCGAGTACACTGTTAAGTTGTCCCCTCCCTTTAAATAATGCTATATCAATGTGTTTTTTCCACTTTCCGTTCATTTTCAACGTCGTACCAAGATATTCGAAATGTTTCACGTTTTGAAGAACTTGATCTCTGTATTTCCATTCCTCTGTTCTACCATAAACCGTCCCATTTTTAAATGTCATTGTTTTTTGTCTTACTAACATTTACAGTCAATCCCCAATTCCTACAGTATATTTCCAGTAGGTCAAGACCTCTTTGCAATCCCTTGATTGTCTTGGAACAGATAATTAAATCATCTGCATACAACAGGACTGGGATTCTAACATTTCCTATCTCCGGAGCCTCAATTTCTCCTTTTAGCATTACGTCTACAATATCATCAACGAATAGATTAAATAGCATTGGTGATAAAATGCATCCTTGTCTCACTCCCCGATTGGCTTCACTGCTCTCTGTAATGTGCCCTTGGTCTACTTTTATACAAAATTTAACATATTTATAAACTGACATTAAAGCATGTATCATTTTATGAGACAATCCTTTCCGATTTAATTTTTCCCAAAGTGCGCTTCGGTCCACAGTATCAAATGCCATCTTAAAATCAATGAATGCACAAATAATTTACCCCCCTTCATTTTCAGATTGTCATCAATTAATGTTCTCAGAACAAATAGGTTGTCCACCGTGGAGTACCCTTCTCTAAAACCTGGCTGATATTTTGAGAGCCTATTGTTCTCTTTAGCCCATTGTCTGATTCGTTCGTAAAGTACTTTACAATATATTTTTCCGAACACTGACAAGAGACAAATTCCCCTATAACTTTCTGGTATCTGTGCCCCACCTTTCCCTTTGTATAGCGGTTGGATGACACCTGTCGCCCAGGCTTCCGGATAAGATAATCTCCTCCATTAAAAAGTTTGTTGAACGCAGTTTTCAAAACGTCTAATAATTTATTGGATGATATCATATTTTTCAAGAATTCCCCTGGTATTCCATCAATTCCAGGTGCTTTACCATTCTTTAAACATTTAATGGAAGAAACCACTTCATTTTTCGAAATATCCTGATCCAGTAATTGAATATGAATTGGGTCAGGGATCTCAACTATATTTCCTTGATTATATCTTAACCTCTCATTTCCCAGCACCCTATCAAAGTAACTTCTCCATTCCCCGGGCGTTATTCTTGTCCGATTTATGGACATTACTTTCAGTTCCCTTATCGCTTTCCATATGTCCGCAATGTTCCCACTTTCAGTCGCGACTCTCATTTCTTCGGATTTCTTATTTTGCCATGCTAGTTTTGTTTTCTGCCAATAAGTCTTTATATTCCTTTCTCTCTTGCGCATAATTTTTTCTGCTTTCATCTGTGCTTTCTTTTCTAAACTTTAAAAGACTACTTTCCACAAATTTTCTTCTTCTTTCTACATGCATTATTGTACCACCCTTTGTCCTTCTGGTTCATTGCGTATTTAACCTTGAATTTTTCCCCTGCTTTTTGAAAACATTCTGTCAAAGTTTTAATAATTTCCTCCCCGCTAAGATCATTTAATTGCAGATCCTGTATTAGCGTTTCCAAACTCCTGTTTAAATTCTTCTCTCAGATCCTCTATCCACCTGAAACGGATAATTGGCCGCAATATTGTTGCCACCTCATCATTAACTGTCTCACTAATACCTTTCATATTTAAAATAAGTTTGTTTGGGAAGTGGTGTGATTCGATTCTGGAAACTATACAGAAATTACTTAGGACTGGAATCATGTCTTGTGTGCATATTGAATAATCGATTACGCTACTTCCATTTTTATTAATAAATGTCAGTTCTCCATTTTTATCTTCCCAATATTTCCCATTCAGAATTTCAAGTTCAAATGCATCGCAAAAAGCTAACAATTGGTTTCCTTCTGAATTTAAAATCTTATCTTTGCTTCTCCTACCCTCACCTCGTGTTTCATTATCATCCGATTTTATAGTGATATTTTCCTCCCCAATCCTACAGTTAAAGTCCCCTAAAATTATTATTCCCGCTTCCGGAAACCTATCTTTTATTTCTGCCAACGAGTCAGACAATTCAACGAAAAAATTTGGATTGGCATACCTGGAATTTAGTGGTTGGCGATAAATAGAACAACAGACACATTTCTGCTCTTTCTGTATGGTAATATATACAAATTGCCTCTTTTAAAGTAATATTTACCTTTTTAATATATGGGTCTAAGTTAGCTTTATATAAAAAATGGCAACACCGCCTGGATATCTACCTCTCTTTCCTCTCTTTTGATTACCCTTAAAATAACCTTTCATATTACATAGATTTACGCATTCATTAGCTTTTAACCATGTTTCTCCTAGAGCTAATATATCAAAAGTCTCAATAAACTCTACACATCTGTCCATTGAAAGTTTTTGCTTTAACCCTTCGATATTCCATGAACCGACTGTCAACAAACCCTATTGTGTTCCCTTGTCATTAGTCTTACCTGTATTTTTCGAACTTCCCCCTCTCAATAGTTCCTTTTCTGCGGGTAGATTCTGAAGTCTTAGTGATTTTCTTGTTGGAGTTCTTGTGTCCGCCGGTCGTTCACCTCTTAGAGGTGGGGTATGCTGTTTGCGTTCAGCCGTTGTTTTTTGCTGTATGTGTATTGGATTTCTGGGAGTTATTAAGGTAGTGGTCCCTCTCTCTTTCTCTCGTGTAGAATTTTCTCCCTCCTCTGCTGTAAGGAGACCACCTGCTGTTGAAGCGTCCCCTGTATGCTTTGGGGACTCGCTGTCAATGACCTCTTCAAATTCATTTTCAGAGTTGTCCATATTTTGTAGTTTTTCCCTGCTCCAGATTCGTCCATTTATAATCAATTTATTAAATTGAATGATTGCATGGCAGCCCTGCCTCCTCGCCTCGAGCATGTTGTCGCTTAAGAAAGTCTCTTTCGCGGCGCACCTTCTCACTAAAATCTTCGGCAATATTGATACCGGTCCCTTTAAGATATTTACTGTCTCTAAGTATCCAACATTTTATTTTGTAGTGTGATAATTTGCATACAATCTGTCTCTTTCCACTATTCCCACGACCTACTCTGTGCGCTCTTTCAATATCACTGTCCACCAAATCAATGCCGATTTGCGCCACTACTCTTTTAACTGTATGTTCAGTTTCCTCCCAGCTTTCCCTGTCTTCTTCATGCACACCATATATCACAATATTATTACGGCGACTCTGGTTTTCGAGATAGTCTAATTTAGATTCCAGCCATTTCAATCTGTCCTCCATCCGATGCATGTTCGTCTCAATATCACGAATTTTTTCACCCACGTTGCACTTTTCAAACCCCTCTTTCACTTCAGTTGACAATGTTTCAATCAGCTTTCTAACTTCTTCCATAATGCTTTGTCCCCTGCACACTTCAACCACTCTAACAAAAACACGTCCGCTCTTCTCGACGGCTAGCAAACAATCGACTAGGTTTACTAGGGAATTGTAGGTGTGGTAGCTTCCCGTTTCTTTCCACACCGGTGAAGGATGATGGTGATGATGATAAGGATGATAATAATGATGGCCATATG